>JAZKJV010006597.1:0-600000 GCA_037367405.1 Ottelia alismoides | reverse complement strand
CGATGGTAGCCACTGTTGAGCTCCGAGGCTCAGTTGCCCTCGACAAGCGATGATCAGAGGCTCCAAAGAAGCCTCAACCCAAGCATATCCTCTGTTGCAATTCATCTTCTCTGATTAAGTATATCTTCTTTTTCTTGATTTTCTCCCTTTTTTGCAGACGTACACACACCACCTCTCAGCCAATCCACAATCTCTACACTTTTGTCGTACTCCACCCGTCTTCATCGATTGTCAAGTTCGCTTTCTCCTTTCATTCGTGACCCCAACACCTATAGGCATCTTACACCTTTAGAGATGAAGGATGACCCGCTTTGGGCTCCACATGCTCCGTCCTATGGCCCGCCATCCACTTCCCCCAAGCTTCGACTATCTCCGCAGCTAACCCTTTGCAAGTCAAATCCCTCAATGGTCGGAACCTCCTTCCTTGCTTCGTTCTAAGCCTCCACACTGGTGAGCATGTGTCGCCCAATCACTTCAGATCTCTCTGTAGCACCCTCCTCCGACCAGCAGCTTCGATGGCCTTCCCACAAGCTTCCCCGACCAGCTACACATCAGCTTGAAGTCATAGGAGTTCCAGGAGGCTTGTCGGAGCCCTGCCTTCGCCACCGCACTTGAAGAAGATGTCGTGGAGCGGTGTGATATAGGTGTCGTCCGATCAGGATGATCGAATGACCCTCATTTTGCGCAAGTTTCGGTCCCGCTCTAGGAGGCTCGGTGGAACCATAACTAAGGATGAAGCATCAGGACACGTCAGGTGTCCCGAACCTGCAGCTTATCTACGCCCACCTCCCGAGCCTGGCCCGCACCCATGCCATGCGTGTACGGGCTGGGTACTTTGCATCACTACCTTGCCATTTTCCATATATTGCAGAATAGTCCCTCCCCAAGTGTGTGTGCCACACGTGCAATTCTAAGAAAATTATAAAGGACCACCGTCGAAAATGTCATATTGCACATATGTCCCTGCAGGGATCTTTTTACCCCTTTTATCCATGTTATTTCCACTATTTTTATTACAATTATGCCCTTGCACTCTTTCATTCATATCTCGAGCATACGGACTCCATTTTAGTTGATTTCAATTTCATTTTAAAGTTAAATCTATATGATGCATGCCTATTTTTCTGGGTTGACGCATACTTTATGATGATAGATTTTAGATCTTTTATGTGTCATTTGTTCCTAATTTAAGTGTCATTCCTTAGTGTTTCACCTCAGTAAATAATGAAATTAAACTGCTTTTTGGTTGTTCAAGGATTTCATGATTTTCTGGACATATATCTGTCACTTCATAACATCCTACATCTTTTTAAGTTAATAAAAATTAAATGAAAATTGCACTTGTATCCTCATACATTGCATTGCATTTTATTTTTCATTGTGCAGTGGTCATCATTTCATGCACCATATTTCCTTGCATTATGCATCTCACTTATTTATCATAAAATTAAAATAAAAATGCATCTCTCATTCTAGTCTTGCATTTTTCACACTTTATTCATTTGCATCCATCATTTTATGCATAATGTATATGCATGTTTTGCTTTGTACATATTAAGTCTGCGTGAGAAGACCTAGATCCATGAATTTAATCATCCATTATTTTTCATTAATTTCCGATTAATCGCCGTGGAGGTGCGTGTCTCAGTGTTCGACCTTGGTACACTTACCAGGTTAAATAATTATCCACCTATTTAAAGGGGTGGTATTCCGTATGAGATCCAAGATCACCTCTTATGCTACTTGATAAAAATGATTAATTAAGCAAGTGATTTGGTTGTTCATTAGATCGGGCCATTGCCAGGGACACGTCTCATCCTTGTTTATTTTTTGATTTAAATGTACTATTTTTTAGTTGATTGTTTTGAAACATTTAGGTCTTTGTGTTGTGTTTGCTTTTGCATATTCTTCATTGATTGAGTTTATTGATGTATTTATGATAATTTCCTTTTGTGGCAGGGCCCGTGGAGATGGAGGATGCTCGATCAACATGGAGGCATAGAGTTGGGAGTTGTCGTTGTGAGGATCTACATAAGAAACTCAGAAGAAATCAAGGAATTAAATCGACACTTTGTTCATGCATTTGTTTTGCGAATCATTGTAATCACTACATTTCCAACCGTACTCGTTGATGGCTTGTGTGCGTAACATGGACCTGAAATTACATATGTGTGTGGAGCATGTTCCACCCCATTTTATGTGGGGCTCCGCTTAAGATTTCAAACCTAGGGTTGGGCACGTGGCTCTTTGAGCTTATTTCATGCTTCTTCGCTTGTATGTGATTTGTATGTTAGGACACACATAAGAATCAAGGATACACACTTCATATCCTTTGATTCGTCGAGATGTACATAAGCATCGATTGACTTATCCAAAATTAACTAAAATCTTCGCGCTAATAGTCTCATGTTTAGGGTACAGTTTCTTCGACTTAGATGCATGTAGCATTAAATTTCAATCCAGTCTTGCACGTGCATGGAGATTATCGGAGGCACTATGAGTATTCTCTCAAGCGTGCATTATGATTTTCTCGAATGCATCGATTTTTCTTGATCTTCCCCTTGATTTATCACTTAAGATATTAAAGAAAAGGGTAAATTACAATTTGGGTCATCATCTATGGGTTCGATCCCAGAATGGGTCCCGATCTTTAAATTGTAACGATTCGGGTCCCAGGGCCATTAATGTAAGGAACTTTTTGGGGCTAATGACTAGTATGACATTGTCTAAAAGTTGGAACCCAACCGTCATTCCCTTCCTAACAAGGGCATATTCGTCATGAACCCTAAAATTCTCATTTCCTAAATGGTCCTGGGACCCGAATCATTACAATTTAAAGATCGGGACCCATTCTGGGATTGGATCCATAGATGAGGACCCAAATTGTAATTTACCCTAAAGAAAATTGGGAATGGTCGATTAGACGATGACTGCTTGACATGTGCTCTCACTTTAAATACAGTGATAACCTAAAGCATAAAATTGAAACTGTTAATGCAAGTTGATAAAAAAATGGAAGAAAATGAACTCTGAATGGACTCAAAACCTATATTTAATCCTTAGGATAATGCTTGAATCCTAAAGTGTGGAGTTGGTGAGATAATTTGTATAATTCATTGCTTGGTTGATCCTAAATGTGTCTTTCACCTAACCCCTTGTAACCTTGGTCACTCTACCCCCATCTCCACAGATTCATTAATCATCTTTGTAGATCCATTTCCCTTCTATCCCTTACAATTCCCCATCCATAACTCCTCATCCAAATACTTAGGCTACTCTTCAACCTAAGTACAAGGGGGGACCTTGTACATTCTTTGAATATCCTCCTCGGGTCCATCCTTCCTCATTGCATATCTCTATACGCAGGCTCTTCTCGACCTGAGTATATGGGGGACCCGATCCCCTTATCACCTTCCACACTCATTTGATCCCGAGTCAGTTCCTGTATGCTCTTCTTATATTTTTAGCCTGAGCTATGGCTTCATATCACTTGGTGCTATGAGGACATAGCAAAAGATAAGTATAGGGGTATATCATGTATATTTCATACATACTTTAACCATAGCTCATATTTTGAAATTTCTTTAAAAAAAATCTTGAGGCTAGTGTATATTATTCTATGAAATGTTTTTCATAAAAATATTTGTAAAAGCTTTGAAAATATTTCTTAATTATTGACATTATTTTGAAAATTAGGATTTGACTCGTTTTGAAAAACATTCTAAAAATATATATATTATGTGACATGGTTTGAATATATTTTCAAAATTCTTTGAAAATTAAGGGATTAAATGAGACTAGTTTGTATTATTCTAACATTATTCAAAAATTTAAAAAAAATCTGAAAAACAAAAGAAAATATTGAGTAGTGATTCTGATTACTGAGCTTAAAAATGAGTACTGCTCAATGAGGGAACTATGGTCTTCCTTATCAGAGTGAGTGGTTAAAAGACAATGTGAATGGCACCGTCTTGAAGTAATGTGGGTAGTCGTCTAACGGTTCGTAGTTACACCCATACTGGCTTTAAGTGGATGCAACTATTCATGTGAGATTAGGATAGTCATTATTTATCTAAATAAATCAAAAGGTCCATAAAAACTGTAAAAATTCAAAAATTATAAAAATCTCTAACTTTGGAGTCAATGTATTCCTGACTCATTCACTATCACTCGAGGCTTGAGGATTTGAGGATACTTTATTTTTGAGATCTCAAGAATATGAGTTAACCAACCTTAGCCATCATGGTTTAAGACTTAATAATCCACACTCCCCTAGTTCGAAAAATATGAGTGCCATTACACCCTCTGTCTCTAACTTATAAGAATATGATAAGCACATCACTTTCACAACTGCATGAATGATGAGAAGAGTTGAGGTTTCACTTGAGGGACTGAGACGGGAGATTTGAGCCTAAGACAGATCTAATGATACTCGAGGATGGGATAAAGGTAATGAAGGCTTCAAGAAACATGAGTGTTAGGGAAACCCTAGCATATATGTGATCAAGTTCTCATGCTACCGTTTGATATTGATTTATATGCTATGGCATGGTGAAACTAATTAATTGTTGATCAGTGTATGCCAACTTGGTAAAGGAAGTGGAGCTAGCCTACAAAAAGAAAAAAAAGTGAATGAAGAGAGCTCTCAACTACAAAGACAAAATTTAAAGAGCTCCAAGTCGGCAAGCGTTCCCAACCATTTCAAAGTATCCACTAGGACCAAAGCAATCATGACCAATGAGTCAGGTTAGTACCTTAAAAATAGATCTGTATTGTAAGTGATACAAGTCTGGGTGTAAGTATAATAGATACTTAAAGAAGACACACCCTGGTGTACTCTTAGGAAAATAGGTACAGAAGATTCAACAACTCTTGACGGACACACTGGTCAACAACCAAAAATACAATTGTTGAGTAATATTGCACTCAAGAGGATCCTTGTTCCAATGCTAGGGAGAGAAGAAAATACACAACCCTATACCCACCATTATCTAACCTTCCATCTACACCTTCAAGTATGAGAAACTAATGAGACAGTGGATTGAACACAAGAAAAGAGATATTCCCTAGCATTGAGGATTAGGTCTAGAGGAGAGTCTCATGGATTGTGACTTTGGGTGATATCTCGACTTGACTCTCGTTATGTAGTACACTAAATGTCATATCCTTATATTATATGTATAAACAGGAGGTCTGAAAATTAGACAAGTCGGATTCTTTTTTTGACTAGAGCATGGTTGAGCCCAGAATTTTAGTATCACTCAAATTAAGGGTCCTTGACTTATCGAGCCTCGAAAATTCACATTTACTGTCAGGATTAATCGGACTCCTTCATTCATTAGATGCACGAGGACAAACATGGTTTAAGTGTAGGAGGATGATGAATATATGATTAATCATATTTTTTGTCAATTATTATCATCTATGATTAAACAACTCAATCAAAATCTTCATTGATTTTGCTTTATTAACAACTGACCCTCATCCTATAAATATCCATAATCATTGTTTATAAATCAACCCATTTTATTTTCTATATTTTCCATGTTTTAAAACCCCAAAAAAGATAAAATATTGTAGATATTTATGTTGGGCTTTAAAAGAAATTTAAAAAACAAAAAAATCAAAATAATAGAATGTGGTGTTTTTATTCATTAAAAATACTCCCAAAATATTTACTTTGTCTACTTGATCTCTTTTGACTTTTTATTCAACATGAAGTGTGTAGATCTTCTCAAGATATACAACTTTTATGTTTTTCTTTTGCTAATTCAATTTCCTTTTCTTTTGTATTTTCTCTTTATTTTTGTTAATTTTTGAATAAATTGATTGGTCCATGTGGGCTCTCTAGAGCTGCCACGCAACCCCTTCTCATCGCGCCACCAGACCCTCTTTTAGGTCGTCTGATCTTCCCTCCTTCCCTTCATCACCACCATCCCTCTCCTCTTATTTCTTAGCCTTTGTATCTCCCCCACCAGATGCCATCCACGCGAGCCCCTTCCGCCTCCATCTCAGCCATTAGATGGCAGACCATCCAATAGCCCAGATACCTCCAGACTGCCCTTCTCTCTTGACCATACGATGAATCCCATTAGCCTATCATGTCCAACCATCCATGTGTCACCCACGACCCTCAGATCAGATCGTATGATCTGTTATCACCGGCTCACTCGCACCTGCTTCGTCGTCGTTGGATCGCACCCACCTTCTTCCACCTCCAGCTTCCTCCTCTCTCCCACATAATGCAATATGCACCTATCACCCCTTCCTATTTTAGCTCACTCACCTCGCCACCTCTCCACTACCTAAATGCTCTCTCATGTGGGCTCATCGTCTCTGGTCTTTGTGTATCCATTAATGTTAGCCATGTGAGCCTGAGGTAAACCATTCCTACAATAAATGTTATTGTAATAATTGTTTAAAAGTTGTCGATTATTTTTTTCACTCCCTTTCTGGGATTAAATGAATGAATGCACTATAAGGTCCCTCTGTACAATTAGGGTTATATACCATGTTCATCTTGATAATCATATTGATGTTGATTCAACAATAGAATCATAGAGGCTGGTGTTTGAATGAATATCTAATGAGTTAGATTGAGGACTCATCAAGCACTGTCAAATGACTATTAACAGACGATCTCCAACCTGGGTAGGAGATGGCAATCCTTTCTCATTTAGGTTGATATCTGACCGACCTCTTGATGCATGTCCTCTACATAGGAATAGAGATTCGGAGGTGTCAGATTAGTTAGGTCAAGGAGTTGACTTAACGAGATCGAGATAACAAAAGTCTTATATTGTATACTGTCACGATAAAGTCATGCATCCTCTGACCGAAGACAAATGTGTTACTATATGTCTGAGTATGTACATTTGGCAGACCAATACGTTGAAGACATGACCAAGGTCTATACGTCGACGCGATGGTGAGCATGCAAGGGCATATGGATAACACGATCTTTCAAAGGGATCATACAAGTTCACTTGTGAACCGGAAGACATGAGCTCACTCATGAGGTATTAGGACCAAATTTCATGCATGGTCGTCATGCTTCGGAAGCATAACAAGAATTTGAAGGTATGATATTGACGGACACAAATGACCTACCCTTTTAATGTTGTCTAATAGACAAGTGCGTTGCAGTCGGATAGATCCGCGTCGATCAAAAATTAACCGCACAAATCGAATAATCGTCGAATGAATTTAATATGCGGTTTTATGTTTATTTAGCATGGGCAAGCCCCAGGGTCGACTCAAGGAGGCAAAAGAACAACTCGGGGTCAAGTTAGATGAATTAGATTGCGGTTTTCCAAGTGATATTTTTTAATTTTTTTATGCAATATAAATGTCAAATGCGAAATATGAATTGGATTAAGTTTAACAAGAAAAGAACCAACTTAGCCAAATTTAATTTTAATGTGAAATTATATCAAATCAGCCAAATCATATTTTTCCTATAAACCTAATCCAATGATTAATGCAAAATGTATTTTTTTGGAATTTTTGGATTTAAAATGCTCAAATGAAAAATACAAACTTTTTGGGATTTTTATGCAATTTTTCGTGCAAATGATATGCAAAAATTATGAAATATTTACTGAAAGTTAAAAATGATGAAATGAAGCTAACTAATATTTTTTGGAATTTTCTGACATTTTTTTATTTTTTAATGATTTTTTTACTGAAAATAAAGCGATTGTGGGTATTTAATTTATAATAAATCCATGAAATCAAATCATCCAGAGAATGAATTATATGAAATAGTTATTTTAATAAAGAATCCAGGAGAGTTGAAATTTCTCAAAAATCTTATTCGTGGAATTAATTAAAAATCAATTACAGAAATCACCCTAGAATTTATTTTATGCAAATGACAACTCCGAATTGGACGAAACTTGGACATTAATCAAAGCAAACTTAGATGCATCATCTACAATTTTTTTCACAATTTTTGAAGTAATAAATAGGCCTGTGCGAATTTCAGAGAGTAAATGGGTAAAATATCACTCAATTTCAATATCTGATTTTTAATAAATTGTCAAGTGCTCACAAAAATATAAATAAATAGCCACAAGATAAATAATGAGTTTCTCTACAACATGTTATTTTTCATTAAATAAAATGATGCTATTTGGCTGTCCAAATTAACGCTCCAAGTTAGCGGTCTTTTTGCAATAAAGAAATTGAAATAAACAAACTAAAGATGTGCAGAAGGGCACTTTTGTAGTTTTAGAAACTCAAAAAGAATCCAATGCAATTTTCACATGATATATATATAAGAAAATGAACCTTCTTCCTAGGGCAAACGCATGCGGCGGAAATAGGGAGTGGCTAGGGTGCGGCGCCGCTAGTGGCGGCGGGGCCTGGCCATGCACGCGTAGGATGGAGGTGGGAGGAGCGCGAGCGTCGGCGAGTTCGTGGGCAGCACATGAGGGGCGGCGTGACGAGACGGTTGGGCGTGCTGCGTCTTGGAGAGCAGCTGGACGACGGTTGGGTCGCACAGGGGCGAGCGACGTGCCGCTGCACGCGGAGGTCACGCCTAGGGGAGCAGGCGAGGTCGGTGGGCCTTGGAGGGCGGAAGGTGGGCGCGTGGAAGAGAACGCGAGGGTGGCACGCTTGCTGTAGCGGCGCGCGCTGCGGTGGTGAGACACGGCACGAGGTGGTGGTGCCACCACACAGCGCGCTGGGCGAGGAGGCAGTTGGCGCGAGGTGCCGGTCGCCAGGGATGGCGGCGACGAGGATGGGCGGCTCGATTGCCTGATGCAGGCGGTGAGGGCTCGAGGGTCTCGCGGAGGTGGTGCCGACCAGGAGCAGGGCGGCGGTCGTCGGGGTGGCTTGCAGGATCGGCGTGACGCACGGCGGAAAATGAGGCGCGGGGGCAGTAGATCGACGGGCGTCACGGCGGTTGGCAGCCGCAGCGCTGGTGGTCTGGAGAACAGTGACGACGTCGGTGGGGTGGCTCCTAGCCGTGCGCGACGTGCAGGAGGAGTACGACCGTGGCTGGTGGCAGGATCCACGGCTTCCTCTTGTTCCCTGTTTATTATTTTTTTGCTTTTTTTGTAATTTTTTTATATTTTTTTAAACATGGAATGAATATGCAATAAAAATGCAGGGAAATGGTGTAGTATGATGTAGTGTAATGATGGTGTGTTGATGCAATGAAGGTAGATGAAGTAAAAAATACGATGACAATGATGAATGATGTTGGTGAATGAAAATATTTTGGTGGTAAAAAAATGATGTTAAAGAATGATGTGGTGGTTTATGATAAAACAACAACAATGAAAATATTAGATAAAAAATTGACAAGGAAAAGTTGAGGGATTTACCTGTGACGGGTAGATGTTGTCGCATGTGGAGAAGGAGATAAACTTCGACTCCGATGGTCGTCGCTTCAAGGAGATGGCGGCCTCCGAAGCTTGAGCAGCTTCCTGCAAAGGATGACTGCGATGAAGTGGTTAATACCACCTCGGATCTCATCGTGGAGAGGTCGTTGCTCGAGGATGATGTTAGGTCGCTGTCACCGATGGGAACACTCCAAGCTCGCTCTCTTTTCGTTGGAACACGGAATGGCGGATGAAGAATAATGGAGGAGGGGAGGTGATTATAAAGAGGAGGAAAGGGAAGTTGGAGAAGGATGGAGAGAGTGGGGTAGTAGGGAAGGTGGAGGCTTGGAGTAGAAGGCAAGTAAAGAAGTGGTAAAAGGGAGATAAATAATAATATAATAATAATAATATAAGATAAATAAAATAAGTAGGCTGCTAAAAATAACAATAATTAATATAATAATAATTAAAATAATAAAATCTGAAAATAATAAAAAAATAAATCCGAAAATAAAAAATTGGGTGACATTTGGCGGCTCCAGGAGCTGCCACTTGTCGCTCCTAGAAAATTCAAAGATTAAATGTAAAGAAAATCAAAATGAAATAACAAAAGGGATTAAATCAAAAAGTTCTCAACATGAAAGTTGCTCGTCTCGATGAGATCTACAACTTTCGTGAAGGGCCGAAATCAAATAAAATCATCTGTACAAAAATATATTTTTGGGTGGTACCTTATATGTATAAAATACCATATTTTTCTTTTTGCATTTTTTTGTCATTTTTCAATAAGAGAAAAATCAAAATAAAAATAGAGAAAATATGAAAAGAATATTTACGACTTAATCTATTTTTTTGGATTTTTAATAATGAAGAAAATAAAATGAGAAAATACATGGGTAAAACGGTCATTATGTACAATGTACAAAAGGGGCCCAAAACCCAAGTTTTCCATACGAGCTCCGATTTTAGTGAAATTGATCTTGTTTTGAAGGTCTCTGAATGTATATTACTTTAAAAGTGACTAGACCTAATTCGGAGGTTGTATGAGAGAGATATGCACGTTTTAAGGTCTAAGGTCTTCACCTTGGATTGGGATTTTATTGGTCAATTTTGCATGTTAGTATTTTTTTGATATTTTTCTTTACTTAGTGTTAGTAATATATACAGAATAGAGTTGGTTTTATTGGATTTGGAGTTAGTGTAAAATATATACAAATGGGGTATTTTAGCTAATATACAGGTGAATATTTAAAAGTGAATTTGGCTTCTTATTTTATGCAAATATGAATGCTAAAATGCAAATGTTATCAATACATGCATGAATGCTAATTATGCAATATAAGTAGAAATATGCCTCTAATTACTCGGGAACAAAGCTCTATTTTCAACTTTTAGAGTGATGAATCACAGATTCATCAGATATATGCTTTTAAAAAGCACATGATCGATACCCAATCCCAATGACCAAGAATGAGAAACTTGATGATCAAACCATGAAGATGAAAGTGTAAAATTGATCTATATCTTCGGGTTGATCATAGGTCTTCCAGAATGAAGGATGTATAGGTATTAGGAATACCTGAGAGTGATGTGATCTTAAACGATTATATAACCATGATGCTTCCATTCCAAGGGAGTGATGAAACATGTCTGGATTTTAGTGACTCCTCTCAATAGAGAAGTAATCGAATCTTGGTCCAAATGTTGGACATTGATCTGAATGAGATTCAGATGCAATGAGAAGATTAGATTTACGGCCTTGATTAAATCAAGCATCTATGAGAGATCCATGGGATCTGGGTTTGAGATGTAATCTCAATGTCCAAATCACTATACGTGGTACAATACAATCGCCCTATCCTTATCTGCAAGTATATGCGGAGAAAGCATATTATTATTGAAAGAGTTCAAGAGTAATTCCATGTCTAAGCATTGAGAAATGGAAAATTAAATGTAATTTAATTATCATGAATAATGTGAATTTAATTCACATTATCTGAATGCATGAGAATAATTATCCAATATAATTAAATGAGATTTAATTATTGTGGATACGGATAATGTTAATAGCACTATCCAATTATCCATGTATATTATAAAGTGATTTATATATATCAGAGAGAGACTTTTTGTATTCATATTTGTTGATTAATTGTTAATGTGAATTAGATTCACGTTAAATGATTAATTAAAAATATAAATACATTTTTTATTTTGAGTTGTGAATAAGATTCACATAATTTCAATGGCTTGATTGATTTTTTTCACAAGATAATTTGGAATTATTTTTTGTGAAAAATATTTACGACAAGAGATCAACAGATATCATGAGATATTGAGATCTTATGATAAATAAAGGAGATAGACTCATTCCTCTCAAGAGGAGTGCACAACCACTACTCTCCATGCAGAGAAGAGTAGTCGCACCCCTTTTTTAGGGAAAGAGGTTAGTCTCCTCATTATCTCTTCTCTAGTCAAAAGTGATTTGAATTAAATTAATTTTATTGATTTATCAATATAAATTAATTTCAATTAAATCATTTGATATTGTGTTTTTACAATAACATCTTAGCCATTGAAAGAAATACAAATCAATCTCATCCGTTGATTGTGTGATGTCCATGGATTGAGATCCATAGACTCCCAAAGCCCTATATAAGAAGAGGCAACCCTTGCTCTTTGAGTTACACAATCTCGGCTCTCTCTCTCTCTCTCTCACATTCTCACGCCGACCCTATCTCTTATCTCCTTGAGTGGCCATCCACTTACATATAGAGAAATACACCTTCATCGAAGTGCTCATTTCTAAGACTCTTCTTTGGTGTGTGGTGCTCATGAAGAAGGCGTTCGACCTCATGAGATGAGATAAGGAGATCCATTGCTTGTATCATCAACTTGGATTGCGAGAACCAAACGACTCATCCCCGTGCTTGTAATTGTCTCCTCCGACGGATCGGACATGAGACAAGAGGTCACTTTCTTTAGAGGCTTGATCTAAACCACACTACAAGAGGTATTTCTATATCTTTGTTGTGGTTAGATGAAATGATTCAAGAAATGTTCTTGGATCATATGGTTTCATCATTATAAAAATTTTAAAATTCCGTTGCATCGAGCAACTAGTGCGACTAGTCACTCTTGATCGTATATGATACGATCATCACACTTCCATGATGCGCATGAGGATTTATTTGTATCCTTGAAGTGGTATTAGATCCAGGTTGGAGGTTTTGGATACAATCCATGAACCTAGGAAGATTTGAGCTCGTTGGGATTCGTGGAAATTTTATAGCATTTCAATTTTCGCAGTCCTATTGTGTGATAAATTTCGATCCATGTTTAAAAGATTTAAACATGAATCTATCACAGGATAATGTTCCTCATTAAAAAAGAAAATCGTGGAATTTGAGTTTGTGTAATTTGGATTCTGTTTGCTCAAGTTATGATCATTTTAATGATCATATATCCACGGTTTTGGGGACAACGAATAATGACATAATTAAAGAGTTAACTACTATTTTAAAATACCTTAAAATGCGTGTTTATCACTTGAGTTCTATTTTAAATCAAATTAGAAAACATTAGAAATTTATTTTTCTAATTTGGATTTAAATTGATTGAGATATGTTAATTTTAGTAAGTAGGGGTCACTGCTGAAAATTACATACTCGATCATGAACCTTGTGATTGTCATTTAAGTAACTTGTGAAATTAATGGTTAATTTCGTGGAATAATTATGGATAATATTTGAGAAATATTTGATGATAACTTTTCCCTTAAATGACATTACCTCAACCGACCAATAAATGATTAGATACGATCTAGATCACCAATTTGTTACTTGATACACTTTCATCAAACATGTTACTTGAATATGTTTTGGGAATTTGTTTAGAAAATTTTCTTATAATCAAAATGGTTTTGATTATTACTATATGTATAATTTATGTTGAAAAACCGATGAACTTCTCAAGTACACAATGATCGTTTTGGCATTATCCTTTCCTGAGGTAGATATGGTGTCTAATCGGGGAGCGTTGAGTTAGCAGGTTGCATCGTGTGTGGTCTGTCCCACTCCCGTCGGTACTGGCCATGACAGTGGGTAGGGACTCGATAATACTGAAGAAATCATGTTGTATTTTCTAATTATTAAAATTCGAATAATACATACTTTGAGATAAAACCACTCTTTCAAGTAACAATCAAATTTGATGATTGAATTAGATTGATAATTGATAATAAGATTAAATGAATTATATCTAATTTAAACACTCTATTATGAATAGATGTGTATTTCCCTTAAAAAAATTAATTACATAGATATGATTCATGATAATTAATTAAATTTGAATATGAGGTCGAGGATCACATAAGTGACATCCATGGTCTCCCGTCAAGGCGAGGGGTTCCATCGTCAGAATATTGTATGTGGGAGATGCATGTCCGAAGTGATAGCCCCTGCATACAATCCATTTGGATCGAGCTCTTCGCTTCTCGAAAGAGTAGGGTCGTATACTTAGTGACCCCAATATCAGATACTTATATTATTGAGGCTATATTGGATTACATATTGTGAGTTTTAAGCATGTCGACGGTTGGTTCACTTAACAATAGGTCAACATCACCTTACAGGTGGTGGGCCCGAGTGTTAAAGACCGAATTGGGAAATGCAAGTTGGAATTGCAATGCGGAATGTGTTCCCTCTTATCTTTGTTGGAGTTACAGTTTCTCATATTACTGGGATGTCGCAAAGATAAAGAGGAGATCCCAGTTCTTGCTTGATATATAACTGTAAGTACATCTCTTGCTTTGAAAGTAATTAAGGAAATGAACTTTCAAAGTTGACAAAGCGAGCTTAATTTGATTAAAAATTCATTAATTAAAGTTTTTAAAACTAAATATGTAATTATTTATATATTCTAATATAGTGCATTCTTAATTTCTGAAAATGAAGTCCATGAACCCACTTAACAGGCTCCTGAAGGTCAATCAATTGATCGAACCAAATTGTTGGGATTGGATCCGAATTTTAGATCTTGTCCTTTATGATGAGCGCATTTCCTATGTGCTATCAAAGGAAAAGCATGCATACCAAAAACTCCGGAAGAAATTTTATTTAATAAAAAATATGATGAAGATAATAATTTGGCAAGGTGTTACATTCTTGATTCATTATCCAATGTGCTTCAGAAGCAGCACGTGGAGATGAACCATTACCAATAGATCATGTTGAATCTAAAAGATATATTCTGTGATGTAAAATACACACAACATTATAATATTATGAAAGAACTTATTCGTTGCAAGATGCAGGAAGGGACCTCTGTCAGAGAACATGTACTCAAAATGTTTGGGTACCTCTCTGAATTAGAAATCCTTGGAGCTGGCATGGATGCATATATACAAGATGACTTCATTCTGTTGTCACTCCCTATGTCTTTCAACAACTTTATGGTTACATATCACACGAGCAAAGTTGACTTTACTAATGTTGGGATGTTAACTGCATTAAAATCTGCGGAGGACGTAATGAAGAAAGATGGCCAATCTGATAGTGCAATGGTTGCCCAGACCAAAGGAAAGCGCAGTCAGAAGCATGGTTCTCGAAGAGGCCCGATCATAAGAGAAAGAAGAAGAGTCGGGGAGTTGGCTCATCTACAAATGCATCCACTTTGATGACATCGAAGAAAATCGATGTTTGTCATCACTGCAAGAAGTCGGGGCACTAGAAGCGAATTTGTCCGGATTACCTGAAGTCGCTAGACAAAGGTAAATCCCCAACATGTATGAAATCTACTTTCGTTATTGAAACTAGTTTTCTCGTTGAATGAGAATGAAGTTGGGTTGTTTATTCTGGTACTTTTATTCATGTATGCAATATGTTGCATCTATTTAAGGAAACTAAGAATCTGGAAGAAGAGGAGATAGTCATCCAGATGAGATATGATTCAAGTAATGCAACAGTCACCATCAAAATATGCAGACCATCGTTATCTAGTGGAAGAGTCTTAGTACTTAAAGTGTGTCTTTATGTTATTGAAGTTAAAAGGAATATAATATATGTATCTAAGTTTGTTAGAAATTTATATTCATTCCTTTTTGTAATAAATTAGTCATAAGACACTATGATAAACATATTGCAGATGGTGTCTTAACTTCGGGTGGACTCTATGAATTGTGCATTGATGAACATGTCATTAATACTACTACCACTAATAATAATAAAGATCCTAAAAGATACATGGAGAATGTAAATCATTCGTATATGATTTGGCATCAAAGGCTTGGTCATTTATTTGTTGATAGGATCAATAGATTGATAAAGGATGGACCCTTAGATTTTCTACAAGTTCAATCCTTGCCTACATGCGAACACTGTATTTGAGGTAAAATGACTACGATGCCTTTTCGTGATAAGGTTACATGATGCGAAGATATTATTGACCTAATATATACCAATGTATGTAGTCCCTTCAGTACCGCGATTCAAAATAGATATCGATATCATTTGACGTTTATTGATGACCATTTGCTTTATGGGTTTATCTTCCCTCTACGTCATAAATATGAAACCTTTGAAAAGTTCAAAGAGTTCAAGGCTTTGGTTTAGAATCAAACCGATAGGAAGATTAAACGAATTCGATCTGACCGGGATGACAAGTACCTCTCAGATGAATTCAAGGAATACCTTAAAGAGAATGAAATTGTCTCCAATCTCATTCCCCCTGGAACCCCCAACTTAATGGTATTTCTTGAAAGACGCAACAGGACTATCATGGATATGGTCCTATCAATGATGAGCAAAGCACATTTGCCTCTTAGTTTCTGGGGATATGTAGTAAAGACTGCAATATATATCCTAAACAAGATTCCTAGCAAATCTGTGCCAGAACTCCTCATGAGCTCTAGTATGGAATCAAACCTAGTGTTAATCACTTGAGGGTTTTTGTTGCTTGGTCAATGCGAAGAACATGGACGCAAGTAAGTTAGAATCTCACTCTCGTGAGTGTTACTTCATTGGGTATGTTAAAGATGGTATTGGATACCAGCTTTATGATCCTAAGACCCATAAGGTTTTCATCTATAGAGATGTAAAATTTCTGGAGAATGATTTCCTTAAAGGTCAAGACAAAAATGAAGTTGAGGAACTCATTGAATCCCCTGAGGATTCTAAGCTTCCTAAACCAAAAACTGAAGAGATGAATAATGATGAAACACCCATGCCTCTTCTAAGGAGTTTGAGGGTTGTTGCACCACCTGAAAGGTATGGATTCCATGTGTTATGTGAGACTGACAATGATCCTACTTCATTTGATGCTAGCAATGAAGTCAGAGATTGACTCCATGCATAAGAATGGTGTATGGACCCTAGAGGATCCACCTGAAAGGGAAAAACCCATTGGGTGTAAATGGATCTTCAAGAGAAAAATGGATCGTGATGGGAAAGTGGAGACTTTCAAGGCAGGGCTTGTGGGCAAAGTCTACACACATAGAGAAGGCATCGACTACGATGAGATTTTCTCTCTTGTGACTATGGTTAAGTCCATCAGGACACTGCTAGCTATAGTTGCGTATCTGACTATGACATCTGGTAGATGGACGTCAAGAAAACTTTCCTCAATGGATACCTCGAGGAGGAGTATCCCTAGGGCTTTATAATCGAGGAATGTAAAGTATGTAAGCTGAAGAAATCCACCTATAGGCTCAAACAAGCTTCTCTTATTTGGAACATCAGATTTGACAAAATCATAAAGAGTTATGATTTTATGTAGAATCCTGATGAATCTTGTGTGCACAAGAAGCTTTGTGGGAGCGCCATTGTGTTCATCATGCTTTTACGTAGATGACATCCTTATCATTGAGAATGATACATGGATGATGACCAGTGTGAAGATTTGGTTATCTCATACCTTCGAGATGAAAGATCTTGGAGAAGCCTCTTACATTTTAGGTATGAAGTTGTTCAGAAACGGAGAAAAGAGGTTATTGATATTATCACAACATGGGTACATTAAGAAAATTCTTGCACATTTCCGCATGGATAGTTCCAAGAAAGGTTTCCTCTGCTTAAGACACTGTATCCACATATCTAAAGGGATGGCTCCTCAAAGTGCTGAGGAAAAGAAGGTCATGGCTGGATGCCCCTATGCATCATCTGTAGGAAGCTTAATGTACACCATGATGTGTACAAGGCCATATATCTGTCATGCAGTAGGAGTGGTAAGTCATTACCAATCCTGCTATGGATAACAACACTGAAATACAGTGAAGAACATTTTCAAATATCTAAGACGGACACAAGATTACATCTTGGTCCATGGAGATGGTGATCTCCAAGTCATGGGATATACAGATCCAGCCTTCCAGTTGGATATTGATGATCGAAAGTCGACATCAGGGTTCGTGTTCATGTTGAATGGTGGTATTGTGAGCTGGAGAAGCAAGAAGAAGAACACTACAATAGATTCAACAACGGAAGCCGAATATATTGCTGCATCGGATGATGCAAAGGAGGCGGTGTGGTTGTGCAAGTTCATCATTGAACTTGGCATAGTTTCCTTTGATACTTACATCCCGCTACTCTGGGATAACACGTGATCCATTGCCCATGCGAAGGAACCCAGATGGCATCAAAAGAGCAAGTACATGGAAATAAAATACCACATCATTCGAGAGATTCAAAAGCGCGGTGATATCATCATCACCAAGGTGGCCTCTACTGATAACGTTATTGATCCTCTTACCAAACCTCTGACACAGAAGGTTTTCTACCAGCATGTAATGAATATGGGTTTAAGGATTGTTCCTGAATGGTTCTGAGGGCTAGTGGGAGATTGTTAGCCATGCGAGCCCGATGTGAGCCATTCCTACAATAAATGTTATTATAATAATTGTTTTATTAATAAAAGTTATTGATTATTTTTCACTCCCTTCCCAAGATTAAATGAAGGAATGCACTATAAGTCCCCTCTATATAATTAGGGTTATATATCATTGTCGTCTTAATAATCATACATCTATTGATTCAATAATAGAATCATAGAGTCTGATGTTTGAATGAATATCTAATGAGTTAGATTGAGGACTCATCAAGCACCGTCAAGTTATTGTTAAGAGATGATCTCCAGTTTGAGCAGGAGATGGAAATCCTTTCTCATTTAGGTTGATATCTGACTGACCTCTCGATGTAGGTCCTCTACATAGGAATAGATATTCGAAGGTGTCAGATTAGTTAGGTCAAGGAGTTAACTTAATGAGATCAAGATAACCAAAGTCCTATATCGTATACTATCGCGATATAGGCACACATCCTCTGATCGGAGACAGATGTGTTACTATATGTCTGAGCATGTACATTTGATATACCAATAAGTTGATGACCTAACCAAGGTCTATACACCGGCGCGCTGGTGTGCATGCAAGGGCATATGGGTAATACGATCTCTCAAAGGGATCATACAGGTTCACTTATGAAGCGGAAGACATGAGCTCACTCATGAGGTATTGGGATCAAATTTCATGCATGGTCGTCATGCTTCGGAAGCATGACAAAAAATTGAAGGTATGGAAAGCATATGATCGATACCAAATCTCAATGACCAGGAACGAAAAACTTGATGATCAAACCATGAAGATGACAATGTAAAATTGATCTATATCTTCGGGTTGATCATAGGTCTTCCAGTATGCAGGATGTATAGGTATTAGGATTACCTGAGGGTGATGTGATCTTAAATGATTGTATAATCACAATGCTTCCATTCTGAGGGAGTGATGAAACATGTCTGAATTTTAGTGACTGCTCTCAGTAGAGAAGTGATCTGATCTTGGTCCAAATGTTGGACATTGATCTGAATGAGATTCATATGTAATGAGAAGATTAGATTTACAACCTTGATTAAATAAAGCATCTAAGAGAGATCCATGGGATCTGGATTTGAGATGTAATCTCAATGTCCAAGTCACTATGTGTGGTACAATACAATCGGCTTGTCCGTATCTCCATGTATCTGCAGAGAAAGCACATTATTCTTGTAAGAGTTCAAGAGTAATTCCAAAGTTAAATTATGTCTAATCATTGAGAAGGTTAATTAAATATCATGAATAATGTGAAATTGATTCACATTATATGAATGCATGAGAATGATTATCCAATGTAATTAATTGAGATTTAATTATTATGGATTTGGATAATGTGGATAGCACCATCCAATTATCCATGTATATTATAAATGTAATTTATAATATATCAAAGAGAGATTTTTGTGATTCATATTTGTTGTTAATTGTTAATGTGGATTAGATTCACATTAAATGATTAATTGAAAATATAATTACATTTTTGTTTTGGGTTGTGAATGAGATTGACATAGTTTCAATGGCTTGTTTGAAATCTTTCACAAGATAATTTTGAATTATTTTTTGTGAAAAATATTTACGACAAGGGATCAGGAGACATCATGAGATCTCATGATAAATAAAGGAGATAGACTCATTCCTCTTAAGAGGAATGGACAACCACTACTCTCAACGTGGAGAAGAGTAGCCGTCTCTCCACTTTTAGGGAAAGAGGTTAGTCTCCTCATTATCTCTTCTCTAGTCAAAGTGATTTGAATTCAAGTTAATTTTGTTGGTTTATCAATATAAATTAATTTAAATTAAATCATTTGATGTTGTGTTTTTACAACAACATCTTAGCCATTGAAAGAAACACAAATCAATCTCATCTGTTGTATGTGTGTTGTCCATGGATTGGGATCCGTGGACTCCCAAACCCTATATAAGAAGGGGCAACCCTTGATCTTTGAGTTACGCAATCTCGACTCTCTCTCTCTCACACATTCTCAAACCAACCCTATCTATTCTCTTCTTGAGTCGTCGTCCACTGACACAGAGAGAAATACACCTTCATCGAAGTGCTCGTTTCGACGACTCTTGGATCTTCATCTTCTTTGATGTGTGACGCTCGTGAAGAAGGCGTTCGATATCATGAGACGAGATCAGGAGATCCATTGCTTGGATCATCAACTTGGATTGCGAGAAGCATGCGACTCATCCTCACGCTCGCAAGCATCTCCTCCAATGGATCAGACTTGAGATAGGAGGTCTCTTTCTTTAGAGGCTTGATCGCAACTACGCTCCAAGAGGTATTTCTATCTCTTTGTTGTGGTTAGATGAAATGATTCAAGAAATGTTCTTGGATCATATGGTTTCTCCATTTTAAAAAATTTAAAACTCCGTTGCATCGAGCAACTAGTGCGACCAGTCGCTCTTGATCGTATATGATATGATCATCATGCCCCCGTGACGAACTTGAGGATTTCTATGTATCCTTCAATTAAAGCCTCTTGATCCTATTACTAATGTTATCACACAACCATTACATGTCACCACTGCCACCTACTGTAATCGTCGGATCATCTCCGTTAAATACCCATACTCCAGCCACTTCATCCTTCCCCACCATTTCGTGTTGTAGAGACCAACAACCTCCACCTCCCTGTGACAGGGGGTGATCAGATCTGGCCTCGTGAAGATGACTCAGCCCCCTGGCCTCACCAACCAAGTCATGGTGGCTTCACCATCGTTGAGCTTCGAGGCCCGGTTGCCCTCGACGAGAGACGATCAGAGGCTCCAAATGAGCCTCTGCCCACGCCTATCCCCCGTCATAATTCCTCTTCTCTGATCACGTATGTCTTCTTCTTCTTCTTCTTCTTCTTGATTTTCTCCTTTTTTGCAGGCACACAACACCTCTTGGTCAATCCATCTTCTCTACACTTTCATCGCATTTAACCCATCTTCATCGACCTTCACGTTTACCTTCTCCCTTCCTCTGCAACCCCAACACCTACTTGCATCTTCCTCTGTCGGAGGTAGAGGAGGACCTGCTCCGGGCTCCACCTGCTCCATCCTACAGACTGCATCTACTCCCCCCATGTTTCAGTTATCTTCGTAGCTAACCCCTTACATGTCAAATCCCTCAATGGTCAAAGCCTCTTCCTTGCTCTGTTCTAGAGACTCCACACTGGCGAGTATGCATCGCCCAGTCATTTCAGATCTCTCCGCAGTATTCTCCTCTGACTAGCAGCTTAGTCGGCCTTCCCACGAGCTTCCCCAACCAGTTGCGCATCAGATTGAAGTTGGAGGAGCTCTATGAGGCTCGCGGGAGCCCTGCCTTCACCAATTCACCTAAAGAAGATGTGACCGAGGTGAATGCTACATGTACTGTCCGATTAAGATGATCGGACGACCCTCATTTCATGCAAGCCTCGATCCTGCTCCAGGAACTCGGTGGAACCAGAGCTAAGGACAAAGCATCGGGATGTGACAAGTGTCCCAAACCTGCAGTCGATCCACGCCTGCCTCCTGAGCATGGCCCGCACACGTGCCATGCACGTGTGAGCTGTGCATTTTGCATCGGTGTCCTGCCATTTTACAGATATTAGAGAATAGTCCCTCCCAAGCATGTGTGCCTTACGTGGGCACTTGGGAAAATTGTAATGGACCCCTACCAGAAATGCCATATTATATATACGCTCTTGTAGGAAACTTTTTGCTCATTTTATCCATGTTATTTCCATTCTTTTTATTACAAATATGCCCTTGCACTCTTTCTTTTGTATTTCGAGCATACAAACTCCATTTCAGTTGATTTCAATTTCATTTTAAAGCTAATTTGACACTCTACATGATGAATCCTATTTTTATGATTTGACGCACAATTTATGATGCTAAATTGTCGATCTCTTATGTATCACTTATTCCTCATTTAAATGCCATTCACTACTTTTATGTATTGGTTAATAATGAAATTAAACTGCTTTTTTATTGTTCAAGGATTTGCCTATTTTCTGGGCATATATTTGTCATTGCATAACATCCTTCGTCTTTTTAAATTGCTAAAAAGTAAATGAAAATTACACTTGTCTCCTCATGCATTGCATTGCATTTCATTGTACATTGCACATTAGTCATCATTTCATGCATCATATTTCCTTATGTTATGCATCTCATTTATTTTTATATAAAATTTAATATAAAAAATGCATCTCTCAACAAAAGTGCTTGATTTGTATGTCCATCTATTTTGACTCCCAATTTGTCGAAATGCTTTGGAAGAGCGATGTCTTCCCAAGAAGCTAAATAGAAATGCTTTTCAGTTGGGTTGAATCCCATTTTCATATGTGTTGAACCCCCATCAGATATTGTGTGCCATGGAGTTTATAGCGTTGCATGTTTTGTCCAGGAAGTAAGATATGGACATTAGATTATTAGAAATCATCGTCAATGTTGATGTCATATGGACGGCCTGACCTGCTTGAGACACGACCTTTTGCTTCCATCATGCCAATCTAGATGTTGCTTTACCCATAGTTAATCGATGTGTTGCCTTTCCTCTTCTTTTTTCTTCGAAAGGATAAGCCATGTATATATCCTTGTCAAGACTAGTGTGGATCTTCAACAATTTCTTGATGGAGTCTTCCCATAACTTCAAGGGTGCTTTTGTTGAACATAATTTCCAATTTGTCAAAATTGATAAGTTGGCTAGATAAATAGCCATGTTTCTCTAGAATTTGGATCATGGTTGTAGTTTCTCTCAATGCCAAATTGCCAAACAAAATAGTATCATATGCATGCATAAAGTTGTGTAATGGTGTCTGACGGGTCCGAAAATGCCAAGTTAAGAAGTTGTTTTTAATCTTTGTTCGTGTTAATAATGATGTGTCGTTCGTTGTAGGCGGCGATCGGAAACAATCAAGAAATAACCACAATTTTTAATCAAATTTAATCAAGTGGTTTTTATGTTTATTTTACTTGGGCAAGTCCCAAGGTCGATCACAAGGAGGCAAAGGAACAACCTAGAGGTGTGTCTATCAAATTTTGAGTTTGGTTTTCAAGGCGGTCTTTTTTTGGAATTTTTCAATGCAATAGAGAGTGCAATATGCAAATCCGGCCTACTTTATGGACTAAAATGTGAATTACGTTCAATGATGTCCGAAAAATACGAAACTTGGCCGAGATGTAAAGTATGATGAATTAAGTGCACTGTAATTTTTTTGGAATTTTTGGATACAATATGAATTTTTTATGGATTTTTAATGACAAACAGAATGATTTTCAAAATTTAATTATAATAAATATCAATCCTACTTATTTTCAAGGACCAAAATTATCTAAGATCTATCACTAGGTGATTGATCTCAGAAAAATCCCAACCCTCAAAAATATGAGATCTAATACCTATTAAAAATTAAATAGTGAAATAATGCAAAATGATTTTTACAGGGCAAACGATGCTTGCAAATGCCAATCTTTTTGGGCACAATGTTCATCAAAATAAACTCTACAACATGTGATTTTTCAGGGATTTTTAAGAGCAATGGTTAATCAACTATGAATTTTAGAGAGCAAATTGGGTAAACTATGCTAATTTCCACAGAATAAATAATTATTAATTAATCGATGATCACAAAAATATCCACGATATGTCAAAATGTAGAGAGTCGTGTGAGGAACATTATGCACTTTTTAAATAAATAAAATGATGCAGAGAATAGTTCTAAAATGACTGGAGAACACAGGGGTATACGTGCAATATAATTAAATAAAATAAACAAAAGAAATATGCAGTAGGAGGGGGCCTAAATGCAATTACCAGAACTAGAAGGGAAATTTCTGCAAATGTTCCAGTAGGCATGTGCTATGCACGTGCCTCTGGATGGCAGGGGCGGATGCGTAAAAAGGTGGACCTCCAGGGGCTTCAGAGCAATTCACCCCCGAGGTCACGTGCGGGGCACGTGACCCGGGAGGCTGACGCTGGATGACGTCCCCCCGCACGTGCCTCGCACGTGGGAGGTCTCGGGCTGCGAGCCCGGCTGCTGTGGAGGCGAGTCGAAGACGGAGGAGCGGGCCTGGTGGCGTGGGCGAGGGCCGCTCCAGGCAAAGGAGGCTCTGATGAAGCTGGGGTTGGCCGAAGGCGGTGGGGAGGACCGGAGCTGAGGTCGATGACGGTGATGTTGAGGCGGAGATGCGATGAAGATGGACCTCCAGGCGTCGGGTGAGGCGAGATGTCGGAGGTCGGTGAAGAAGACGTTGGCTCGACGCCAAGGGGCGGAGCTGCAGCAGGTCGTCGGGGAAGGCGCTCCGAGTCTGCAACGAGGGTCGCGAGATCCTCAGATCTCGCCGCGATGGAGGAGGGCCGGTCTGGCGCCCCGGGCCCTTGCTTCTTCGTGCCAGCGGCGGATCGGCTGCTCTGGTGGTCGGCGAGGGTGTTTTATAGGCGAGGGAGGCGGGTGTGCGAGGTTAAAGGAGGAGTCGTCGGCGGAGGAATCGGGGAAGACGGTGCGGTGGTTGCGGGGATAACGGAGGGCCGGTGCGGGCGCTTGCGGTCGCGGGAGTTGAGGAGGAGCGGCGAAATTTTCGGAGGCGGGCAGTTGGGGAAGATGGGTTCCCGGCCGTTCGATCGGCCGAGATCTAACGGCCCAGGATAGGCCACGTGGCGCTAGCGTGGGGAGAGGTTGGGCACGTGCGGAGCACGTGCCTGGGATGGCACGTGCGACGCACGTACTTCTTTTTATTTTATTTTATTTTTTATTATTTTTTTATTTTTTATAAAAACGAGATTTAAAAATGCTAAAATCAATGACACGTGGCGGCCTCTGGGACTGCCACGTGTCAGCTCCAGAAAAACCCGAAATTAAATTATTTGTAAAATCGATAGAAAATAGCAAATGACCTCGGATCGAAAAAGTTCCTTCACGAAAAATGCTCGTCTCGACCTACAACTTTCATGAAGACATCAAAGCCAAATTCGGTCAAATGTAAAAAGTGAATTTTGGGGTATCCCATGTACATAGAATACCTTGATTTTTGGGTTTTCTAATTTTTTTGTCATTTTTAAAACAAGATAAAAATCCAGAAAAATATGGAAAACTCAAAGATAAATACAAGAGACCTTAATCTATTTTTTTGGATTTTTATTAATGAAGAAAATCAGTACATAAAATAAAAGGTTAAAAGCCGCGAAAAAATACAATGTACAAAAGAGGCCCAAAACCCAACTTTCACATACGAGCTCCAATTCACTTAAACTTGGTCTTGTTTTGAAGGTAATTGAATGTGCATTAGTTCAAAAGTGAGTAGGATCAAATCGGACAATGGATGGAGAAGATATGGGGCTTTTAGTCCGAAAATCCTGGAACTAGGGTTTGGGTTTTTGGTCCACTTATCGGGGTTAGTAATTTTTTTTGTATTTTTCATTTATTTTTGTTAGTGATGTGTACACAGTGGAGGTGGTTTTGTGGCATGCGGTGTTAGCATGGAGGAGTTAAAAATAGGGGAAATCAGGCTATTTACAGGTCAATTTGGGCTTGGATTTTTGGCTTCTTAAAATATGCAGAAATTAACGCTAAAATGCAATTCTTATGAAATCATGCCTGAATGCTAATTATGCGAAATAAATGCAGAAATGCAGTTGATTTTTAGGGACTTAAGCTTAATAAATGAGATTTAGAGTGATGAATCCGAGATTCATCAGTGTCAAAAGATCAAACAATTTTATTTAAGACAATGTACCCTAGGTCAAACACAAGGAGGCATCTCACTCATCATATTAGGAATTTTACATGAATATTAATGTTTTAAATGCTTTGCTTCTTTATGTGTTTTGTGGTTTTTATGTATTTTATCTTTCCCTTTATTTTTTAAATAATTATTTTTAAATTAATATAATAAATAAATAAATAAAATGGAATGAAATGGGAAAATAAAACAAGGATAGTTTTTATTATATTAATATAAAAGTAAATAAAGTTTTCAAATAAAATAAAATAAATCAAAATATGATAAAGATATAAATAACATGTTTTGGGTTTTTATATTTTGCAAATATTTTGGATAATTTTCAAGTAAATGAAAATAGAAAAAATCAAACAAAATAAAAGTTTGAAAAGGATAAATAAGGCAAAAAAACATGACTTTGAAAATAGAATTTTAGCTCAACAATGTGGATAAGTGGATATTTTTCCCAAAGATATGTCCAAAGAAGAGTTCATAACATCCTTACATGTTTTGATTTTATATGATTTTTCTAAAGTTTTCGAATTTTTGTGATTTTTCAGGTATGCACAATAACTCTCATGGTTTTTTTGGATATGTTGTATATCAGTTTAAGATGCATCTATCGTATTCTTTTGATATTACATGAGAATATAAATAAACTAAAATATAAAAAATACAAAAATAATGATAGTATATTTTTTGACTTTTAATATTTTAAATAATGAGATAAAAATCCAACAAAAATCATTGATTATAAAGCAAGGTAGATCTATATGAAATTCTTTTTACTTTTTCAATATAACGAACGTGCCTGTTGAATAAATCGATTACCTAAAATCTCGTAGAAATTCTATTGCTACAACATCAAAGTATTTTCCCATGGAACTTTGGGAAAAGTTCGACCTAAGTTCTATCTACAACATTTCAAATAAGAAGACATGAAGCATAAAAAGTGCTATTGAAGGCAAAAGCTAACAAGATGTCCTGACTTCAAACATTAAAATTTGTGAAACTTTAACAAATGAGGTACTTAAAGTTGTATATCCATTGAAATTAGTCTCATCAAATCCGGGCATCAACTGTATGACTTAGAGGAGTCTTAAATCATGGGCATAATAGCGAACACAAAAGTAAACTGCAAGTTCAAAATGAGTCTAGAATGAACTCCTTGTAATAACCAAACTTTGTGAGGGCAGAGGCGCAATTTCATCACAATGGTCAATGTGTAGGGCCATAGATTTTGGAGAATGTGGAAGTTTCATGTAATAATAAATTTCCAAGGATACGGGCGAAACAACTCCCTCACGTGAGTAGGTCGTTGGATCAAGATGATGATGTGCGTGATCGATCAGAGTTAGACGACACCATGAGAGTGGTTGTTGTGTGTGAGATTGAGTGTCGCATCAACGACTACTATGGCTCGCAGTTAGACTTGATCCAAAGGCCACGAGGAAAAAGGGCTCCCAGATCTGATGTTAGCTGCTCAACACACGACCCCCATATATTCATTTGTTGTTGTTGTTGTTGTTGTTGTTGTTGTTGTTATGTTCCACACCAAGAAGAATAATGTGAAGTGCTATTGCTCCATCACGTGGCGGATGTGTGGCTCGTCAATGAATGTCAAGGGCGACGGCCTCTGGTGAAGTTCTCCTATATACCTACAAAAATAAATGGGAGCTTGAGTGAGGGAACGATTGGGAATTATGTGCACAAAAAGGGATGAAGTAGGTGGGTTCTCCTAAGTTTGGGTGAGGAAAGAGGTGAGCTTCTCTTGCTATCGCGTATAGTTGGAGTTGGCGAGGTTACGAGGGGTTATATGGAAAAGCAGGTTATGCCGAGGTGCAAGATGGTGACATGATTCGAAGGAATAGAGGACAAAGTAAGGTCTTTGCATTGGAGGAAATGGACAACTTCCGATCATCTCACTTGACCAGAGTGGAGAGGATGTGGAAGAGAGGGAGACAGTGGATGTAGGCGACGATGAGAGTGTGAGAGGTGTCAATAGGATGAATGGTTTCAACCTATGATGGATTATACATTAAAAACTTGAAGAACTAAACTAAATCTAAGCTATAATTACCTCTATTCTAGAAGAAAATGCAATAGTAGAGGTAGTCGCTTGGAGTGATGTATGCTATGGTGAATACAATCAGTCATGACCTTGATTCCAGCTGGGAAGAATCTCGACAGAGATTAACTCCGTGGTACAATGAGGCAAGGGATCGTACCAAGGAAGAGGAGTTCCCATCGCGGCTCACGCTCATGTCCTCCCAATCACAAAGGAACATGAGGAGCTTAAGAAGACATATACTATGGTGGATGGAAGAAAATGAGAGGAGTGGATGGGTTGTGTAGATGGGGAAGAAGAAGACGGGGTTTATGGGATTTTCGATGGTTAATAACCAGAGGATGAAAGTAAGGTTCAAAGCAATAGAAAAAATGACTAGCATTCAAAAATATGTGACGATACTAATCACCATAACAAAATAAAATTTAAATTATATTAAGAAGGATAAAGAAACAAAAAAGACGCTAAATAAAAAAACATCCATCATAAATATGCAGATCTCAATGAGATCCACAAATTTTGTGAAGGGCGACAATGCAAAAGATGCACGGATAAAAACATTTTTTTAAGATGTAAATTACCAGATTTCTTGATTTTATATTTTTCATGTGATTTTCTTCTTAGTACTGTATATATATATTATATTTTACTACAATACTGACTATATAGTATACATACTACCTTTTTAAAGTTTATGAAATTAAGATGAAAACAAATATGATGGAATTCACATGCGAGGGCGAACAATGTATACATGATCACGATGGATTGTTTTCCTTTCTTTTCTATTTTTTTGAGTTTTGATTTTTTTGTACGTAGTTCTATTATAAATCAAAGAAACTAAATAAATAAAATCTTTGGTGAAAAAAGTATAATATATACATAATATAAGCGTATTCCAATTGTGTAATTATAAAATATTTGCAAGTCCCAAAACTAACTTTTCACAAAAAATATAACGATTCAAATCCAAATTATTCTTAATTTTTAGAATATTTTAATCCTGTGCTCCGGTAAAAAAAATCTAGACTGCATGCATATTGGAAAATATTGTACGATTTTTCATTGGTATCTATATAATGTGGTGATTATTATGATAATTTTATATATTTTATAAGAGTAATGCATTAAATATCAAACCGATCAGAGGTATATAAAAATAAATATTAAATTTTGGAGTTTGAGTATTTTCATGCGTATTTGTATTTATATTGTTTTCATGTACAATTTAGTATATTTCTATATTTATTTTTTGATTACTTTCTTTTGTATATTTTTAGGGGATTTTTTTATTTATAAACATATGTTTTTATTTCACAAGTATGAATTTATGGTACATACATCTTAATGCATGTGCGGTCGTATTTATTACAAAATTCTGCTCAATTTTTTATTTTAATGTGGATAAAATATGATTTCATTACCCTCCAATACTTAAGATTTGTTGGCCCCTTAGCAAATACTTATTTGAAGAATGAGCGTGAAATTGTGAAATGAATTTGGTTTCCACACTTAGTTCGTGAATAAAAGGACATTGAGCTTAACTTGACCTTTAGATTATTGATGTGTTGGAAGTTCCTAAGAGTTAGGTTTTTATATTCAACAGACTCTAAGTTCCACAAGTCACTACTCGAGTTCAGCTCTGAAGTCAACTCATATTGGTCATCTCATGAGGAAATTCATGATATTGAGACTAATTGTACTGTGAGTGAAGGGTGTTATCTTTTCTATTAGAAGCTATGAAAGATTAGTCAATCAACTTTCATAGCTATTCATCCTCGAGGAGTAGGGTATTCCCGTATAAGTTCAAGTAATGGTGGCATCTCAAAATATGTGTCTGAAGCTCAACCAATGTAGATAAGTCTTCTCTTTAGATGTTTGGCCAATGTAGCCACGTCTTCCTTTTTGCAGACATGGGACCATTATGGTTAAAATTTCTTTCTTTGTTTTGTACTTGTACTTCATCTCTTTATGGTCTTGAATCTTTCTCCCATTTATTAGTTTTTTATTTTCAGAAGTGAGGGTTTCTCTCTATTTTGTGGGTGGGAGAAAAAAGGGACAGTCATATGAGATGGTTGCATTGGCATCCACCTTGACTGAATGGTTAGGTGCTGACGTATTATCCTTCACCCGAAGCTTTATTTCAATCCATTATTTTGATTTGTAGATATACGAGCATTTAAGAAAATAGGCATGCATTGATCATGTTAATCCCTAAGGCTTGGTCGTCTACCGCCCTTGACAAACAGCATGTTGCCGACATTACTCAGATTGATTCGATTTTCAATAACTCATTTAGGTTGAGCTAATTGTAATGAGAGTGAGTCCAGAGTAGATAATATTTAAGAGTAAAACTTATGATGGGTGGCAATCTACTTAAACACTCAGGGATGAAGCACGAGTATTGTCTCGTGGAACTTAGAGAATTAAGTCAAGGGCCTGAAGTTTCTAAAATACAGTCAGACAAGGAAGTTACTCTTAATTAAATGGATTAAGATCATATCAAGCTCGCTTCTCAGTTTTTATTCATGACTCAGTTCAGACTTCGATAACTTTTCACAAAAAATATGAGCTCAAATGAATGAGACGCAAATATGTGATGTAAATACCAATATCTTTGTGAAGTAATTTTTTATTTTAGATTTTTTACAAAATATTTTGAAAACATTTTTCACATTTGTGGGTTTTGCAAATAAATAATGGAAGTGGAGATGATGGTTGGAGTGATGGAGAAAATGGGAAGAATATCGATGGGTGGTGAGGTGTAACACGCGAGTGTGGAAGGCAGGAGGTGGAGGATGAGGTCCGGACCATTGAATATCGCGATCCAAAGATCGAGGAGGCATGATCGTGAGGTCCAGATGAGATCAAAGGGTCTGATTGAAGGGCTTAGAGCATGGTGCGAATGACATAGCAGATCAGATCAAAAGGTCTGATTGAATGATAGATGAAGAGAGCGGGTGGCGATGGGAGAGCGAGCCAGTCACATGGGTGACCCGGGGTTTGTTGTAGTATAGTAGTAAGTATTCCTGCCTATCACGCCAGTGACCCGAGTTCATTACTCGGCAACGATGCCATTTGATGAATCGAGAATTCATCTCTTTAATAATCGATGATTGTAGTATAGGGGACATATTTCAATTAGCAAAAACTATAATCTTTGAATGTTGTGGAGAACTTTTTCTTAGTGAGTCTACCAAGGTCTAACACAGGGATATGATTCTCCTCTTCAATTTATCGGATATTCAGGATTAGAGTTGATTGATTCTAGTCATATATCTAGGTCTTTATATGCAGTCAAAATACACATGACAAAATGCACATATAAACAATGTAATATTGCAAACAAAATGGCTCGGAATTCAAAACATGATGCATGCATTTTATTTGGTGTTTACGCAATTAAAGATGATATGAAATGTGTCATGTTATGCAACCGGATGCTATGTGATGCAAACGGATAATTATGTCCAGAGATGTCCCTAAATTAGTCAGTCACTGGAGCAATAAAAAAGAGACTGATTTTACATTCAATTAATGCAGTAAAATGAATCAAACCGAGCATGAATGGCATTTCAGTGAGTATTAATGTGATACAATACGTATCAAAATTTACCGTGTTTAATTAAGTGTCAGAATATGGAATAAATCATTCCACTAGATAGAGAATAAAATATGAAACAAAATGAAAATTTAATTAAGCAAATCGAAATTCATATGCTCAAGAAATGATCATTTGAGTTTAGGTACATAATTGTAAATAAAACCATGGAAATCAATGGATAAATAATCACAAGCATGCCCTCGAGGAGCATATTTGCAATTTCAGAAATCCAACGGGAGTCTCCTTATAATTTCTCCTTGCATGTAGGCGCATCTCTGCAATTGTTACAGTACGATAGAGCTAGAGTGCAAATACCCTAGGAGCACACAAGTAATAGGTTCGTGAGACACGTAGACGGCCTGAGATGCTTCGGAAGAGGTCCGGATCCTCCGATCCTGTTGGTTCTGCAACAGCGTCTTGGGAATCATCTAAGCTGTCTGATCCTCATGATCGGGCGGTACTTGTAGCTCTTCATTCCTCAATAGTGTTTCCTCCTGTGGTGGATTTGGTGGGGGCTTGGACGTTCTTGGGATTTATCCTCTGGCCTCTTGTTGCTCCTCCAAAGGTCGTACGACCTTCAGAAGAGGCTCGTGATGATGGTGGATGTCCGAAGGAGGATTGAAGTTGTCTGGAGATCCTCATCGGTGCGAGCTCGTCAAGGAAGATCCTATTGTAGAAACTCTGACATTGAACTATGGAGAGGTGATGAACTGGGCCTACCGTGAAGGTATCGAAGGTCCGTCGGAGGTGCGCAGGGTTCAATTGATGATGATGGTAATAATGTGCGCCTAATTAGTTTGAAGAAAACTCGGAGAAAAGCATCAGATGTTTACCTGGAGATCAAATGGGTATTGAGGGCGGAGGATGTGGCCTAGGAAGAGGTTCTGATGAACCTCGGGTCATCCCTTGATCTGGCCGACTGGTCCAGAGAGCTCTATGGCACAGAGGACTGCTGTACAAGGCAAACAACACCGTGGGTCGACACCAGAGCTTTTGGCCATGATCGCTCCTCTATCACCCGTCCCCTGCCATAGGAGAGAGTAGAGGAATTTTGGTTTCGCCCGTGGATTGTTGGACAAGGAAGAAGGTGGGTGGAGAGAGATGTTTATGGGCGGAGATCTGACGGTTGCACGTGGTGGGCGTGAGTTTCGAAACGGGTGAACGCCAACCCCAGAAGGTCGGAAGTGGAGCATTGAAGGGTCTACGAAGGGGACGAAAGTAATGGCTATGGAGTGGTAGTGTTAGATTAGGAGAAGGCAGTTCGAGCTAGATGATAAAAAGGAAGGGGCACGATCTTGATGAGGCGTAACATCTTGTAGGGGAGATGTGGGAGGAAGATAATGAGGCTATGTTGTTGGATCAGGTGATCCAACAATTGAGATCGATATGAGAACGGATGTCCGAGATTAGATTAGAATATCTAATCGAGTACCTGAGAGTCGAGCGGGTACATACGATGCAAATCAAAGCGGGGGATATGGTCTAACGATGGGGAAAATGTACAGTGGTAAATGAAGAGACGTGGCCATGTGACCCAATGAGAAAAAGGAAAATAAAATAAATAAATAAGAAAGGAAAATAAAAAATAAAAATAAGTCGGATTAAAAAAGTCAAAACATGAAAGTTGTAGATCTCAATGAAATCTGCAAGTTTTATGTTGACCAAAAAGTCAAAAGAAGCCAAACAAATAAAGAAATATTATTGGTAAGTATTTTTAAGTTATTAAAATCAGGCATTTTAATGGTTTTGTTATTTTTTATATTTTTATTTTTTTAAAATAAAAATAATATATATAGTAATTATCTAGTTTTTTTATCATTTTTAGTAAAAAATAAAGAAAATAAAGAAAATAAAAGGGGTAATTTTTGTACAATAATTAGTAATATTTACAGGAAGAAGGTCAGTTGTCAATGATGCAGAGTTAATGAAGATTTGGGTTACGGTAATTATGCTCAGAGGACAATAATGGAGTATAGTAGTGATAAATCAGAGATTCATCCGCGGACCTTATCATATCAAAAAGGTCTAATCAAACGAAAAATAAAGAGAGCAGGCAGCGGTAGGAGAATGGGCCACATGCGCATCCTAGGGGGCATCATGTGTCCCAATGAATTTATTCAAAAAGATAAAATAAGGAAAAAAAATCAAAAAGAAATATAAAGGAAGCGAAATCAGAAAAAAGGTCAAAACAAAAAGTTATAGATCTCGATGATCAAGTTTATTTTGAAAAAAAAGTCAAAAGAAAAAAAATATATACAACTAGGGATGAAAACGATCAGATACATATACATATATGTGTGTGATTATATCCTTATCCATTTTGAAATACAAATACAATTACGGATATAAATATTGACGGATATGAAAAATATGCTACCATATTCTTAAAAATGAAATTGAATATAAAACAAACATGAATCGAAGATGAATAATATCATAATATTTAAAATATTACCTAAAATATATATGTTTAGGATGGTTACACGTAAAATAGTTATATTAGACATAGTGATTTCATAATAATCATATTAGTAATAGTGAATGCGATCATAAAATATTATTACGTATAATTATAAATAAATCTATCACTATACTTATGTACGAAAACAAATATATGGATATGAATGTGAATATTAACAAATGTCAAAGTGATATCCATATCCGCATCTATTTTAAAAGAAATAAGGATGTCAAATATTTCTAAAATGAATGTGATAATGGATCAGATAAGAATATATTCACATTCGTTTTCATTCCTATATAAGATAGAATTTTAACAAGCATTTTGAATGAATAAAAACACCTTTTTCACTTCTTTTGTATTTTTTGTATTTTTAATTCTGTTTAAACCAAAATAAATATATACAATAATTAATATAATTTGTTGAAAATTTAAATAAGAATAAAATATATAAAATAAAGAAAAAGGAGTTAATTTTATACAATGATTAAGGCTAATTGCAAATTAGGGGTTAGTTGTTAATTGAAGTGAATTAGAGATGGATTTTATTACTTTGTCCGAGCTAGGAGGATAATAGAATAATATTGTGATAATAAATCAGAGATTCATTAAGGACCAACCAAATTCTATCGATGGTCGTCTTGCTCTGTATGTAAGATAAGATTTGTAAGAATGATACATGATTTTGGAAAGCATATGATCAATATCAACTCTGAATGATCAAATGAGAAACTTAAAGATAAAACATTGAAGGAGACAATTTTAAACAAGATCCAAACTTCAACTTTAATCATGGTGTCGAAGGATATGGTAAGATCATTAAGTACATCAAGGAAGTGTGAGGATCGCATCGTATGCGATCGGGAGTGACTAGTCGCACTATTTGCTCATGGAAGCGGAATTAAAAAAATTATGCGATGAAACCACATGATCCAAGAACACTTCTCGGATCATTTCATCTAAACCACAAACAAGTATCAGGATTACCTCTTGAAGCGTGGTTGCGATCGAGTCTCTAAATGAAGAGACCTACTGTCTCAAGCCTGATCCGACGGAGGAGACGCTTGCAAGCGTGGTGATAAATCGTGTGCTTCTCGCAATCCATGTTGATGATCCAAGCGACGAATCTTCTGATCTCGTCACACGAGATCCGACGTCTTCTTCACGAGCGAGGCACACCAAAGGAGATGGAGATCCACGAACAAATAATCTGGCAACATAACGACAACGCTGCGGTGATGGTGACTCTCTCTAGGGATTCATGGTGGATGGCCACAAGAGAAAGAGAGAGAGAGGAAGTTGGCGTGTAGAGAGAATGAGAGAGAGAGAGCACATGTTGTTATCTTCAACTTGTATGTACAGAAGAGCAAAGGGGGTTCCTCTCCTTTTATAATATTTTAAGATCCATAGATCTCAATCCATATTCCATAGACAACACACATCCAATGGCTCACATTGATTTGTGTTTCTTTTAATGGCTATGATCTTGTTGCTAAAAATACAACAATAATAATTTAATTGAATAAAACCATATTTATTATAATTTGATTTATGCCAAATCAATCTTCATTGTAGGAACAGGAAGGAGGCAATTCTCCTTCCATGAGAGGAGTGGACGACCACCACAATCCATGTAGAAATTGTGGTCGTCTACCCTCTTTACAAGGAATGTGGCTTTCTCCTCTTATTCTATGAGATTCCATTATCTCATGAATTTCTCCAATATTTGCAACAACTTTTATTGCAAATTATTTCATAAAAATAAATTCAGTTTATTTTGTGAACATTACAATCATGCCATTGGAAATTTATGAATAACATTCACAACCCCGAATAAAATGTAAATTACATTGTCAATTTAATGTCCAATGTGAATCCAATTCACATCAACATTTAACTAACAAATGTAAATTACAAATAGCCCTTTTTATATATTATAAATCACATTTATAATATATATGATTAATATGGATATTGCTATCCACATTATTCATATCCATGATAATTAGATCACATTTAATCATCTTGGATCTCTATTCTCATGTGACCAAATAATATGAATCACATTCACATTATTCATGTATTTGATAATTAAATCACATTTAATTATCTTAGATAACTTTCCTTATAATATGAATCAAATTCATATTATTCACGATAATTAAATTATCAATTTTCTCAACGCTCGGATACATATATCAATAATGAAATTATCATGAACTCTTTCAAGGATAATTCGCTTTCTCCGCAGATACTTGGAGATAAGGACATGACGATTGTAATGTTCCACGTATAGTGACTTGGTTATTGATATCATATCTCAAATCCAGATCATGCGGACCTCTCATAGATGCTTGATTAAATCAAGATCGCAAATCCAATCTTCTCTTTGCATCTTAATTACATTTATATCATTGACCAACATTTGGACGAAGATCATATTACTTCTCTATTAAGAGGAGTCACTAAAATCCAAACCCGTTTCATAAATCCCTAGGAAGGGAAGCATCATGGTTATACAATCATGTATGATGACATCATCCTCAGGTATTCCCAATACATGTACATCCTGCATACTGGAAGATCAAGAACAAACCCGAAGTTTTAGATCTATTCATGATGTCTACTTCAGGATTTTATCATTAAGTTTCTCATTCGATCATTGGGAGTCGGTATCGATCATATACTTTCCAAAAGCATATATCATGCCTAGGTCTTGATCATATATTTTCCAAAAGTATATATCAAACGTATAAATTCAATCAAGCTTGCAAAGCGAGATAATCATGCACGGAATTTGATTCTTCCCAATATCTCATGAGTGAGTTCATGTCTTCTGATTCAGTAAATGAACATGTATGATGCTTTGAGAGATTGTATTACTCATATGCCCTTGCATGCACATCAACGTGCCGGCGTATAGACCTTGATTAGGTCATCAATCTATTGGTCTGCCAAATGTACATACTTAGACATACAATAACGCATAAGTCTCCAGTCAGAGGATGCGTGCCTATATCGTGACAGTATATGTCATAAGACTTTGGTTATCTCGATCTCGTTAAGTCAACTCTTTGACCTAACTTATCTATTACATCCGAATATCTATTCCTATGCATAGGAACTGCATCAAGAGGTCGGTTAGATATCAGAGAAAGGATTGTCATCTCCTTCTCAGACTGGATATCCTCTCTTAATAATAATTTGACGATACTTGATGGGTCCTTAATCTAACTCTTTATATATTCATCCAAGTACCATCCTCTATGATTCAATAATTGAATCAAAAGTTGTATGATCATTAAGATGGCCATGGTACATAACCCTAATTGTACTAAGGGACCTATTATGCAAATTATTTGTTCTTCATTTCAGATCAGGGAATGGTATTCGCAATAACATTTATTGCATAATGGCTCGTCGTGGGCTCGCATGTCTAACTAGTGTATGCATGTTGTACATGTATTAGGAATATTCTAGGATGATGTGATCTTAAACAAATATATAACATGACACTTCCATTCCGAATGAGTGATGAAACATGTTTGGATTTTAGTGATTCCGCTCGTTAGTTTTGCTATGAATCTTAGTTCAATATCTGCAATGAGAATACTGGCTATCTTATTTAACATGATGAAACATCTTTAAGTGGTCCTTTAGATTTGTAAATGAGATTTGATCTCATGTTCCAAGTTACTATACAATGGCTTATACAATCGACCTATCCTAATCTCAAAGTATTCAAAGAAAAGGCACACTATTCTGGAAAGAGTTTAAGAATAATTCCATTAGATGATATTAGGATTGAGAAATAAAGAGCAATATTGGTAATAAACCTAGTTTTAATTACCAAGAATGATGTGAGTATAATTCATATATTTTAGACATGTGTAGAGAGACATCTAAGACAATCGAACTGGATTTAATTATATTGGATATGATTAATGTGGATAATACCATTATAATAAAATTAGATGGTATTGATGTGATCCATGTTATCCTATAAAGACTTAATTGTGAATGGGGTTTACAACATCGATACTAATGTGAATGGGATTCGCATTGAGCAATTAAATGTAAATGTGATTTGCAATTAGTTTTGTATGGATGAATATGATTCTTAATTATTAACAGTCCATTTGCATTTGTCACCAAATAATTTGGAATTATTTGATGATAACAAATTGATAAAATTAATTTTATGAATTAAGTTTTTTGGTAATAGAGATTGCATCAAGTAGGATTAGGAATGAGGAGTCTCACATTCCGAATTAAGGTGGGGCAGCTTGGTGGAGACACTATGATGGTTGCCCCCTCTCAAGGAGAGCATTTATCTCTCTCACTAACTATTTCTTATTGCAATTCATGGAAATTGATTTTTGTCTCTAAATAATATTAGAATTAGAGTTGATAACTTATTTATCAACTTATAATCCTAATCGTGGTTGGTGCAACATGTAATCTTGAACATTGATTGTTATTAAGAATTATCTCTCTCAAGTTACAAGACAACAATAACATAGTCTCTCTCTCTCTCATTCCTTACACAACACGCCCCCCCTCTTCTTCCCCTGTTATCATTCCCTACCTTTGGGAGTTGGAGTATATGACAATCGTCACTCTACCGTTGTGCTGCCGATTCGATTCAATTGATCTCACCTAGAGGTTCTGCTTATTCAACATATCGTGTTCTTGGAGAAGGAGAATGATTTCATATAATAGAAATCATGAGCTTCACGACTCAGATCAGTTCCACGGATTGCGGGAGTCATGTGGTTCATCCTGTACTCGCAAGTGTTGATTCCGTCAGATCGACTTAAGACAAGAGGTCTCTTCGCTTAGAGACTAGAATATAGCAATCATGCTTGAAGAGATAAGTGTAATACACATGTGATCTTGACGTAAACGTAACGTATTGAGAATAGTTTCAAAGCCGCGTGGTTCTATCAATTTTTTTAAATTCCGATGGTACTACGACTTGTATGACGAGTCTTGTTTTTGTCGAATACGATCCCACTATCACGCTTCCGTGATGCGTGAGGCATGATCATGTCCCTTCAAAGATGTCATTTAAATATACACCCATAGGTGATCATACATGTGTTTAGTTTCATGTATTAAATATTGTCAATTTTACTATATGTCACAAAAGTTATCAAATAAGGAAAATTTCCAAGAATTTATTTGGGACATCAATGCATTTGATAATAAGAGATTTGTTATGCAGAGACAAAGAGGTAATCTTTAAGTCTATGATAGGTGAAATCGAATATTTAGCAATGTGGAAATGGCATGGGTCACAAGGCTATGTTGAGTGATTATGCTTGAAAAAATCGTAGTACTATAGTGAAGGATCATCTTCTTATTTCTGTCTTGTTTTCTTAAAAAAAATAAAATAGATTTAATATTAAACTATTGAACAATCAAAGGGTTCCATGGTCTAGTGGTCAGGACATTGGACTCTGAATCCAGTAACCCGAGTTCAAATCTCGGTGGGACCTTTATTTTTTTCAACTTTTTCCGGGAAACGATTAACAACCTGCTCTCAAAACCAGAAAATTTATAATAAGAAAAACATTTTGTCTAGGCCATATTATATAAAAAAATAAACGAAAATGGATGAACAGTGCCATTGAAAAATATGACTTAAACTGAGACGGTTTTGCAACTAAGTTAGCATTATTACCATTTCGATACAACATTATAAAGAAAATGGTAATAATTCCACGGTTCATGAAGTGGTGGGGTTTTGGATTATCCCATACCGGTGTTTAGTCATTTAAATTCAACTCAATCTAAAACACCATTCCCCCATCAAAGGTGTCAATTTAAACGGTCTAAATATATGTGAAATCAACCCATCTGAGATTGATATATCAGGGACATCTAATTTACACGAAATTTGAAATACTTATATTATCTTATGGGTTATGTTAATCTATGAAATTCCAAATATATATTTTTTATGGAAATAAAAGTGGTGGAACTAGAGAGTTGGCCATCGCATGGGATGTCTTCTCCAATTGACCTATATATGTATGTATATGCGCACGCGTGTTTATGTATGTATGCATACATGTATGTGAGGTGGAGAAGTATATGCAGTTCGGTTGTATATAACTTCCATCTTCATCACCTCACAATCACATATTTGTCTTGGGATTAGAGTCTGCACAAGCTCCAAAGCACACCATTTGCACTCTCTCATCCCGAGATAGTGGATGGGTGATGAATACATAATTTACAGTACCTCAACAACAAATATTCTTTTTGGGAAAGGGAGTATGCACCCAGGCATGTAATGTTACATGCACCGGGCTCTATATCTTCCTCGTTTTTTTACTTTTTTGGAAAATATCACAATGTATATTCATCCATATATCCCTCCTATATGCTTTTCAAATTTCGTCAGAAACAGAGACTCCCATGCCTTCCATCTAGAACATGTAATTTTAACGGTCATAAAATTGTTGTAAGACCTATTCTAGATGGAGGGCATATGAGTCTCTGTTTCTGACGAAATTCGAACAACATAATAAAGGGATATGTAAATGAATATACATGGTGATATTTTCCAAAAAAGTAGAAAAATGTGAAAGATATATGCCCCGGTGCATGTAAAATTATATGCACATGGGTGCATGCTCCCCAACCCCATTCTTTTTATAACACACACACACACACACATATATATATATATATATATAAGTATATACATGTGTACATTTGTATTCATGTAATATCGATACTCCTCTCAAGAGGAGGGAAGTTCCCTCCTTCGTGCTTTTATAATCGATGGATATAGATGGTGAAAAGAGTTATGATTAAAAGAAGCATCGCTCTTCCCCTCACTTCTTCTCTTCCCTCCATGTAACCCTTTTCCCGATCTCTCTCCACTTCTGCAGCACATGCGAACCCTCTTTCAGGGCTCTCCCTTCTTCCACCACACAAGTCACTCTTCTTTTCCATCACCGCTGCCTACTCACACCTCCTCCCTCTTTCCCTCTTCGACGCCCTCACCGGCTCACCTCACCTCTATCATGAGAGCCACCCACTAACTCCTATCGTCTTCCACCATTGTCCGCCTACCCGCGCCTCCTTCTCCGATCGCTACTACCCTCCTTGGAGCACCTCCCTTCCTATCGCACGTGCTTCCCTCTCTACCTTTCTTTTAAAAAATTAAATATAATTTACCTATGAAATAAGTCTAAATGCTTCTTTTAAGGAAAGTCCTATTCATCTATATATGTGGAGCTTGTAGGATCCAACCAAATTCCAGCATGTCATTTTATGTATACTATGATATTGGGGTGGACCTATTTTTTTAACAATGCAATTTGTGTATATATTTTTCTAAGCAAATTGCATGTCATAAAAATGTGGACTCACATGTAATGATTCCAATCGAAAGAAATTCCATGTCTACCCTATCTTCCCAATCCAAACTAAAAGATTTGTTCGACTTACATCCCCCTCCTACTTCATATATATAAACATCCATAGAAATATTCCTATTTGTGTTAGATTTCCTAAATGGTAGCACCATGAAAAAAACCATGTTCTTCCTTCTCTACTTAATTATGTTTCTCATGATGTTTGCGACTACGAGAGATGCGAGATTAAACATGAAATATAAACCATAAAGTGAGCGCTATCTTTCTTTAGAAGCACAAGATAGAGACAAGTCGCTCAAGTAGGTGGCTATGAATAGCAGAAAGAACTATAAAATATAATAACAAAAACAATATGCTCGACAACTAGATTTCCAAAATTTTCCCATAATACTGAGATCCAAGACTTCATGAGAAGCTAATCATGATTTTTCAATTTTTTTATTGATCATTGGTTTAATATTTGGTACAAAGAAAGTACGTTGTCGTGGTTTAATAATGTTTGGTACAACTAAAGTGAATTTGAAATAACACATGTACCTATGAATTTTTTGATTGATACAAAAGAGAGGAGATCGACACTTCAGACCATCAGATATTTTAATATTTGGATGGATTAGAGAGAAGCATTGATTTGAATGTAGTTTCTCCATTGGGGGACATGATAAGAGGTGATTTTATTACGGGATACGCTGCACAGAAAGCTGAGTTGCTAAGCATAAGAAGGCATGTATTGACAATAACATGTTTTCATCCATTTCAGTTTTGAGGTTTTTGACAAGTAAAGCAGTAGAGCTCCTCAAGAGGGTCCGAAAAATTATGCTAATAATGTTATGGTTCCCAAGCTCTGTGGATGTTGTATTTTAAAAATTAGATTTGTCATCCAAAAGGGACCGACGACACAACTTATTGTCCGTTTCTCATCAACCTCTCTATAAAACTAGATTCTACGAGACCTTTCTTACATAATAATGTACACACTGGATGGTTACAAAGTCATCTTTGTTTCAATTGTTTCAATTCAAGACCGAATCATGTATTCTTCTTCTAATTCAATTGAAAATAGTCGTCTTATATATATACTTGAGGTTGTTTTTGATGTTAAAGTATTAATTGAAATTCAGCACGAGATAATTATTCCGAAATGTACACACACCAATGGAGGTCAAATAATAAAGCAAGTTGATCCTGAACACCAATGCTCGCTACACACTGTGGAAAATCATCTTATCATTATCAAAGGCAAGAAAGAAGAAGCGATTGCTAACAACAACAAGAAGAGTGCTTTTGATATTGATCAAATGGATAAATATTTATAATTTTATTTTAGTTTTAAAACTTAGTGATTTGTCCGGTTCGAAATCACATAGATTGTTACAAAAGAAACTCATAGAATAAAATCTTAAACCGATGTAACACAATCATCCACCTCATGCGAATGTCAACGAAGAACCCTCGGTAACATCGACATGTATCTAAACCAATATTGACAAAAAACACACGCACACGTACACACACTCATGTACGAACAACAGAAAGCACGGAAAAGTATTCTTTCTCGGTGGCTTTCATGATGCATACAAAAGATAGAAGATTCCTATCGTTGGCAATGATAAATTTGCAATTGAAGTTAAGTATTATTTTTTTCGAAGATCGGTTCACTATCTCATTAATTTCAAATATATATTGCATATTATTTTGAATTAAGTACGTCTGAATAATTAGTTAACTTTGTGTCAAACTTTTTATTGTGATGAATTTTTTTATGTGAAATTTATTGTTGATCTATCCATGTTATTTTGAAATGTATCTCAAAATATCACATTTTTCCGTGCTTGATATTTTTTTTGGATAAAAACACACATAAATTGAAGCTGACTTCCTCGTAGTTACTATTTGTTAAGTTTTGTAGGAATTTTATTTTCTATTTTTCTACATTATTCTTGATTTTCTTACTAAAATTCACAATTTTCCAAAAACAAAAGTTTTTCGCATGATTTCCAAGTCACTTTACTTCATGTTTTGTTTGATTTCTTGAAAATTGTATAAGATACATGCTGATAACTTTTTTTATTGTAACTTAAGGACCCTAATTGATTCAATTTTCTTAATGTGGTCGACCCAACTCATGTTATATTTCGTTTTCATTAAAATCTCATTTTTAAAAGCTAATTTTATAAATTCTCTCGACCGAACCCTTACTCAAATTTAATATGATTGTTCGGATACATCACCTACCTCACAATCTTTGCCATTGTTAAAACTCATTAACCTTAACAATCACAACTCCAACAATCATGGCGTCACCCAAACAACATAGAAGGGGTTCAACTAAGGATCCATAAAAGTTGTATGTAAAGGAGAAGACCCCCTTAGAGTTGCTGCAAGAGTATTTGAAATGTAAATGATGTCACAAACCAGCTCTCATATAATATAGGGATTTTTACCTGGCAGACATTATAATCATTGTCAATTACCTCCACGACCTTTGAAACAACCTAATTCTCCCATGGACTCTGTAATCTTGCTAACCCTTATCCTACAGGCTACAACCCATGTGGTTAACCCACATATATATTCCCATTAAATTTAACCGGACTCCGTTAACAAGAGTTGCACAATGCCCTTTTTGTTAAGAAAATTTATGAAAAATGGCATCATTCCCGATTTCTCTCATCCTCCCGCATCATCTTCCCTCTACCTTCCCCACCCATCACGGACACCTCCCCCGTGCGCCACCCGAAGGCCGACAGCCTTCCCCTGCACGTTGTTTGAAGGCTCCCCCCTCCCCCCGGCAGAGGTTGACCCCCTCACCCATGCGCCGTCGATAGTGGTTGAAGTCGCACCAGCTCTTGCCCCTTTCAGATCTCTACCTGAAGGCTCTGGAATACTTGTACTGCCGATGCCTTCAACGTCGTCTTGCAGCTTACCCTAATTGATATATTCTTCCAAGTCTGCAGTGCTCCTCCCAACCCCAAACTTGACCTCCACTATGGACTCCAGCACCTCTACCATGTTATCCCTACTTCCAACACGATGCGGGTCCAAAGACAGGCATTATCGTTGATCCCTCTCATGACCAACAAAATTGGTGGTGGTGTTGTTCCATTCAAACGCGCATCTCTTCTTTTGCTCCACACGCTCGATGTCATCTACTCCCGCGTCAAGCAACACCTCCTCCCCACCCTCGATCTCCTCCCAACCATCGACCCGTAAGAGATAACCACGGTCCTCCTCTGATGCTACTCCGACCCCATGACCTCCCTCTCCTTCTTCCACTGGGCCAAGTCCCACCACCTACATCCCACCCCGCACAACCACTACGTACTCGCCCACATCCTTGCATGGTTAGACAGACCCAACCAGGCCATGGCCATCCTCTCCCAACTGCTGTGTCCCCCCCACCCCTCCCATCTCCTCCACGCCTTGGTCGATTCCACTATCGATTGCAACTGGACCCCTCCGTCTTCGGGATGCTACTCAAAATCTTGGTTAAGACAGGGAGCGGCGACATCGTCAACGAGCTCGGACTCGGGGACCTCAACACCGCCACCTGCTCCTTCCAATTGCATCTACTTCCCCAAGTCAAACGAAGAGAATCTCATGGTGGAATATCCACCGTTGGATTTCTTTTGGTTAGATTTACTCAAGACTAACTCAAGTAATTGACTCAAATAAAGTTAAAACTGACGGCATGGTTTGTGGGGGTAAAACAGAGCAAGTTTACGAGGTTGAAGGGAGAATTATGTTGTTCCAAAGGTCGTGGAGGTAATTTACAAGGATTGATTACAGTGTCTGTTGGATAAAAAACCCTATAATATATAAATCCTTCAACGACAACAAACCTCAGGAATACTATCAACCTTTACTTCCTTCTTATTTTATTTATATGCTTGCCAATAATAAAACAAGTTTTGTCATTGCCATTTTTCTCACGAATGAGAGCTTGTACTTTTGATGTACAATTATCTATATTTTTCAACCACGTGAGAGATATATTTTGCATTTCCAACACAACTTTTGCGACATCCTTGTTAAACTTTACAGTTTATTTTGTCAACTTTTATTTTAGCCATAATCGCTTGATTCTGATCATTCATCGTGATCGTTGAATGGACATTCTTCGTAAGTTAATTATTAAATTACATATATGAGCTTTTAAATACAATAGATTATTTTCAATTTGATCATTAAAGTATTCCTTCGTTAATTAATAAAATTATTTTATAGTATGTTTTCTCTCATCTCTATTGATTGAAATACTTACATCTATTGAAAGTATTGATTTTACCCATTATTCTCTCTTCTAATGCATTAAAATGGTAAACCGTTTATATGGAATTACCTTTCTAATTACATTTCTCTGTAGGGGTGTTAGGAAATTCTCAAGTTCGATATTCGTCCAGATTCGACTCGCTAAAAGTTTGATTCATATTCGGTTAGGAAATAAACGAATCGATCTTGAACACAAGTTCAAGCTCGATTAAATAAACAAACGGAACTTTAAAATCGTAGGTTCGCTCACGTTCGATTCATTGGCTCAATAAACATACACACGTACATGTTTACAAATCCTTATCCACATAAGTGGACCTTATTTCGAGACAAGTGAATTTTGTCTTAGGATAAGCAGCTCTAGTTTGGAGATAATTGAATGTTTACAGGATAAAAAGCTTTTATCTCGATACGAGTTACCCCAAAATAAATGGTCACATCGTAGTCACAACATCTGTCATCTATATGTTTAGTTCTTTGCCCTTCCATCTCCTCGTCTCAACAGAGCACGTATAGTATTTATCCTCATCCGAAAGAGTATAATAATATATTATAAATATATTTTTTCATATGAATCCTTATCAATCCATTTTTTCTAAAGACGAAGAGTTAGAAAAAGAAAAAATTGAATGAATATCTATTCAAATTATGAACACAAATATATAATTTTCCATTTTTTTCTTTTCACTCCCTCTCATTAGAGAATTCTCACGTTTGATATTCGCTTAGGTTCGATTCAATTAAATAGATGTTTTATTGGAATTTGATTTGAAATAAATGAATTAAATCAGAACGAACTAAATAAAAAAATTGTATATACACTCATTTACACCGTACTTGTTATCACTAGTCAGAAGTCACAAAATTAAACATACATTAAGGTGGTTAGAGTAAAAGGTCAAGCCAAGCTTCCCGTCACCCCCTTCAGGCTTCACCCCCTTATTAGCTAACTAGGGAGACCGTGCATCCAACCAGTCCGCAACCACCCGCGCACCTCCCCTATTCGCCCTTCACCGCGCCCCTACAAGAGAAGAAACCTCCCCCTTCCATCTAATCAAATCCCCAGACCATCACCCCCGCGCCATGTCGACCTTCAGCGGCGACGAGACCGCCCCCTTCTTCGGCTTCCTCGGCGCCGCCGCCGCCCTCGTCTTCTCCTGTAAGCTTCTTCCCCACCTCTCGATTCCACCCGACGCATCTCGCTCTCATCTTCGATTCTCCACCCGCAGGCATGGGGGCCGCGTACGGAACGGCGAAGAGCGGCGTTGGCGTTGCCTCCATGGGCGTGATGAGGCCCGAGCTCGTGATGAAGTCCATTGTTCCGGTCGTCATGGCGGGAGTGCTCGGAATTTACGGGCTCATCATTGCTGTCATCATCAGCACGGGGATCAACCCCAAGGCCAAGTCCTACTACCTCTTCGACGGCTATGCGCACCTTTCATCTGGCCTCGCTTGCGGCCTTGCTGGGCTCTCCGCCGGTATGGCGATCGGGATTGTCGGGGATGCCGGTGTTAGGTATGATAAATTTCTTCCCTAATGATCTCTGCTGATTTATAATCGGATGTTCTTATTGCATTAGTTGATAAGGGGAGTAGTTCTGGGGCTGTTTAGGTTATCTATTTCCTTGACGAGATCCGTGGGTACTTTTTTATTATGGATGCACGCGAGCGAAGCTTTGTAATTATTTGCTGGCTTTTTTAAAGTTGGATTAGGCTTGACCTTATGTTGTAGCTGAAATACCTTATGTTGTAGCTGAAATATCTATATCTATATCTATAAATACTACTAAAGCTGGGTCTATCCAGCTCTCTCTTATAATTTGACACGTGGAGACCCCATATACCTTTCTTTCTCCCGTACGTTTCAAACAAACATTTCAAACGGAGAGAGTTGTGTTTATTGGGTTTTTCCTCATCCTGCAAAAACGTGTCGAAGCCACACATGTATTCTCCGTTAGACACGTCATGTTCTACCCGTGTGACATGTCCCTCTCGGCTCTTCCAATGTTCCCCACCATTCTCTCTCTGTATTCTCTTTCACTCTATGAAAGAATGGTGATAGGGCTCATCGTTCCCCGTCGAGTTGCAATGGGGAGGGCGAGGTTACCTTTGTCGTTGTGAGGTTCGCACGTTCTCTCACGACCAGCCTCCACCCTCAGATGCAAGAATGTCAAGGCAGCGACCCATTCCTTCAACCATTCTGCTTCCAAGTAAGTAGATCATAGATTAGGATTAGTTTGATTTGGTTTCGATTTAGGTTTTTAGTTTGAGTTTTTGTTTGATTTCAATTGTTGTTTTCGTTTGTATCCATTCTATTTCCACGCAATCACTCTGATCATAGATGATTTCAATCGTCTTTTTCGTTGATCAATCGCATCGTTCGTGTGATCACCGCAATTACACATCCCCCTTCATCGTCAACTCCATTTCCTATCCAGTCATGATTGAAGGCATTTTTTGTTCATCACTGATGGATCATTTTCATACCCATTCACTTCAGGTCTATACATCCCCTCTTCCATATTCATTATACTAATCCTTAGGCCGAGACTCAATTCTCGAGCCATCGGTCCTAATTGCAGGTAGTTGGATATGTTCTATGTCCCAACTAGAATCGTCGGAGGTCACATTGGATGGAGCATCTCATGACTGAAAACCACAACACTTAAATCCATGCTTTCCGAAATCGAACACCAAAAGCAGAACAATCATCAGACATCGAGTCGAGTAGCATTTGAAGTTGCATTAAGCCTTCAATCATCCACTACTGATGTGAGGAATACAATTGAACGAAGCATCAACTCGAGGAGATTAGCCACTGTGTGGAACCAGCAGAATTTAGGGAAGAACATAAGCCTTACCTCCCATTCGCACAATATCCACATGATCCGCACAACATCCACATTATCAGACGAGGAGCATCTGTCGACGGCTATCATCACACCCTACGTTGATCCATTTGATTCATATTGAAGGCGATGTGTAGAAACACGCCACGTGTACAAGTAAAGTAGCAAATGATCAAACCAGGAGAGAGGATCGTCTGTTGTAGGGGTGTTTCTACAGTAACTGCTTGAGCCGTTCGATCTTGATCGAGCGGTTCACACGATTTTGTACGGTATGCACCCACAAAAAGTGCTAAATCGTGCAAACCACTTGATCTAGATGGAGCGGCTCAAGCAGTTACTGCAGACTCTGATGCGGTTCCCACTTCCCGCTACAGCAGACAGTTCGTTTCCTCAAATCAGGCCTGCTTAATCTGAACTATATACCGCCGAAGACGATTATGTGAACTTCATATGATTAGAACTTTTTACGCAGGATCCCTTTGAGATAGTTCGTATCACGAACATATCGTATTTTGACTTTTGTAGGAAACATACGTTTTTATTGTTTTTTATAAAAGTATTGTGAAATTCTTGCAATTATAACATTGAGATAATTTATTTGGAAACTTAAATATCATTATCAAAGATTCGTACTAACAACTATAGAAATAGATTATATGCCAGCAGCGAAGCGTGGGACGTTTGTTCCTAGTACCTAACTAATACCGAGTTTTTCCCATCTCCTCTCCCTTCAACGACACGTGGATAGCTCTCCTTTCTTTCCCCCGTCTCTCCCTCTCCATCTCCCCTCTCTCCTCACTCATTCTCCCCCTCTTTATCTTTCTCTCCACTCACTCCCCCTCTCTCGACCACTCTCCCTCCCTCTTTCTCTCTCTCCCTCTTTCTCTCTCTACCTACTCATTCTCTCTCCCTCTCTCCTCTCCATTTCTCCCCTCTCTCTTTCATACGCACCCATCTCTCCCCCCTCCTCTTTTTATATTCCCACACACGATCTCCCCCTCTCACAAACTCTCTCTCTCTCTCTCATTTAAATCCCCACACACGATCACCCTCTTTCTCACAAACTCTCTCTCTCTCTCCTATATTTGGAATACATATGCGTTTGAAGCCTCTCTCTCTCCTATATTTGATCAAAATAAATATGATATTAATTAGCCATTTATATCTAAAGTTGAGTAAAATCTATTATAAAAGTCATGAAAATATTTGTTAATAAGAAGAATATCTCAACTAATATATTTAACTATGCACAAAAAATAAATAAATGAAAATTTTATATTTTTATAAATTTATTTGTAAACAAGATATTCACTGTAGCAGAGAAATAAGATTTATGTCATACGTTGAAAATATTAAGCACATTCGTTGTTCTGTCTGAATATATTATAATAATAGTTAAATTGTTTACTTTCTATATTTTCCTGTATAGGTCACGAACCTTCCATAGAAAAATATAAATATTGCTATACAAATTTAGAGCATTGCCTTTAACCAATTACCTAGATTTATATTTCAAATATTTATTTTAGGATTTTATCCGGTTGATCTCAGTCATTCCAATTGTGGGATTTTGTCTGAATGATAAGAAGTATTCTTGCTTTGCCATATTTTTTAATGGTAATTTTTTCAAAATCATACAATCATGTATTAAATAATACACATATTCCTCTTATATTGGATTTTCCCGTATATGAGTTTGAAAAGTTCTATATTGCATACGTATCTTTTGTATGATTTTCATTTATAAATTACTAAAAATATTAATATTTCACTATCCCTATCGAGAAGGATTTTCAATACATTCATATAAATAAACTCCATCGTATGTGCGTTTTTAAAAAAATTTAAATATCAATTCATTATATTGTATGACGCATTTATCTTAAATATCTAATTCAGTATTTTTGTAGATTATAAAATATTATATATTTTTCTTTAATTAAAATATATAAAAAGTAATTTCGAATTTAATTATATTGATATTTTGTTTACCGTAGAAATTATATATAAATAACTTTTTTGACCGCGGTGATGTTTTCTTAGTGTTGCTTTTGAAACGTGAGCTATGAATATAAGTATCAATGATAATGCAAAAGAAAGTCTACTTTATCATTCCTCTTTCTTAGTATTGTAAAATTATATAATTTTTTAAAAAAATAAATTTACAAGTCCTAATATTATCTACATGTGCTTATGCATTTTAATTCAATAACTTAATGTTAAAACGTTCAAAATGTTGATGAAAATTAACGCATTCATATTGATAAAAAAGAAATAAACTTGACCTTAAAAGTATTTAAAATCAATAATATATATATTAAAGGCTTACAATAAATACATTGTGGGAAATTAATTATCATTATCAAAGATTTATGTGTACACGCATATAAATAGATGTAATGCATGCAACATATTCTATATAGGTAACATATATTTATTTTGTCATATTTTTTTCAAAATTTTATTTCTAAAGATTATGTAGGTATTTCTTTTTAGATTTTACTTCAAATACACGCATTCGTATTTCATTGTGTACATAGCATGCTTATCATTTCTACAAAATTCGAATTTTATGTTAGAATTAAGGTTTATCAGTTGACCTCATTGATTATTTTTATAGTCTACATTCTTCCACTATTCTACCTTGATGTCGGATTTTATATCCCACTGAGTGTTATGTTGGTTTATATTATCACCCTATATACTTTTTATGCTTTTGTTTATTTGTTAAATGCATGCATGTATTTTCATATATTGAAGTTGATTTATTTTTTAAACATTGTTAACGATTTATTCTTTTCACTGGCATAATTTATCTATTTTCTTTTTAAAAACTTTGTTTTATTATTCTATTGTAACATCTGATCAATATAATTTATCTATAAATTTTCAAGTATCCAAAATTTTTCCAAAAAAAATATGTGTATCATTCTCTTCTGTTTTCACATATATTGTCTACCACCTCAATGTAGCTACATCATTGGGTCACAATATTGTGTAGGTGAGACCATATGAGGCTTTAATATAATTGAAAAGATATTTAATGTATTTTAGACAACCCTCATTATTTGATTTGAAATCTTGCTTAATTTCTATAATTTTAAAGATATTACAAATGATTGTATCCGTTTCAACCCGCCGCGAAGCGCGGGATCATACACTACTAAATTCTATAACAACGTGGGAGCTTGAGAAGGAGAGGTATATGTTATGATTTGTGAGGGAAATGGATGTGACAGAGGAAATAAAAGAAATCAAGACGAGGAAAATGACAAGAAGACTGAGCGTTGGAATGGTTAGTCAGGACATCAAAGATAATAAGTTCGTATATAAACGTAAGGAACGACTGTGAAATTAGCAAGGAAGGTCTATAATGGCCATTTACATGCTTTAAGACACTAGCATCTTGTACATGTTTATCCCATCTGAGTTGAAATTAGAAGTAGATAATATCTTGTCCACGACTGGAACTTTTAGGATATTTTTTAAAGGAGGAATTCGTATGACTCTGGTCCGCACTATAGGCACAAAATTGTGGAACACCTACTCCTTGTGGTTCTTGAAATTGAATCGAAAACATGATTACAAGTAGGATTGTCGACGGTGACTTTTGGTTAGGACATAAATGCCAATTTCGGTGTTGTTCCGCCAACGTTGTATAATATATATCATGACTAACACATATGTTCACTGGGAAGGTATCTCATATATATGGGAGAAATGGGAAATAAATTGTCTATATTAGTTTCATTTCCCTTAAGAAGTTGAAGAAAATATCTATTGTTGGCGATATATCACTGACACTCGAAAAAATCCTTCACTCCCCTTTCGACATCGCCATATCGACAATAGCGACATTGGGTATACATTGTCAATATGTCGCGATAGTTGAGGCCATGTTGGAGAAACATTTTTAAGGAATTATTCTTCACAATAGTTTAGTCTAACTAATGCCATGTCATTTTTGTAATTTGAATTCATACATAATATAGACGTCGGGGCTGTCAATGAAGTGCACAACATCCATTATCTATACTTCGCTACGATCATATAACTTAAGCTTTTGATTAGGAATGTTCTCTAATAGTTGCATTATTATTCTCCTTATTATTTCTTTGGTCTATCACCATTATCTAAGGGCGAGGGACTTGCACGATTTGATTGGCCACTTTCATTTTTAGAGTTTAGAAGCATTGGATTTAGACATTTAGGCCTCTTTATATCTTTTCTTAGGACCGGTTTGGTGAGTAAACATTATGATGTTTTCCTTAAGTTCGTCGTCAATTAAATGATTACTTTTCCGTAAAATAATAATAATAATAATTAAATGATTACTCTTGTGAGCTGATGTTGCGCTCTTTCTTTCCAACAATTCAAAGTCCATCCTATCATAATCGTAAATGAAATAATTCATACCTTGGACCATTCTTGGTGTTTGTGTTATAATAGTTGCTCCCTTGGAGATCTGCGATGCATGATGCCATTTGCTAATTCGTTTTGAAACAACGAGGAAAGGAAAAAATACCATTTGATCGATTCTGATTAAGGTTATCCCCCTCCAAATTCCAACTCATATTACGATGTTTTTGAAATTGAATTGTATGTTATGTACTATAAAAACTATGTGCATCATGGTGTGTATATCAGTGTTGTTAAAATTGATAATCGATAATCGGTCGGTTGGGTCATTGATCAAGGATTAATCAGCAGAGAGGTGACTAATCAGATTTAGTCGAGCCTTAGTTGGTTTGATTTTTTTAATCATTTTAAATATATAAATCAATTTTTATACACATATTCTTATATATTTGCATACATTTAGACATTTTAAATTCTATAATACATTCATAAAAACATAACAAGAGTACTGCATCTATTAAAAAGTTAAAGTTCACAAAAATAAATAGCCTAAACATACTAACCATTAGCATTTGCAATGCATAAATAGCATATAAAAATGAATCGACCTTATGTAGATGTTTATAGTAACCAATAGCATCTGCATTAACAATAATAGAAAATTGAATAGTGTTAACGTATACAATAATAGTAGTATCTGTACTTTTCTCTATTTTGTTTTTCTTCATAGTATGCTTTATGTAATTTACCCATAGGCTACTCTCCTATATAAGAGAGCCTAGGGTTCATGAAATAAACAAGTTATTCATTTTTCCCAACATGGTATCAGAGCGACGGTCCTAGACCGGAGTTCTCGAAACCCTAACCCTACCCACCACACCCACCGGCATCCTTCTCTCTTCTCTCAGCCGATCGGCGTCGCCCTCTCTCCCGGGTGCTCGTCTTCTCCGATCGGCGTGGTGCGCCTCTCCTCGCTGGCGCATCTCTTCCCGGTGGCGCACCTCATCCTGGTGGTGCCTCTCTGCCGTACATCTCCTCTCGGGTGAACGTGCATCTCCAGCACGTCTCCTGCGCGTGATCGCACACCCCTTGTGCGTGATCACGACCCTCTGTGCGTGCTCAGTGCTCCTGCGCGCATAAAATCCTGTGCTCCCACGCGCGTATCTAGTGCAAGTCTGTGCGCGTGTCCTCCTGTGTGCGCATAACGTGATCTGTGCAAGGCTGTGCGCCTGCGTGCGCATATCCAGTGCGCATCTAGCGCGCATCCAGTAACTCCAAGGCGTGCTCCAAGGGTGCAAGGCTCTGAGCCCTAAATCCCATAACATCATCATGTGTTTAGTTGCGTGAGGTCTACACGTGCAACTAAACCCGGTTATGTCATTGTAGACAAATCCAAAGTTTGTCAATCGTTCCAGTCTTCAGTATCCAGTATGTCAGAAAGCAAGGCAGATATCCAATCGATTGGCGCATTCCGTGGTCCAGCGCCTATTGTAAAGATGGATGGTACTAACTATGAACTGTGAGCAATGCAGTTCATGAGCATGATGAAGTCTACGGGTAAGAAGCACATTCTTACCGAACCGGAGCCTGCTGAGAAGACTGGAACCAATGCCTCCTGGGAGGCTGATGATGCATACGCCAAGGTTTGGCTATCTGGCACATTGGCAATTGAGATTGCCAATGACATCCTCCATCAACCCACAACGAAGGATATGTGGGACATTCTGGCGGCTACATATTCTCAGGCGAAGAACGAGACAAAGATTCTGCAACTCCAGCATGATATTTTCACCATCAAGCAGAATGGTCGCCCCCTACATTCCCTCTATACATCACTAAGAGGGATGTTCGAGAAGCTCTATAGCTTCATGCCTCTCACTGCTACGACAGAACAACAGAAGACATACAGGAATGCGACCATGGTGGGTGTGTTCCTGGCTGCACTTGATCCAGAGTATGAGGCGGCACGATCTCAGATTTTGGCAGACTCGACTATTCCTCCCATGGAGGAAGCTTTTCATAGATTGAGTCGGATCACAGTTCCCTCAACAGCTGTGAGTCAGAATTCCTCAGCCATGGCAGCAAACAGAGGTCGCGGATTTCATCACCAAGGCCGTGGACGTGGACCTCGTGGAAGGGGTGGCCGCACTAGGCCAACATGCACATATTGTCACCGAGTTGGACATAATGAAGATACCTGCTACTCGAAGCACGGATTTCCTGCATCTGCACGAGCTGCTGAGCAGATAGAGCCCCCGTCTGCTGCTACTCTGGATCAACGATTCGAGGATCTAGTTGCCCGCCTGAGGGGCATTATTCCACCATCTACTCCAGCACCGACTACAGAGAGTCATTCTGATGCTGCCGCTTCTGCCTCTGCATCTACCAGTGCTTCAGGTGGTATACTTGCATTCCACAGTAGTAGATCAGATACTTTACCATGGATTATGGACTCTGGTGCTACACATCATCTATGTGGCGACCAGAGTCTGCTTTCAGGATACACTCAGATCTCTCCAGGTCGGACAGTCGTGATTGCCAATGGCACTCATTCCCCCATCACTGGTCAGGGGGTGGCTAGATTGACATCTTCTATGCAGCTCAAGAATGTGCTACATGCACCTGATTTCTCCATGAATTTATTGTCAATTAGCCAAATTACAAAGGATCTACATTGTCGGGCGATTTTTGATCCATCTTCTTTGATTTTTCAGGACATCCATACGAGCAATGTGATTGGTCGTGGCTATGAGCAATGAGGCCTATATCGCCTGAATCAGACTCCTTTTGCTGGATCCTCATCCTCTTCTGGACAAGTATCAACCTTATTATGACATCTGCGTTTTGGTCATTTACCGCTTCAGAAGTTGCGTCAAGTTTTACCTTATGGTCTCCCTCACACACCCATTCAGTGTGAGGCATGCCAGTTGGGAAAGCATCACAGGTCGTCCTTTCCCAGTCGTCCAGGTCGGAGTAGTACCTCCAAGTTTGAGTTGTTTCATATTGATGTCTGGGGTCCGAGTCGTGTTCCCGATCATCAGGGACACATATTTTATATAGTTTTTGTGGATGATTTTTCTAGAGTGTCATGGGTATTTCTGATGAAAAATAAATCTGAAGCAGGAAATATCATTATCCATTTTCTGAATGAAATACAAAATGTTTTTTCTACATCTGTGAAAATTGTGAGGAGTGACAATGCTTTAGAGTTGTGCACTAATTTTCTTGCCAATTACTACTCATCAAAAGGAATTATTCACCAAACATCTTGTGCTCATACATCTCAATAGAATGGGATTGCTGAAAGAAAACACCGTCACCTTCTTGATGTCACTAGATGACTACTTATACAAAGTCATGTTCCATATTCCTACTGGGGTGATGCAGTTCTTACTGCATGTTACCTAATCAACCGTATGCCTTCGTCTGTCTTGAATGAACAGATTCCGTTCTCATTTATTTATCCTGACAAGGATCTGTTCACTCTCACTCCTCGTGTGTTTGGGTCGGTTGCGTTTGTCCAACAGTTGTCACTGGGTACTGACAAGCTCTCTCCTAGGGCTGTCAAGTGTGTCTTTGTTGGGTACTCCAGAACTCAAAAGGGGTACAAGTGCTTTGATCCTCTGCGTCGGCGGTATATGATCAGTGCAGATGTTACATTTTTTGAATCTGTTATGTATTTTTCAGCATCTGGAGACAAACAGATTCCACCTATAACACCTGATGCCATATACATGACACCACTACCACCTCAGATGCCATCATCAACACCACCACCACCACCACCACAGCAGCCTATCTCACCGTTCCCGTTCCATTATACCCGCAGGCTTCCTCCACTAGCTCATGGTCATGACTCGTCCACTAGCTCGCCTATGGTATGTAATGAGAATATTAATGTTGATGGATCTGACGACATTTCTGAACAGGATGTGTTGCAGGAGCCAGATGAGCCTACAGCTGATTTGGATATTCCCATTGCTTTACGGAAGTCGACGAGGAGTTGTGCCAAATATCCATTATCAACCTCTGTATCTTTTGAGCGGCTATCTGGAGATTTCAGGTCGTTTGCTATGGCACTCTCAGCTATATATATTCCACGGAATCATCATGAGGCTCTGCAGGATAGTAGATGGCGGCTAGCAATGGAAGAAGAAATGGCCGCACTTCAGTCCAGAGGAACTTGGACTTTGGTTTCTATACCTCCAGATGAGAACCCAGTGAGTTGCAAGTGGGTGTTCACAGTGAAGCAAAATGCAGATGGCTCTATTGACAGGTACAAGGCGCGTCTGGTGGCACGTGGCTTCACACAAACATACGGGGTGGATTATCTTGACACATTCTCGCCTGTGGCACGCCATTCCACTCTAAGGATCTTGTTGTCAGTTGCAGTTGCTCGAGACTGGCCGCTCCATCAGTTGGACGTGAAGAATGCATTTCTTTATGGAGATTTGCAGGAAGAGGTGTATATGCAACAACCACCTGGTTTTGCTGTTGAGGGGGAGTGTTCCAAGGTATGCAGGTTGCATAAGGCTATCTATGGCCTTAAGCAGAGCCCCAGAGCATGGTTTCAGAAGCTCTCGGATCTCTTCGAGAAACAAGGATACAAACGCTCCAATGCTGATCATTCCTTGTTTGTACAGAAAACCGCGAGAGGTATCATTGTCATTATGGTTTATGTTGATGACATCTTGATTACAGGAGATGATGAGCAGGGCATAAGGCAGGCGAAAGAAAAGCTGGGTAGTGAGTTTGTCACTAAGGATCTTGGGGTCCTTAGATACTTTCTGGGGCTTGAATTTGCTAGAAACTCCTATGGGCTAGTCATGTCACAAAGGAAATATGTTACATATCTGTTGAGTGAAACATGTATGCTTGAGTGTCGACCTGCTACGACACCAATGGACCCCAGCATGAAGCTTTATGAAGATAACACAGAGGAGGTGGACAGGAGAAGATATAGAGAACTGGTAGGCAAACTGTTGTATGTCACAATCACTAGACCAGATATATTATTTACAGTGAGCCGTGTGAGCCAGTTCATGGAGCAATCACGCCAGGTGCATATGGATGCAATACATATGATTCTTAGATATCTCAAATCTTCTCCAGGTGCAGGTCTGCTATTCAAGAAAGGAAAGGGGATCTCTATCTCAGCATGTGCAGATGCAGACTATGCAGGATGTCCCAAGGATAGGAAGTCCACCTCAGGGTATGCTGTCTATGTTGGAGATGCCCTAGTCTCATGGAGGAGTAAGAAACAAACTGTGGTAGCTAGATCTAGTGCTGAATCCGAATATAGGGCTATGGCCCAGGCTACTACAGAGATGATGTGGGTGAAAGCTGTGCTTACAGACCTATGTTTAGATGTACCACTTCCTATGAACTTGGAATGTGATAATCAGGCTGCCTTGTTTATTGCAAACAACCCTGCATTCCATGAGCGGACCAAGCATATTGAGGTGGATTGTCACTTCATACGTGATATGATTCAGAAAGGATTCATTGCTACATCTCATGTTACCTCAGAAAATCAGACTGCAGACATATTCACCAAGGCATTGTTACGAGGTCCATTTCAGAAGTGTGCTTCCAAGCTGAGCATGATTGATATCTATGCTCCATCTTGAGGGGGAGTGTTAACGTATACAATAATAGTAGAAGATAACACAGAGGAGGTGGACAGGAGAAGATATAGAGAACTGGTAGGCAAACTGTTGTATGTCACAATCACTAGACCAGATATATTATTTACAGTGAGCCGTGTGAGCCAGTTCATGGAGCAATCACGCCAGGTGCATATGGATGCAATACATATGATTCTTAGATATCTCAAATCTTCTCCAGGTGCAGGTCTGCTATTCAAGAAAGGAAAGGGGATCTCTATCTCAGCATGTGCAGATGCAGACTATGCAGGATGTCCCAAGGATAGGAAGTCCACCTCAGGGTATGCTGTCTATGTTGGAGATGCCCTAGTCTCATGGAGGAGTAAGAAACAAACTGTGGTAGCTAGATCTAGTGCTGAATCCGAATATAGGGCTATGGCCCAGGCTACTACAGAGATGATGTGGGTGAAAGCTGTGCTTACAGACCTATGTTTAGATGTACCACTTCCTATGAACTTGGAATGTGATAATCAGGCTGCCTTGTTTATTGCAAACAACCCTGCATTCCATGAGCGGACCAAGCATATTGAGGTGGATTGTCACTTCATACGTGATATGATTCAGAAAGGATTCATTGCTACATCTCATGTTACCTCAGAAAATCAGACTGCAGACATATTCACCAAGGCATTGTTACGAGGTCCATTTCAGAAGTGTGCTTCCAAGCTGAGCATGATTGATATCTATGCTCCATCTTGAGGGGGAGTGTTAACGTATACAATAATAGTAGTATCTGTACTTTTCTCTATTTTGTTTTTCTTCATAGTATGCTTTATGTAATTTACCCATAGGCTACTCTCCTATATAAGAGAGCCTAGGGTTCATGAAATAAACAAGTTATTCATTTTTCCCAACAAATAGCATAGACTATTGATTTGCCTTGCTTTCTAACCATCCATTTCTGCTGAACCTGGTTTAAGAACTATATTTTGCACCTATCATAGAAGGGCGGGCAAAGCCCGCCATCGCTCCATACCCAACTAGCACGGGGGTATCATTTCCCGGTCAACGACCCTAGGGGGTTGGGGAGATGCGCATCCCTTGCGACCTCAAAATGAATTTTGATTTTGGTATTCGATTCCGTTTGCATCCAAGAGCCGTTTGTACGGGGAGTAATATATTGTACAATGTTATAGTATAAAGCATAAACAAGTTACTAACAATGCTACCAAATATACAACTTAAACAAGTTACATCATAAACTAAATGATAGCAGTCGGCCCGATTAGTTGGGTCGACTAACTATTGGCCGACTAGGCCTAGTCTATTCGGTTATGCTCCTTCCCCCTGACTCAACTAATTGGGTCGACTAGTTTAGAAAAGGCAGAAAAAAGTTATTAACCATTTACCATTAGATCACACTTCGAAGTTAAAGCAAATAAATGCATATAACTATTACGTAAGTGGTCCTTGCTAGACTACTCATCAATCCAAAAGTTGAACGGGCACCCATCACCCAACATCAAGTACATGTTGATGAGAGATGGTGCACATACGGAGATATGACAAATTGTTGAATACCTAGACACCCTCAATCAGACGACAAGTTAGGTCTGACTACCACACCAAATGCGAGTCATCCACATTAGTAATAAAACCTTATTCATCTACCAAAGTCGTGGGACAGTAAGACCGTCTTGATCCACATGTAGGGTGTTTGATTCGTAATTAACTAGGTGGCAGGTGTATATCTTTAGCCTTGCAATTCAAGTTGCTGTCGAAGAACTACCACATGTTCATCTCAAGATTGTGATATACCCCTTCTAGAAGAAGTCGAGTGGAGATGAAAAAGATGGGAATAACTGGCGGTACTGCCTTTAGGAACAAGCACCAAACTCTCATGCAAGAAAGACAGGAGGCCTTTCATCTTGACAACTTATGCTCTACCTTCTCAATGATATATAACCAATCCATTTGATACATGGCAAAGATGATTGCTAGACAATGGAAGGCCCATGCAAGTGATCCGTATGACCTCGTATGAGGTGTCAAGCTCCATGCCGCACTCAACAATCTCAGATTTGGATAACTAAAAGGCACAAAAACATGCTTGGATAGATTTATGGCCAGACTTGAAAGTTCCCCAGAGATGTTGAGGACAATAGACATCTTTCTAGCCTCGACCATGCCCCCTCAATAAATAAATTAGTGTCATTGACGTACTCCGAAATTGGAATGGAACCGCCATTGTAAAGATACCTTGAAGTTCTCCTTATGAGCGACCTGACCCATCATTACTGCCTAGGTTGTCTACTAGAAGAACAAATAGGATAGAGGTAGAGAACACACCTGCTGAACATTACATTTTGGCTAAAAAATCCACCTCGATGTTAATTAGAATCGAGTAAGATGGTGTGGTGACTCGTCACTTCATCTAAGATATCCTCGCACTCGAAAGCCCCGATTCACCAGTGTCCATGATGTCATACGTGTTGAAGAAATCAACCTTCCAAAGCAACAATTTTGTCCCTTTATGCTTCCAGTCACCCACAATCTCAGTAGTCATCACAAGAATGTCCATCATGTGTCTATCAGAAATGAAAACAACTTGGATTGGTGATATCATATCATTCATCACCATCTATAGACAATTTGTAAGGACCTTCACCACTATAAGGTATATGACATCAAAGAGAGCAACATGCTGGAAATCCTTTACTCTTGGAGGCCTCTCGCTTAGGGAGAAGGAACAAACTGGCCCTATTGATCTTGTCAAACACATAATTGCTTGAGACAAACTCTTCCCTCAACTCCACAACATCCGTACTAGCAATATCCTAGAACTCCTTATAAAAGAAAAATGAGAAGCCATCATGAACCCATCTCCCATCTACATTCGGTGTTCGAACAACCATTCATACCTCCTCCAACACGAAAGTCTCTGATAAGTCCTCTTTCTGTCTAGGTGACGGAGATGATGCTCCCGTGCGCTACCTCCTCCAACCACTAGGAGGTGAAAACCAACTCATCAGAAATAGTTCACCGTAGCATCTCCTACTTCCCTAACCCCATCAACATAGACATCATCCACATGATTGAGTGGATAAAGTTGGGATAGTTGCTTGCCATGAGCAATTCCTTTAAAAATCCAATATTTACACCTTCTTTCTCGATCAATTTCTGCTTGGATTTCTAGCATTTCAACCTCTTGATCAGTGTTGTAAAAGTCGTCCGACTGGCCCGACTAGTAGGTCCGACTAGTCTAGTCAGTGGGGTGACCGACCGAGTACCGACTAATTCCGACTAGGTACACTAATCGACCAATTTTTGCTAGGAGATACAATATTTTTTAATGTTTTACTTTTCTTATAAGCAAACTTATTATAATATGCTTAATGTTTTACTTAAATTCAATTATTTCTTTTATTTTATTATGATAGTATAAAAATGTACAAAATCTATGTAAATATACGTATAAAAATGAGTTATATTTTTAAAATATTTATAAAATTCAAAGACGATTAAAGTCCGACTAAATCCGATTAGTCGCCCGACTGCCGATTAATCCTTAATCACTGATCCAACCGATCGAGTACCGACTACCGACTTTTGCAACCTTGCTCTTGATCCCTATCTTCATACTGGATGATTATCTGAGAAGCCACACGTTCCTCTGACTCTGGATAAAAAAGGTCCTGAGCATCTTCCTTCGATCAAGATGGCTGGCTGCTTTTTCCGCCTCCTTGTGATGGACCTCGTGCCACACACACTTCTTTCTTGAACATATAAAGTGTTTTACGCGTCACCTCCAACTTGTGAAAGACATGAACAATGGTCGAACCGTCGCATCAGAATGAGCACTAAGGGTCTGTTTGGTTACTAGGATGGGGTGGGTTGGGGTAACCTCTTGTGAGTAGTCGCTGTTTGGATAGTTATGAGGGTTGGAGAGGGTTGGAATAAGGAATCTGATGTGGTGTCACATTGATTTGTAGTGGAATTCTAACCCAGGAATGGAGGGGGTAAATCGGGTGCCTCGATAACCTATCGAACCCTGAAGGTTGGACCACTAGATCCTCCAAGAGTCGAGCTTTCTCGAAATGGAAAAAAGGGCAGAGCAATACACCCTCCCATGGAACCCAAACCAGAGGTAATTAGTCTGATTTGGAGTGCAACAAGGATGGAAACACAAGGTAGGAGAATAAAGAGTGGATCTTCGTAGAACCAAGAAATCGATCCATGCACAAGTGTGGACTAGAATTGTGCCAGGTGTAGCAGTTGTCAGTTGTATCCATTACGTTCGACTGCAAATCAACAACAAAGCTATAAAAGTCCGTCGAACCCTAGTCTGATCATTCTGCAAGCATGGTCGGTCAGACGATGTAACATCCGGAATTTAATTAAATCCTAACCCCACCCGATTAGGGTCCGATTAACCCAAAAAAGTTATCTGGCAACAATAGATGACTTAAATCGACCAATTGATCATGAATCAAAAGTCGTTCGGGCGAAATCGACCAAAAATCGGTCGCATCATAATGCGTGCCCGAAAAATTCGCGACACAAATTCGGAAATCGTAAAATGAACTGAGACCGTCATTAAATCCGATTCGACAAGACAAGACCAACGGAATTGACCGTTCGTCAATCGGAGGTCATTTGATATTTTAAATTCGTAAAATTTAAACCCAAGCCAAACTGTATCTCGAAAATCTCGGGCATCCAAACCTGATCGGAAGTATATCAATATTATACTCATATTGATCTTCGTTCAAAGACGATCAAATCGAGATATCTTGTGTCAAAATCCGACACTCAAGGAGCACGCACAAGCGACTTTTAAGATTTTCACAAAAAAAAGAATAATAAAATATATAATTTTACTGTAGCAGACTGCTACGAAAAAAAAGAGCTTATTATATAAAGAAAGAGATAAGGATAAGTAGATTTTATACAGGTGTACATTTCCCTGTTTTTCTGTAAATGGTGCGATCCTGTGTGAATGAAATGCCGCGAAAGTAGAGTAAACGGGTACCCGGATCCTCAGGGGTTCACAGACGAGAGCATGGTGAAATGGAAATCACCCCTAGTCAACCAAAGTGTCAAGGGAAAAGACTCCATAATTGTGCACAATTTCTCCCAAATGCACGGGCGAAGAGAGGCATTTATGGGGTTGTACACACAAGATATGGCTTTGAGTTCATTATCGCATGAATTCTTGAGACCACTGAATTCTTGAGACCACCGGCAATCTCATGTCTATCGATAGTCTTAAGCTCAAATTTTAACACTTCCTCATTCCAAGCGACCGAGAGACCACTTGTAGAAATCGAAGGGAAGTTGGATACCCAATGTCCTCCAAAGCTGATTAGATTGATTTCCTGCAGAAAAATCACGTCATCATGATTCATGCCATTCATACAATAAGATCGTAGTTACCCTCTAGTCTGGGTCCCTCAGACCCCTTGAATTCCATGAAATGACCATCATGGATCAAACTTATGCATTGTGGATCCACCAAACCTTCATCTCATGCAATTGTCTTGTAGAAAATCATTGACAACTGGATTCGTCTGAACTTCCATCCCTATTGAAAGTTCATCCAACATAGCATCTCCACTCGAGACAGTATCAGAGTTCACGTGGAGGTTGCCACCGCAACAAGAAAAATTAGGGTTGATCGTCATGCATTGTTTCTTATGGATGTAGATCCTTATAACACCCTCTCCCTCTAGCTGAAGCAAGGGGGAGTGGTTTGGGAGACCACGACGATGCGCGAAGATCTGTTCTTAGCACGGGGAGGCACATTCTCTGCAGAGGGTAGAGACGTGATCAGTGAGAGGTTATAGGACCCACGTGTCCTGCCCAAGATAAACCCCTACCCGAGCCATGACCTAATGAGATAGCTGAAACCCCATCAACCTTCAAGGGCGGAAAGCAGGACCCACACATAGATAATGAGACTGCCTTGTAGACCAATAGTGTCCATACATCAAACAGAGTTTCAAAGAGATAATTGGGTTCAACGATGGAGTTCTACCCTACACTGGTTGGATGAGAAAGAGTAATCAACGAGTTATAGACCCGACTCCAAGTAAGGATCTGGGGGTCTTAAATAAAAAGGGTTATAGACCCGACTCCAAGTAAGGATCTGGGGGTCTTAAATAAAAAGATGCCACCATACTGTTCGGAAAAGCCGCCCTTAATAATGTTGTAAGTTTGTAATGCTGCCTCTTCTGGAGTAAATGTTGGTTTCGAGGAATCTGTCTATTCGAATTGGATTCACATTCTTCATTAGTTAAATGTATACTTATTTCACATTTAGTTTTGGACTAATGGATTGGATTCATTAATTACAAGGATAATTTGCTAATTGTCACAAAGTGATAGTTAGGAATTATCCTCGTAAGATCATTCTTTTCAAAAAAATTGTGTGATTGCTATATCGCTTGTACAATAAGCTTATTGTTTCTGGAATTTAATTTGCATATTCCACATTTCTGTGATGTGCGAAGTCAAACCTCTCTTCACAAACAACTAATTTGACCGTATGCGATAACTATGGATCTATTGGGGTTGGCTTCTTTGCAAACATCAATTTGGTAGGGACCTCACAATCACACGTGTCAGAGCATCAATATGAAGATCTTAGGATCATAAACTACCTCAAGTGAAGATGATGGGCGAGATTGAGAAGAGATGGTACAAATTTTGTAGTGAAATTTGAATCTCTTATCATCCTGCATGGGAAAATCTATAATATCACAAGGCAGAGGAACAACAGAAGCAAGATGAGCAGAGTTAAGGTGCCCTCCAGTGGACCAAATAATGCTTGATGCCCTGTAGTAGAGAAGAAAAGAATGGACTCACAAGTCATGTCTTCACTAACATAACGACAACCGAAGTTGCATTCAAAATACTGTTACCCCTTCTAATTTTGAGCATACGTAGTAAAGATACACTTAACAATTCTTGGTACCGACCTGTTCCTTTTGGGTTCCAAATGACACTAAAAAATACGAGGTAATATATGAAGATCAAAGTACAAGATTTCAATACTAATGTAAGAACTAATGTAAATTTTAGAACTATAAGAACTGTAACATGATAAATGCAGACTAATGCAAGAACTAATGTAAAAACTGCATATTAATGCAAAAAAAGCAGATAATGCAAGTATGCCAATGACAATGAAGAAAGATGAGATTGAATAGGCTCAACCAATGTGTTAACAAAACTTTAGCACATAAAAGCGTCATTGTTTTTTTTTTTTGAAACAAGCGGGAGAAACACTTGTAGGTGTCCGCCCCATGATTTGAACCCTTATCTTTTGGGTGAAAGGCACACTGCACTACCATAAGACCATTAAGTGGGTTCAAGAAGCACCATTGTTATCTCATAAGTCATTGAGAAGTCATTGATATTTCAGGAACGTGAAACCATGATAAACACCTTAATCATATGTAAAAGTCATCATTGTTAACTTAGAATTGCACTTCACTACAAATCAGAAGATAACTTTCCATTAGAATGAATGCCCAAATGCCATCGTTGTCCAGATGCAAAAGACATATATTCAAAATCAAGGCAGACATATATCCTTTGTTTTGAGTACCCAAATGGAAGGCAGCAATGTAATGCATCAATAAAATCAACAAAGAAGACTACCCAGAATAAAATAAACTTACACAAAAAAATCGAACCTTTCACCATTTAACGAAGGGCTAGTATAACCACATGTCAGTATAACTAAAACCACTGTTATACATGACCAATAATACACCAGAAGAGTCACATGTTAATGCATCCAAAGGTATGCTAAAAGGAGTTGCTATACAATAAACATTGATGGATACATTGATTAGGCAGATGTCAAAAGCCATGATGCAAACATTGTTTAGGTGGGTGTCTAAAGTAATGTTGTAAACAGAATCACATCTAAATACAGAAAGCGAAATTAATAAAACACGTGTCCCTAATACCTGTGAACAATTACTGTTGGAAGTAGAATATCGAGAAAAACAACTAAATTGGCATTCAGTATCCATCATGTACTTGGGCACACACCTATATGGTGGAGGCCCTTTTTTTCTTTCAAAAAAGACTATCCATCATATACTAGATTAAGACAACATGTATCTTATTCTTTGCAAATAAATGCATTGCATGTGATGTCAGTTAGACCGTAACACCTTGTGATAATTTACAATAAGCATCAGGCATGTAAAAATCAACAACTGAGTTAATAAGGGCAACCTAAATCGTCTGTATCCATAGCAGTAAATGCTGCGATGTGTCGCCTACATATCGTCGAGGTGGCAAAAACGTAACCACCCATTATATCTTTTTCCAGAACATTGGCAATATATTGTTGACATATTGTCGACATATGACCGTATCGCTTATATTGCCCGTCTCCAAACAGTGAAACTTTCATTCTTTTTCTTCAATCTCGATCCAATATCACCAATAGCTTTCCCCATTTCCTCCAATTCGCCCAATAGTTACTGCGATTTCTCCCCATTTCTCCATTCCCCCATTTCCCCGGTGTCATGACATCTGGGGAATTTTATATCCGCACAGTTAGACTTAGATTGTTCTATTTGTTATTTTAGCTTATTTATGCATCTATTTGGCTAAACTTCTAATTACATGTCTTACTTAGTACTACATCTTAGGTTGTGCGTGATTATAATGACAATATTTAAACTTATATTTTGCTAAATAAGCATGTACTCCTTTTTAACAAATTTTATTTTAATGATCAAAGAATATTATAATTCTTAATTTTTAGGAAAGAAAAATCAAATTTTATTGCCATTTCCATGAATTCTGATGATATCGACATGTCGATGACATGCCTCATTCTACGCTTGGCCTTGGCGAAATGATACCGATATTGACATTTAAGTCCATGACTGCAACGTCAACATAAGATGCAAGTCATTTCCAAAACTGGTATGCATGCGAATACAAGAGCGAAAGAGAACATAAAACATCTCCAATACTGATATAACCAGAGCAATTGAGAACTACATATTAATGTACAAGCATGCAGAATGTAATGCAATTAAGGCATGCTATATTAATAGATAATGAAAACAACAGATATGCCACATATCATAAAGGGATCACTAGAACAATAGCTATAGAAACATGAGATTGTAGAGACTCATTTCTTTTTGGTTCTCTCTTTCGAAGTGGACGTGGTATTGATATCCAAAATTCAATCAGTAAGTTTAACATGTCAAAACCAACATGTCGCCTTTCAAAGGCATATTTCATGAAATGTCTAATGCATCACTGTCGCAATAGCTTAGATCATTGAGGTATATGAAATCACCCGAAGAAACAAGGTAAAAGAAAAAAAACAAACAATATCGGAGATTACCATGCCATCATTGCCACATATGCTGCTTAAAAGATCACATAAGCAACTCGACAGATCTCATATCATATGCAACTTCGTAGATTTAGGCGTAAAATGGCGTCATTATCGTTAGAGTATGTAATAAAATGGCGTCATTATCTTGTTTTTTGTTTAGTCCCACATCATTTATAAGTGAGACTCTAGTCTGTCTGTGAGGCTATATAAGAAGCCCCACATTTCCTGCATTCATAAGAGATTCATAATGTAGTATCCGGTCCTATGAGACTTTCTCCCGTGGTTTCATCTCGCTCCTCACGGAGTAGGTTTCACGTAAACCACGGTGTTCTTCATTATTCTTGTTCTTCTACCTTCTTGTTTTTGATTATCTGCTAACAATGACATCAAAGCCTTTTCCCACAATTAAATATGGTCGACTACATGGATTTTTTTACCTCCATTCAGATCTATTTTGAGTCATTCTTGGACTTAAATCTACATAACTAAGATCCCTTCGGACAGTGTTAGAAAACTTGAATGGGGAAGCATATCAGAAATAAAGCATAAAGAACAATGAAGAACGTGCGATTTTAACGTGGAACCCTACTCCCTAAGGAGCGGGATGAAAACACGAGAGGTCTCAGAGGGCCATATGTTGCATTACACTTTCTCACTGAATGCACAGGGTGTGGGGTTTCTTATATAACCCTCACCGAGTCTCCACATCCGGCAACTGGTAGACGTGGGACTAAACAACTGGATGTGGATGGATCCATTTACCCATCTACATGATAAGTGATGCATATGCTCGGACACTCCACCTCAAGCTGGAGCGTGCAATGCTTAACTTGGACAAATAGAAAAAATCTCAAACTCACATTACAAGACGCTACAAACAATATCGACTCAACGTAAACACAACTGTCGGTTGTTGTCGAGGACGTTACTTCTCATGCTGTGCAGGTGAGGAGGAACAAACTGGCTGGAGTGTGAGCCAAACTAAATCTCCTCGTCGGAGAGCATGTGCTCTGTACAACGCCTGTCAGAGTTACTGCAACTGAAATGAGTCTCCTCATCGGAGTACTCTGGCTCGCCACATCATGTGGACAACTGCTCCATCTCTGAAAGAGCTGAACTGAAAAGTCGTGGAGACATCCACGTCGGAGTCCACGATCGTTGGAGAATGGAGTCTGAAAAAGTCTCATCGTTTGGGTCTCTCCCATATTGGCTCAGAGAATGAGATCTCTACTTTGGAGTCCTTATGAAATCACATGAAAACCCTAGCCCACATGGCATAAGGAATGAGATCTCTACTCTGGAGTTCCTATGGATCACATGAAAACTTTGACCAAAATAAAAGATGGGGACCACAACAAATGATGGGAAACATGTCCATATTTGACTGAGGACTCGGAATATGAATGTCGAGTCTAAAAACCGAATAACTGTAGAGTATGAAATCTGACCTGACATCTCAACTGGAGAATTTGGAATTTGACGAACTGGCATATTGTATCCTTCTTAAAGAAAGTTCCAAGGCCTCGAGGCTGAACTCTACACAATACTCCCCCTTTGTCCCATACTTGTTAGAAAACAATGACGACAAAATTAGGAGAAGACAATAAAATGAGGAAAACAAAAACATCACATAAACCGTCACAATTTTTCTCGGCTTTTCTAAATATATTTACTCAATTCATTTTTTGATTTTTTTTGCACGATCTTCCTTTTATACGGTTATTTCCCTTTTTTAGCCGTCTTCTCCTTTCCTTTTTTTTCCGCGTACGTTTTTTTGCACGCATCTCCTCTTCTTTTTAAATATGCGACCCAATTAGGCCCAACTGCAACATCTTGCACCCCCTTCCCTTTTATTAAGGAGGGCCTCGGGTCCTCTCTTCTCACGTTAGGATTCCCCGATCGGGAATTTCCATCTTCGATGCTGCTGTCCTATCTTCGCCTGGTAGATGCACCCCAACTGGAGGGATCTGCCTGGAGCAATGGAGCATCGCTTGGAGACTATGATGGGAGGAGGTACGCGAGGGAGAGTTCACCGTTGGAGCCTCTTCTCTGATTGGGCTCCGGCTGGAGTCGAGGGCGACGTCGCCTAAAGATGATTCGAGGGTGCTGCGTTGCTGCTGTCGCTTGGATAATGTGGCTTCAAGGTGCAACAACGCACGATGATCGTGATGCTTCTCTTCTTTTTGGTTGTCTTGAATACTTGCGGTGGTGCAAGTGGAGTTGTACAGAGGATCTGGCGGATCCTAGAGGTCGTACGACGATGTTGGAGGAAGTTTAGGGCTCCATCGTCTTCAAGAGATGCGTCTGGAGGTGACTTGCTGCTGTCGCCAGATCTGTTTAGGGTGGCCTGGGACTTGCAGAATTAGGGTTGTTCTAGACCACGATCTTCAGAACATGGGAGCGGTTGTTGTGTAGAATTTAGAACCCTAGATGCTCCTTTAATTTTGAACAACCCACGAACATGAACATGTAAAAATACAACTCAAAATCGAATGCAAGATGGAACCATTCTGATATGAGTATAACAAATAGATTTTCAAGAATAACCTTTGAATTGATCGCTTTGATAATCAAATCTCGAACATGAACAATGAACATAAAAACCCTCGAGAATCGAACCAACTCTGATACCATGTTAGAAAACATGAATGTGGAAGCGTATCAGAGCAGCTACTCGACGAACTCCACTCGGGAAGGAAAGCAACCGACGCAGACCCCAAAATCAGGGAAGGGCAAGCGGACGTACTGGGAGGGAGTCTGCCTTATTGACTGAGGTCGGGCCCTTAAGAACTAGTGGTCGAGGTCGCAAGACAAGAGTTAACACTTGTCCCTGGCATCAGAGACTTTTCACTGCCACCGAGAAAACCACCCTTTATAGCAGGAGTAAGCAACTACCGATCATCCATCTGGAAGAAGCTATTTGTCTACCTGATTTTCTTTGATTTTTTCACTTTTCTAGCACATATTCCTATCTATTATTTGAGAAATGAAGAATTCGGAATTTCAATGAAGCTCGATTCCACTTATTTAGCGGAAGGAGGATCGCTTGTGCGGGCCCATGTCAATTCCTTTGGGCGTGTTTGGATAGTGGGTTTAGGTGGGCTAAATTGGTTGCAGGTAACCCATTTTTGAGTTTTGGTGTTTGGATAGAGGGTTAAACCGGGGGTGTGTTAGAAGTGAGTTTATTGTGATATGATTGTATTGGAGTTTGAAAAAGTGAGTAGTTATTTTGATGTGATTGTATTGGAGTTTGAAAAAGTGAGTAGAAGTGGAGTAGTTTATATTTTTTAGATGATATGATGGTATAATATATTGTTTTTTATTGGAATAGATGGAATAAAATTAATTTATATAATATATTAAAAAAGGGAAAATGTGGGACCCACTTGGAAAGAGAAAGAATGGTGTAAGGGGGGTAAACCCCCCAAAGGGTGGTTTACCCCCTACCCGAACAACACCTTTGAGTTTCATTCTTGTGAACGTACTCCCCAGGCGCGACGGACCTTTAGTATCAACTCGATTCTGCTCCAGGCGCGAAAAGTGAGATGAACGATTTTGACAGGTGTCGATTCAATGAAAAGAGCTGGGAATGCCAGAGGCATGTTGGGCTAGGACATCTAATCGATAGCCAGTCCCCTGAAGGCGAGGGGCATCTCTAATTAACTGTGGGAGCAAAAGACAACAAGCATCCAATTCCAATACAAAAGAGCCATTCTTCGAAGTATACCTGATAAATCGGGATGTGTAGCCGCACGAATCAACCTCCCGTGGGTCTCAAGGGGTTTCTTGACTTTTTTGATGTCGTAAAGAGAGTAGACCTTGTTCTTGGCTGATTATACGAGGCTTCTGTTTTTAAAAAACCCTCCCTAGGTCATTCATTATACACCGTCCCTTCTTGAAGAAGTCCACGATCGCCACTATGCTGCTTTCACCCGAAAAAGTCATCCCATCAATCGAGGCAAGGAGTGATCTCAAGGCGAATCCCGGGTCGTGTTGAGGAGTAAGAATGGACGAATCCCGGGGCTAGGTACGAGCCTTCTTGATTTGATCTTGGGCTATCTATATAAAGAAAATCTTCGCCAAGCTCAGTCTCGCATCTCACTCCGTCTCGTATCCCGTACCTTGGGAAACTACTACACCTAATTGTAGTAACACTGATGATCATTCAAGATTTTCGAACCTCTCATAGATAGCGGTGGGAAGGAGATTAATACTTGCCCATTTGAATAAGATCTTCTTGACTGTTACTTAAAAGGCCCAAGAATGTGTGTATATTGGAGAGTGAGGTACAACAAGGCCATTTCTTTCCAGTTTCCACCTTCTCACGGAGCCGTACATGGACCTTTTTCTGGACGAAGTCAGGAGAGTGAGAGTAGTGAGGCAGAGTGAGTGGTCATTCAGGGAAAGAATTGGACGCACATTCTCTAATCAGATAAGGACAGTGCGAGGGAGAGATGAGACAGATGACTCAGAGAGAGAGAGGGGTCAAAGTGTGGGAGTGTAGGACTCAACAGAGGAGTCAGATCGAGAGAGGAAAAAGCTCGAAAAAGTCAGAAATAAAGGATAAAGAACAATGAAGAACGTGTGATTTTAACATGGAATCATACTCCCTAAGTAGCGGGATGAAACCGTCGGAGATGGCGTTAAAGGGCGATATGTTACATTGCACTTTCTCATTGAATATAAAGGGTGTGGAGCTTTTTATATAGGCCTCATTGAGTCTCCACATCCCACAACTGGTAGATGTGGGATTAAATAACTGAATGTGGCCCATCTACATGATAAGTGACGCATATACTCCAACAGATAGTCTCATCCCAACACTTTTTTGGGTCTTCCTCGCCCTCTCTTAACCGGTTCAACATCCCAAATCTCGCATCTTCCAACTGGCGCATCAACCAGCCTCCTTTGCAAATGGCCAAAACATCTTAAGCTTCTCTTATCTTATCCTCTATTGGAGTTACTCCAACTTTGCTTCTGATCGCATCATTCTGAATCCAATCTTTTCGTGTATGACCAAACATCTACCTTAGCATTTTCATTTATGGTACTGTCATTCTCTGCACATGTCTATGGTTCACAGGCCAATATTTTGATCCATAGAGCATAGTAGATCTTACGTCTGCTTTGTAATACTTTCCTTTGACTTTCAAAGGGATTTTCTTATCACAAAGAACAATGGATGCTCCTTTCCACTTTATCCTACCTACGTTTATTATATGAGTAACATCTCCATTAATTTCCCATTCCTGTTGTAAAATAGATCCCAAGTATCTAAACAAAACTTTTTTCTGAATATTATCATCTCCATTTTTCACCTTGAGTCCTTCACCGTTGTTTCCATCAAATGTTCACTACATATATTCAGTCTTAGCCCTACTTATATGGAATCCTTTAGTCTCTAAGGCATGTCTCCAAACCTCCAACTTCTCATTTACTCCATCTGCTAAGGCATTATTTGTTTCAATAGGGTATCCAAACGAGTTTGATTGTAGATTTCATTCTTGAAAGAATTATTAATTATATTGTTTAAAATTTTGAAGATTGTTATTGTCGAGTTCAAAGGAAATACTAGGGTTTCTGGAACCCTAGTTCCTAGCGTTTGTAGATCTCACAACCCCTCTAGGTCTTTATGCATCCAATAGTTCAATTCTATGCATTATCTTGGGTTTTCTTTATGAAACCCTAATTCTGTGAGGAGATACATCAACAACATAGGGTTCCTATATTCATTGATTTGGTCCATAAAGTTTTATTATTTTCACGATATTCGTGATATGTTTTGAGTTCGAGAAGAAGGAAGATGGCTGTTGTGATTCCAACGGTGGGGTTCTTTGATCTCCTTTCGCGTGATCATGAGCTTTAGTAAGATGCACCTCCGAGCAACCATCAAATTGGGAGCGTGAGAATACCTTGTGAAGAATTGCCCATAAGAAGGAAGAAGAGAAGAGCAAGGACGTTGAAGCCCCATTCGCACCCTCTGCAGCCGTTGGGAAAGCACAAGAACTAGGCCCATTAGAACCTCTGCCTCTTCTACCTTTAGGCGATGTTGCGCCACAACGGGTGTCGGTCTGCCGCTCCTAACTCATGCTAGCCCTCATTGATGGTGGCAACGATTCACAACCCGATCTCCATGCACCTTCGTCTCCGCCCGAGAGGCCTGTAATGGCTACCACCTCCATTGTCGAGCCCCATCATGATTAGCAACCCCCCCACCATGTAGTTCCTCCAAGCACCGGTGCTGCATCCACATCCTAGACACTTGATGTTCCGGGCTCCTTCTCCTCTCCAAGTTTGGCTGTTGGCGGCAGTGGGTTCTCCTCATGGAGAACCCTAGGTCCCGATGAAAAAGAGGGGCTTTGGTTGGGCCTCAATAGCCAAGGGTCACGGTTATACTAAAAAAAGATGCATTTTTAGCCTAATCTGGGTTGCTGCTTCATAGAAAATGAGGGGCATTTGGGTCCTCCAATTGAGCACCGAGTTTTATTTTTTTAAGAACAACCCATAAAAAAGGAAGGTGGGGTCGCCAAACGAAGAATAAGGAAAAAAAAAGAGTACGACTTATGGAAAAAGATGCTTTAAAAATAAAGGAAAAGCTGAAAAGAATATTTTTCTGCATGTTCAATGTTGTTTTCTCCCAACTTGGTTCCGTATGTCTATATTTTGACAAGTGTGGAATAAAAGGGGAGTGAGAGCAGATCATATTTGTCTAGTTGAGATGCATCTACATGATTTCTACCGCGTCCATCGTCTTCTCCTCATGACTCCTCAGAAAGTGATTTCATCTTCGGGGTCCCTATATAAGCAAACTGACTTTATGTCCCCACAAGATATGGGAGAGACCATTCTCAGAGTTCACGTATAGGCGAGGTCAAACTCTAGAGATCTGCTTATGAGAGACGACCAATCTACTTCTGGTGTTTAACATTGACGTCAACTACTCCACATGGACTTCTCTACCTCGGATCATCTCAGACTTCTGCTGCCTATCTACAATATGAAGACCGACTCTCCAGATTAGTATTGCATATCGGTCATTTTCACCAAGCATCGACTACTTCCGCACATGTTTCCTCCTAGTGTGGTTACTCTCCACGTTGATCTTCATCTAGAGCGACTTTACTCCAGGCACATCTTGGTCGTCGCAATGACCTTATTACATGCACATTCTGGTTGCCGCAGACCTGTCCTCATGCTGATCTTCTCCAAGCAGTGACTGCTCTGAGCGGGTCTCCTTCCGTATCTCTCATCTCTCAGGTGTATCGAGTGAAGATGTATTGTGCATATTTTTTTGTTGCAAAATACAGCTTTCTTAGCTCCAACTTGAGGGTATGTAATAAGATGGGTAATTGGATCCCTCCAGGATCCAATTACACCGATCTCTTGTTTAGCTTCTCGTCATTTATAATTGAGATTCTGGTCTGTCTGCGGGCTATATAATAAGCCACACATCCCATGTACTTATTGAGAGACTCATAATGCAATATCTGGCTCTGTGAGTCCTCATGTGGTTTCATCCTGGTCCTCATGAAGTAGGGTTGCACTTAAATAATGGTATTCTTGAGTGTTCTTCTATGTTCTTGTTTCTGATTATCTGCTTCTACATTATTTATTTCAACAATTACAAGGCATCATGTCATTGGAGTTGAATACTTCTCGCTGCTTAAAAATAAACACGAAAAAAATCATAATAGGCAACTCAGAAATGTTCAAAGACATAATGACCTCATAAATGTGGTCACTAAGCGTGACTACTTCCACCCAGCCACCCAGCATGCTAAGAATTGCATCAGCCACGTATAAAAGTATCATTGTTATATCAAAAATCAATACAGATATCTTAGGACCGCAAAGCCATAACAAACACCTCAGCTATGTGAATAAGTTATCGTCGCCAACTTCGAATTGCAATTCTATGCAAATCAGGAGGTAAATTTCCAACGAAATGTTTGCCCAACTGCTGTGATTACACAGATTTAAAACCATGTCTAGAACAAGGCAAACATGTAACTTCAGCCTTGATTACCCACTTTCATGGCAACGATGTAGGACAAGATAGTCTCGGAATATGCAAAATGCTTATATCCAGCACATTCCGGTATAATGTATTTGGTACGTGTAAGCTGTACCTAGCTCATCCGGGCACACTTTATATACGGTATATATCACTGATTTGGACTAGAGAGACCTTTGTTTTTCCCATTAATTATAGGCTAGTAAGAAACCAATGCCATTATAAACTATTACCACTTTCTTAATATGGTCATTTTTACGAACAATCTAATTCTATGCATCGTGCTTTACAAGATGTACTCAAGAAGAAAGAACATCTTGTGGGCATGCCATTTTTCTTATTGCGGCCATTTACTCAAACCAATCAAGATGAATGCAAAACTGTGCAAAAGCTTTCCTCTAAAAAAACTGTGAAAAAGTTTTGGGCAGACGGAAGAACATATCTCCTCAAGAAGTGTCTCTTGGAGGCTTGGAGCACAAGAAAACAACATTCAAGCAGCATTATATCAAGAAAGGCTCAAATGACACGTGTGCAGTAGCAACACCAGACCCAAGCCTTGCATAGTGATGGGGGGAAGAAAGATCACTTGAGAGAGACTGTCAGTTGCCATGGTTGGGTGCAAGCTTGCAAAAGTCGGCCGACTAGGCCGACTAGTCGGTCCGACTAGTCGAGTCGGGGGGGTAGCCGACTCGACTAGGCCTAGTCGGCCCTTAGTCGGTCCACCCGACTAGTCTGGCCGACTAGTCGGCCTAGTCGGCCGACTAATCGGCCGACTTTTACAACAATCTTTTTTATTTTTTTTGTTTTTCACTTTTTTTTAAAGCAAACATATTCTAATATGCTTAATGTTATATTTAAAGTCAATTACTTCTTTTGTTTCATCATGATGTCATATAAAATGTACAAATATATGTATATACATACGAATATATGTATAAAAAACTGATTTATATATTTAAAATAATTAAAAATTCAAAACCGACTATTGACCGACTAATTCCGACTAGTCGCCCGAGTGCCGACTAATCCTTAGTAGGTGATCCTGCCGACTGAATACCGACTACCTCCTTCTACAACCTTGGTTGGGTGGGAAAAGGTTTCATTTGAGGGTGGGGGGGTGGGGGTTTTGTTAGGGTGTACTGGACACATTTGGAGAAGACGAGTCCTTGGTCAGGGGCCTTTGATGTGATTCCTCACTGCCAAATACGGAGAAGTGGACACAAGGGCAGACCTCAGCCGCTTTTAAGAAGGCTGGAGTAAAGGTTTTATCGAAGGAAAAATCAGGTACGACGTTGAGGAGACGCCTACCCTTAAGCTTCTATATATTAACAGTAAAAATAGTTACATAGACTCACATACAAAAAAACCTTTAGGGTTTAGCATAATCTATTACATTCTCGACATACATATGTTCATTCATGCATATAGCCCCATTCTGCGCTAGCCAAAACGACCAAAGAATAGCCGCCACTCTGATCTTGGTCGGGCTACTCCCATGACCTAAGGCATCTAAGAACAACCAGAAATCAGCCTAGCCGGATGTATAGATTCCATCAACAAGTGTCGCTTCCCACACCTCCTTTGCAACAACACATCCAAAAAAACAAATGCTCAACATTCTCCATTTCCACCAAACAATGCTTATATGTGCCATCACTACCAAAAAAGAACCGTGTTGTTCTCTCAACCGTCATCAGACAATCCCTTCTAAGTAACCAAATAAAAATCCTGAACCTTTCATCTCCAAACGTTAGCAAATTGCTCAGAAGCTACCACTGGATCAAAAATCTTCAACAAGTATAAAGCCATATATGCCTTTCGCATTGAGAAATGCCAGAGTCCTGGACAAATAGACAGTAAAGTCAACCATTCCCTCCCGATTTGGCAGGGCCCTCATATGCTATAAAAGCTCCACAATATGCTGATTTGATAAGGGAAAGTAAAAAAGAGGGAGCCAACTGCCACCCTCTCAGCAATCTCTCACAAAACAACCTGCATCGGCTTTAAGGGCGAAAAATCTGGAGTGAAGTACACATAAAACACCTTGTCCCATCCCATCGTCAGACCAAAAATGATAAAGTTGCATAAATCAGTAGTCGGTACTCAGTAGACGGGGTCACTGACTAAGGATTAATCAGCAGTTGAACGACTAATCAGATTTGGTCGACCATTAGTCGATTTTTTTAATTATTTTAAATATATAAATCATTTTTTATACATATATTCCTATATATTTTGTAGAGAATATTATGAAGTTGATATATCGATTATTATATTTTTCCTTTTTATGTTAACCTCCTATGTAATTTACCCACGGGCCTACTCTATATAAGAGAGCCTAGGGTTCTATGGAATAAACACATTAGCCTATTTTCTTCCCACATGGTATCAGAGCCATGACAAAATCCTAACACTAAACCCCTACCGCCCCCCCCGCCGCTGCCACTCCCAGCCGCCCGGCAACCCAACGCCGCCCCTCCCAGCCCCCAGCGCCGCCCCTCCAGCCCCCCAGCGCTGCCGCCCCACCAGCCCTTTCGCAGGGCCACCCAGCGCCGCTACCTTCCGCCGCGCAACCCTCACCGGCGGTCGGCCAGTCCAGCTGACGCCTCTTCTCTCGCCGGCCTCTTTGTCGATGGATTTGAGTGCATAGGGTCTATATGTGCACTCAAATCCAACTCAGTTGATGTAGACAATCATTTATTGGTCTACGTATCCTAGTTCTTCATCTCCGCCGCCATGTCTGATAACAAGGTTGATATGTCCTCCATCGACGCTTTCAAAGGTCACACACCAATTGTCAAAATGGATGGGACAAACTATGAGCTCTAGGCGATGCAATTTATGAGCCTCATGAAGTCCAGTGGTAAGAAGCACATTCTTACGGAAGACGAATCGGTGGAGAAGACTGGGATCTATGCCTCGTGGGAGGCTGATGACTCTTATGCTAAGGTATGGTTGTCTGGTACGTTGTCTATGGAGATTGCCAATGATGTTCTCCATTAGCCCACCGCTAAGGCAATGTGGGAGATACTTGCTGCCACCTACTCGCAGGTTCGCAATGAGATGAAGATGTTACAACTACAACATGATATATTCACGATGAAGCAGAATGGTCGGCCCCTATGTTCATCGTATACATCTCTGAGGGGGATGTTTGAGAAACTTTACAGCACTATTCCGCTCACGGTGACTCCCGAGCAACAGAAGACTTTCAGGAATGCAACCATGGTCGAGGTACTACTTGCGGCACTTGACCCTGAATACGAAGCGGCAAGATCACAGATACTTGCCGATGCTACTATTCCTCCTATGAAGGATGTCTACAAAAGGCTGAGTCGCATCTCTGTCTCCTCCAGTTCTTCTACTCCACCTCCTTCGGCGATGGCTGCATCCCGAGGGAGAGGTGGCCGGTCTTCATTCCGTGGCCGTGAACCTCGTGGTCGGGGAGATCGTTTTCGCCAGCCGTGTTCAGTCTGCCACCGAACATGGCACTCTGAGGAGACATGCTATTCTGAGCATGGGTTTCTTGCTTCGGCGCGGGTAGCTGAGCATGCTAGTTTTCCATCGGCTTCTACTCCAGATCACAGGTTTGAGGAGCTTGTGGCGCATTTGTGCGATATTATGCCTCACACATCTGCAGATTCTCAGGGCGGTGATTCAGACATTGCCGCTTCAGCAATGGCCAGCTCTTCTACCTCTGCTAGTACTTCAGGTAGCGCTTCTGCCTTTGCATCTTCTCATAATATATCTGATTGGATTATGGACTCCGGTGCAACACATCATCTCTGCCGCGACAGAGAGACTTGAGTCATACAGAACTATTCCACCTGAGCGATCGATGATTATTGCTGATGGAACACGTTCCCCCATCGTTGGACAGGGGGAGATTACCTTGTCACCATCCATGCGTTTGCAGAATGTTCTATATGCTCCTGAGTTCTCCATGAATTTGTTGTCTATTAGTCAAATTACGAAGGATTTGCATTGTTACGCTATATTTGACCCATCTTCTTTTATTTTTCAGGACATACTAATGGGCAGGGTGATTGGCTGTGTTTCTGAGCAGGATGGTCTCTATCGTCTGGTCCGGAATTCATATGCTGGTGTCTCTTCTTACTCCTCCGGATCTGGTTCTCTCTATATCTGGCATCTGCGTTTTGGTCACCTCCCGCTACAGAAGATGCGTCATCTCTTGCCTCAGATTCCTCCCAGTTCGTTGTTTCGTTGTGAAGCTTGTCAATTGGGAAAGCATCACAGAGCTAGCTTTCCTCGTCGTCAGTGTCGGAGCAATAACTCTCCGTTTGAATTACTTCATATTGATATTTGGGGTCCGAGTCGTGTTCCCGATCATCAGGGACACATGTTCTATCTTGTAGTGGTTGATGATTTTTCTCGTGTGTCTTGGGTCTTTTTATTGAAAAATAAATCTGAAGCAGGGGATGTTATTCGCAATCTTATAATTGAGATGCAAAATGTCTTTTCTTCCCATGTCAAATATGCGCGTACGGATAATGCCTTGGAGTTTTGCACTCGCTCGCTCTCTCATTTTTTCTCGTCTAAAGGTATCATTCATCAAATCACCTGCGCTCACACATCTCAACAGAATGGAGTGGCAGAACGAAAACATCGTCATCTACTTGATATCACTTATACCCTGCTCATACAGAGTTGTGCACCTATCTCTTTTTGGGGGGATGCTGTACTTACGGCTTGTTACCTTGTTAATCGTATGTCATCGTCGGTCCTTGGTGAGAAAATTCCTCTCTCCATTATTTTCCCAGAGAAGGAATTGTTCTCTCTCACTCCTCGCGTTTTTGGACCTGTTGCTTTTGTTCATCATCTGTCTCCTGGACTTGACAAACTCTCACCCAGAGCTGTCAAGTGTGTCTTTGTAGGTTACTCCCGGACTCAGAAGGGTTATCGTTGTTATGATCCTTTAAACAGGAAGTATTTCGTCAGTGCTGATATTACATTTTTTGAGTCTGTGATGTACTTTTCTCCTGCTGGAGACAACTTGACACCCTCCACATCCGATGATGCGGTCTATGTTCCTCTTCCTCCTACTGTGAGTCCTCCTCTGACCATCCCTGTACCAGCGGTCACACCCACAACTACGCCATCACCGTTACCACCACCACCTCCACCACAACCACCTATCGTACCATTTCCCAAATTCTATCGGTCTGGTCATGCTCAAGACGCCCGTCAATCATCCATCACGCCTCAGATATGTTCAGAGGTTCCTACTAGATATGGATCGGAGAGTGTGCCTTTGCAAGATTCTTCTTTGGAGTAGGTAAGGAAGGACATATCGATATCGACATCATATCGATACAATGTCAATACCGATATATCGCCGATATATCGGCGATATATCGACGCATATCACCGACATCCTGTATCCATTGTTCTATTTTGAGATGTCGATACCTGATATATCCATATCGGCGATATATCGGTGACCTGTCGATACCGATATATCGTCGATATATCGCGATATGGCGATCCCTGGGAGTAGGTATGTGCACCACCGAGCACAGTGGATGATACTCTTGATGTACCTATTGCCATTCGGAAGCAGAAACGGTTTTATGCATCATATCCTCTGGCTTCACAGGTCTCCTTTCATCGTCTCACAAGGGACTTCCAGAGATTTGCTGTGGCTTTGGCTTCCGTAGACATTCCACGAACTTATCAGGATGCACTTCAAATTTACTGTTGGCGTTTGGCTATGGAAGAAGAAATGGCTGCTTTATGATCACGGGGTACTTGGAGCTTGGTTCCCGCTCCTTCAGGCGCCTCTATTGTGAGCTGCAAATGGGTGTTCACAGTAAAGTATCATGCAGATGGGAGGCTTGACTGGTACAAGGTGAGACTGGTAGCAAGAGGATTTACTCAGACATATGGTGTGGACTATATGGATACGTTCTCTCCAGTGGCTAGTCACTCTACTCTCGCATTCTTCTATCTGTTGCTGTGGTACGTGACTGGTCGATATCTCAGCTTGATGTCAAGAATGCTTTCTTGTACGGTGATCTGCAGGAAGAAGTCTACATGCAACAACCACCGGGGTTCGCTGCTGAGGGGAGAATCATATGGTGTGTCGACTTCACGAGGTGATATATGGCCTTAAGCCGAGCCCAAGGGCGTGGTTCCAGAAGCTTTCCCATCTTATTGAACGATAGGGGTTCAAAAGGTCGAATGCAGATCCCTCACCGTTCATTCAGAGAACTTCTAGAGGTACTGTTGTAATCATGGTATATGTTGATGATATCCTTGTCACAGGAGATGCTGCTCAGGGAATAGAGATGGCAAAATCTTTTTTGGGCAGTCAGTTTGTCACAAAGGACCTTGATACCCTGAGATATTTTCTAGGGCTGGAGTTTGCAAGGAATGCACAGGGTCTTGTAATGACTCAAAGGAAATATATTACAGACTTGCTGGTTGAAACATGCATGGTTGGATGTAGGCCTTCGAGCGCTCCTATGGATCCAAGCATGAAGCTATATGACAACGGTACTGAAGAGATCGACAAGAGAAGATATAGAGAGATGGTGGGTAAGCTTCTTTACATTACTATAACTCGACCTGCTATTGCCTTTGCAGTGAGTCGAGCGAGCCAATTCATGGAACAACCAAGACAGATACATATGGATGCCATATATGTGATACTAAGGTATCTAAAGTCTTCTCCAGGCTCAGGATTGCTATTTAGAAAGGACACGGATCTATCTATTTCGGCATGTGCAGATGTAAATTATGCAGGGTGTCCTAAGGATTGCAAGTCTACTTCAGGCTTTGCAGTTTTTGTGGGTAGCTCCCTCGTTTGTTGGAAAAGTAAGAAGCAAACTGTTGTGGCTAGATCTAGTGGTGAATCTGAATACATGGCCATGGCACAAGCAAGCACAAAGATGATGTGGGTTCGAGTTGTACTGGTAGACTTGCACATAGTTGTGCCTTTACCCATGCTGCTACAGTGCGATAATCAAGCCACTTTATTCATTGCAAATAATCCAGCATTCCATGAAAAAACAAAACATATTTAGGTAGATTGCCACTATACGAGAGATATGATCCAGAAGGGTCTGATTTCTACATCACATGTGAGTTAAGAGGATCAGACTGCGGATATCTTCACCAAACCATTACTCAGAGGACCATTCCAGAGATGCTCTTCCAAGCTGAGCATGATTGACATCTATGCTCCATCTTGAGGGGGAGTGTAGAGAATATTATGAAGTTGATGTATCGATTATTATATTTTCCCTTTTTATGTTAACCTCCTATGTAATTTACCCACGACCTACTCTATATAAGAGAGCCTAGGGTTCTATGCAACGAACACATTAGCCTATTTTCATCCCACATATTTGTATAAATTTGTACATTTTCTATACTATCATAATGAAACAAAAGAAGTAATTGACTTTAAATATAATATTAAGCATATTAGAGTAAGTTTGCTTTTAAAAAAGCAAAAAATAAAAAAATAAAAAAAAATAAAAAAGCTCTATGTAAAAGTCGGTCGAGTAGTAGCCTGATTAGTCAAGTTGATCGACTAAATGGCCGACTAGGCCTAGTCGAGTCGGCTACCCCTTCGACTTGACTAGTCGAACTGATCAGTCACCCTAGTCGAATGACTTTTACAACAGTGAAAAATGGAACCCACGACCATCTCCAACTACGGGTCTCATTAATAGATACACATGAGGAAGCATCGAGCAGATCTCCTTCCAGACATTGGAAGGCAAATACACAGACATTATATGTGAGAAGGGGTCAAGAGACATCCCCATATATCAAGCGCAAAATCCTGCATGACAAATCAGATCCTTCTCCCTAGATCTATCACCCATTTCAACAACAAAGCACTATTCAACGCCTTAGCTCCGGATCCCCCACTTACCATCTTCCATCACAAAAGTCTTCCACCCCACCAAAGGTATCCCCTGAGCGAGACTCCTCAGTAGAGGTTTAGAAGAAATGCCTCATAAGCCCTTCCAACCTCCGTTGCACCCAATCGGCATCAAGCACATATACAGAAAAACCATCGGGATGACTGAAAGAACCGTCTTTAAAAGCACAAGCCGACCGACTCGAGAAACAATTTGCACGCCAACTTGCCAGCTTTTTCTTCATCCTCTCAATAACCAGTAGCTAGACGGAATGCCGAAGCTTGCCCACCATAAGGGACAATCCCAGATGCAAGATAGGAAGGGCTCCCCTTTGCGCCTGCAAAGCAGTCCTATACATTACCACCACCTCCTCATTCATCCCAAAAGGAACAAAAGCAGACTTACCATAATTAATCTTCAAGCCTGAAGCAAGTCCAAATAGCTCGAGCATAATGGCCATCCCCTTCGCAGTTGCATGCTAACTTCCACGAAGAAGACGACGCCATCATGATATTGGAGAACATGGATAGAAATCACTCCCATATTGAATCCATCCAAGAAATCACCCTCTTTTGCCTTCAACATCTTTCTGACTAGAGCATCTGCCACCACTGCAAAAAGCAAAGGTGCTAAGGGGCATTCCTGGCTAACCCCTTGTTGCGGCTGAAAGAAACCACAAGTCTGTCTACCATTCACCCAAACCTCATAAGAGGTCGTCGTTATACATCTCTTCATCCAGTCAATCCACATCCTTCTTTGGCAGAAGGAAAAGAAGGGAACGATAACCACTCAAAGCACCGTTTGATTGATGCAATTCCTCAACCACATCTAGCACCTCCTCACCCACCAAGTCTAAAAATTCATGGTAAAAGAAAACCAATAAGCTGTCCAATCTGGGGATCCGTCAACATTAAGATCGGAAATCGCCCGACCTCGGAAGGAAGAAAAAGACTTAACAATTCCTTGAACTGCAGACCCGATAAACACGGGAGATCTCTTCCCAACTATCTAGCATAGATATTGAGCACTCATCCGCTGATCTCAATGTAATGCTCCTCAACGCATCCCTGATGGAAGGATCACCATCCATCTCCTCCCCATTCACTTTGATCGAGTGAATCATATTGTGCCTTCGACGACCGTTAAGCACCGGATGAAAAAAATATAGCATTCACATCCCGCTCCTTCAGCCACTTTTGCCTCGAGTGCTGCCGCCACTCCATTTCTCAGCTCTTGTTTTCCTCCAAGAGAATGTGGTTATGCTTGCATCTCAATGCCAATTCCTCCTCCATCATCTCTCTAGAGCCCTCCACCAGGTCAAGTCATACGACATCTACTTGAGCCAAGTCCCTCCACTGCCCTTGCAGAACCCAAGCCTCCCTCTTAAACCGAGTAAGCATTCCACATAAAGCTTTGAGCTTCTATGTCGTTTTCCTCAAAGCTGACCCTGCCACCACTGATTCCTACCAACATTCTAGCACCTTCTCATGAAAACCCTCCCGCATCCATGAACGCTTGAAATGGAAGATGTTGCATGGATGTTGACCATCTTCCGAATCCCAACAAATAGGTGTATGATTCGAGTGTGATCTCGGTAAAACCTACACAAAAGACCCAAATGAAAACACAAGGAAACGATCCAAGCATGATTTATAAGAGGTGTTCCTCCGGGTATGCGTCAAATTTCTAGCATCCAACACTTCCACTTCCATTTTATCAACTTTGCAAAGGAGGTGAAGCCAGGGTCCCGGCCACCCCTGTCGTGCTAGCGATCTGCGGCAAACAAGGTGATGTTGAAGTCACCACCAATCATCCAAACATGATCTGGAAAGCACATTTGTACCAAGTGCAACTCATCCCATATCTCAGCCGGCAGGGCACTTGCGGGACCATAAACTGCATAGAGCAAAAATTGTAACCCATTTGAATTCCTGCACATCAACATCGACAAGACCGAGATTCCATAAACTGAATCTACCAGTTCTAACACATCACTTTTCCAACCAATAATCATGCCCCTTGAGGTGCTGACAGACGACAACGCATTGGCACACTGCACTTGGTGAAACGAGAGCCAGCCATCTTACGCAAGTTGAACTGGTCCCAAACTCCAGTTGTCTCCTGCAAACAAACAATATCTGTTTCCAATTCTCCAAAAGTAGACCCATCGCTCTCCTTTTGTCCGCTTGGCCAAGGCCACATACATTCCACAAGACAATCTTCATCCGGCAACATTGGGGTTCTCCTCCGACAACAACACCCCCACATAGGTTGCAATCATGTCATGCTTCTCCTCAAGGGCTACAGAACTCTCAAGGTCATTGCCCACAACACAATCACCAACCTCCACCGGTGTATCATCACCCCTAGCCACCGACACATCATCACCCTCTACCACCGACATATCAACACCCCTTACCACCGACACAACAATTGATCCAGAGGCATTCGACCTATGTGGCTATGACCCAAAGGTTGCTTTTGGCGACGCCGAACAAAAACCCTCCAATGATCATTTCTGCAGATGGAAAGTGCAAGTAGTGTTGGGCCACGAGGATTAACGACATGCTTCCCGTGCACCTTGTGAAAAGCAGTAACAACTTCTGAATTCGCCTTAGGGAAAACCACAACCTCCATTGACGTTCCACATGAAGCCTTGCTTAAAGGCACAGTTGTTGGAGCAGACAATTGTGAGCTAGAACTCTAACCCAAAATAGGGTCCGAAAGGAAACTGAGGTCCACTGGTGTCATGCGACGAGGGTACCCGGATCCAAACAAGGGATCCACCTCTAGGCCATATGCATCCCCACATACATTGGATGACACATCCAAAGCACCGAAAAAAAACCTTCCAACAGGTTCTCGTGAGGATGGGGAGGAGTTTTCAAAGGATGGAAAACACTCTACCAAATGAAGTCAGAATCTCGTTCTGCCTAAAATATACATAACCTCAAACACCTGACCAGTAGAGCAACCCTCAATCACAATAACAACATCGATGTTGTCTCTAGGTCAAATGACTCAAATCCCACCCGAGGCAAGCTCAACCACATTCACAAAACCGTCTAGCATCTTGAAAACAATTGAGCTGTCGTGAGGTACACGACATGCCTGAACCATGGAATGTCCTGCGATGGTCTTGACAAAATGTTCTATCTTCACAATGTAGTCACCTCTAGACAACTCTTGAGACTTTTGAATCTGTCGCCAGTAGAACTCTTGCCTGTGACGCGGAGAGACCACATACACTAGCAACCATGGGTTCCAAAGGAAAGACATCACCAATAAAATAGTCTACGAAGAAACATCTCACCCAACCATCTCCATTAAATCCCCACACGCCACAGATGCGATCAAAAAATGAGGGCGAACCTCCTCCTCGGACTTAGACTCCCGAGCATCCGAGTTGTTGGGATTTCGCAAAGCGGAACCTTCAACCGACAAGATATGAGACACTTGAGGTGACCACACCTTGCGAAGTTTGCAATCTCTCCGTTGGGCCCCAAGTACTGCAATGGAAATAACAGAAGTCCTGCATCACAAACCGTCATTGCCGATGTCCAAGCACCACTTCCCAATCCATTTCGTTCGCCACCAACAACCCTTTCCTATTACCATCAACAACCACATCTTGGTTAGGATTACCTGTAGTTTCATGCTAGAGATTCACACCACCAAGAGAATGTGCTTCAAACCCACACAGACCTTCTGACCCATTCCCGATGCCAGCCTGAACCAAGAGGTGGTCCAACATTAGGCCAAGATCCATCAACAACTTCAAGCGATGTTTTGAGAATCCCATGTGAAAATCGAGAGCCTCTTGGCATTCCAAGTGACTGGCAGTACCCATGAGCAATGACCACCTGCCACATGATGGAGGAAGATGTGCTCGGGAGCCCTCAATTGGAGGAGGCAATGCTCGGCAACCTCCATGCAGAGGTAGGAAGCCTCCTGGTAGAGGAGAGGAGGCACCTACTTATTCCAACGGCAACCCGACATGGCAAGAAGGGGGCCCTGCACCACCCCCAATCCTTCGAGAGCCACCTTCGCTCCAAGAAGCTGTGGAGCGGACCACCGTGCTCCAACGGCATGATGGAGACCCTCCACCATCAACCAGACGTCTTTCTCAATCCCTCACACCTCTCTCGTCGCTGCTCTTTGCTTTGAGAAACACTACCAAGGTGAGCACTCGCGCCTATCTCTCGTCACCATTCTCTGCTTCGAGAAACCCTACGAAGGTGCACACCCTCCTGAAAGGTGGCCCTCATGACCGCAAACCCTACCAAGGTGTGTGCCTTCCTGAAAACTCGATGAAACTCATGTTGAGGAGTCTTCTTTTGGGGAAGATCCCAGAGTAAACTTGAGCGAACATACAAACTTAAGATGTCGGTAACCATACAAGATGCTTGAAGAAGATGACAATGGCGGAACCATGGGAGGAAGGTGGTGTTAGGGCTTCAACCATTGAAGCTGCAATGTTGTTCCCATGGTATAAAGGTCGAAGGTGGCAGAGGGCGAGGATAGAGGAGACACATTGCTCTCTTTCCAACATGCCCGCTGAATCCATGTCCTTGTCTCGGGTTTGCGGAAACACGAGATAAAAGGCACTATCTTACTCTTATCTCTTGTCAGAGTCAAGAATGCTTTGTTATGTTATTCCATAGAGCCCTAGGGTCTCTTATATAGAGAGAAAACCCTTGGGTAAATTACATAGACGTGCATGAGATAAATAAGAAATACGTAACGGTACATCATAACATAACGTAAACCTCTACACTCCCCCTCAAGATGGAGCATAGATATCAATCATGCTCAGCTTGGAAGAACATCTCTGGAACGGTCCTCTGAGCAATGGCTTGGTAAATATATCAGCAGTCTGGTCTTCTGAACTGACGTGTGAAGTGGAAATCAAGCCCTTCTGGATCATGTCTCTAGTGTAGTGACAATCTACCTCGATGTGCCTTGTTCTTTTATGAAAAGTTGGATTATTGGCAATGAACAATGCTGCCTGGTTGTCACATTGAAGCTGCATGGGTAAAGAGACATTTACATGCAAATCTTCCAAGACCGCTCGAACTCACATCATTTCTGTGCTTGCTTGTGCCATGGCTCTATATTCGGATTCAGCGTTGGATCTCGCCACAACAGTTTGTTTCTTGCTTTTCCAAGAAACCAAAGAGCATCCTATGAAGATTGCAAATCCTTAAGTAGACTTACGATCCTTTGGGCACCCTACATAGTCCGCGTCTGTACAAGCGGAAATAGACAGATCTGTGTCTTTTCTAAATAACAAACCTGTGCATGGGGAAGACTTCAGGTATCTCAATATCATATACAGGGCTTCCATATGAACTTGCCTAGGCTGCTCCATAAATTGACTCACCCGGTTTACTGCAAAGGCAATATCCGGTCGAGTTATGGTGATGTATAGAAGCCTACCCACCATCTCTCTGTATCTTCTTTTGTCCACCTCTTCAGTATCATTGTCGTAAAGTCTCATACTTGGGTTCATAGGAGTGCTCGACGGTCTGCATCCAACCATTCATGTTTCAACTAGCAAGTCTGTGACATATTTTCTTTGGGTCATTACCATTCCATGTGCATTTCTCGCAAACTCTCTCCCCAGAAAATATCGTATCGTGCCTAGATCCTTCGTAATAAACTGTCTTCCCAAAAGAGATTTAGTCATCTCGATTCCCTGAGCATCATCTCCTGTAACCAGAATATCATCAACATATACCATGACGACAACCGTACCTCTGGGAGTCTTCTGGATAAACAATGAGTGGTCCGCATTTGATCTCTTGAACCCCTGTCGTTCAATCAGCTGGGAAAGCTTCTGGAACCATGCCCTTGGACTTTGTTTAAGTCCATAGATAGCCTTATGAAGTCTACACACTATCTGAGTCTCCCCCTCAGCAGCAAAACCCGGTGGCTGCTGCATGTAGACTTCCTCCTGTAGATCACCATACACGAATGCATTTTTGACATCAAGTTGGAAAATGGTCCAATCACGTACCACAACAACAGATAGTAGAATGCGAAGAGTCAAGTGTCGAGCCACTGGTGAAAATGTATCCAAATAATCTACCCCATAGGTTTGGGTGAAGCCCCGTGCGACAAGTCTGGCCTTGCACTGATCTAGACGCCCGTCTGCGTGATATTTAACTGTAAACACCCACTTGCTACTCACCACAGAAGCACTAGGAGGAATGGGAACTAGGGACTAAGTCCCTCGAGACTGTAAGGCACGCATCTCCTCTTCCAAGTCTAAACGCTAGCAATCAATCTTCATGACCTCTTGATAAGTCCGTGGGATCTCAACCGTCGAGACAGCTGCTGCAAACCTCTGGAAATCATCAGTAAGACAATGAAAGGACAATTGAGACGCAAGAGGATAGGATGCACATTGCCTCTTCTGCTTCCGATGAGCAATAGGACGATCAAGATCATCATTCACTGTACTGATTGGCGGATCCTCCTCCTGTATCAAAGATTCCTGCATCGGTGCATTATCTAACCCATCATTAGCGATAACATCGGAGCATACCTGAGGCGTGCTGGATGGTTGACGTGTAGCTTGAGCAGGCCCTGACCGCCTTGTGTAGAACTTAGGGAATGGTGGAATGGGAGGATATGGAGGTGGTGGTGGTGGTGGTGTAGTGGACTCAGATTGACCCAGACTTGGAGGTAGGGGAACATAGACGTTATCATCCGTAGATGTAGAGGAAACCAATCTATCACTTGCATGGGAGAAGTACATAACTGGTTCAAAAAATGTAACATCAGCACTCACATAGTACTTGTCGTGAATGGGGTCATAGCAACGATATCCTTTTTGTGTCCGCGAGTAGCCCACAAAAACGCACTTAACAACTCTAGGAGAGAGCTTGTCAAGTCCTGGAGACAAGCGGTGAACAAAGGCGGCAGTCCCAAAGACACGAGGGGTAAGTGAAAACAAGTCCTTATCAGGAAAGAGAACAGAAATTGGAGCCTTTTCCCCAAGAATGGTAGAAGGCATACGATTGACCAGATAGCATGCTGTAAGTATAGCATCTCCCCAAAAAGCTAATGGTGCACAACTTTGAATAAGTAATGTGCGAGCATGGAAGGATATATCGATATCGATATCGTTTCTATATTGTGTCGATATCGATATATCGGCGATATATCGCAGATATATCGCCGATATCGCTATATCTAGGAATCTTTATAAAGAAAATGCTTGAAATTGGATATATCGATATATTGATTTCGATATCGGTCCCATGTTGATATCGATATATCGGCGATATATCGCCGATATACCGGGATACGACCTTCCATGTGTGCGAGCAATATCAAGAAAGTGTCTATGTTTCCTCTCCGTGACACCATTTTGTTGAGATGTGTAAGCACATGTAGTTTGGTGGATGATGCCCTTAGAGGAAAGAAACTGAGCAAGAGAACGTGTGCAGAATTCCAATGCATTATCCGTGCGCACATATTTAACAGTAGAGGAAAAAACATTCTGCACTTCATTGATAAGATTTTTGATAACACTTCCTGCTTCAGATTTATTCTTAAGAAGAAAAGTCCAAGAAACACGAGAGAAATCATCAACCACAACAAGATAAAACCTGTGACACTGATGATCCGGGACACGACTCGGACCCCAAATATCTATATGAAATAACTCAAACGGGGAGCAACTGCTCCGACCCTGACGACTAGGAAAGCTAGAACGATGGTGCTTCCCTAACTGACACGTTCATAACGAAACGAAGAATTCGAAGAGATCTGTGGCAGGAGGTGACACATCTTCTGGAGCGGAAGGTGACCGAAGCGAAGGTGCCAAATATACGGAGAAACGGATCCCTGAGAGTGTAGTGAGACGCCAGCGTAGGAGTTCCGTACTAGACGATAGAGGCCATTGTGCTCAGAACCACAACCAATCACCCTGCCCGTTAGTATATCTTGAAAAATGACAAAAGATGGGTCAAATATAGCACGACAATGCAAATCTTTTGTAATCTGACTAATTGATAATAAATTCATAGAGAACTCTGGTGCATGTAGAACATTCTGTAAGTGCATGGAGGGCAATAAGAAAGTCTCCCCCTGACCGACAATAGGGGAATGAGTGCCATCAAGCTATGAGCACGGAACGACCAGATTGAATATCCCTGTAGGACTGCAACATATCTCTATCACGGCAGAGATGATGGGTGGCTCCAGAGTCAACAATCCAACCTGAGAGATCGTGGTTATGACAAAAGGCAGAAGTACTACCTGAGGTACTGGCAGTAGCAGAGGTAGTAGCTGACGCAGAAGCCGCAACGTCAGATGTATCAGCACCCTCTGATGATGACTGTGGCATAATGTCACGAAGTCGTGCTACTAGCTCCTCGAACATGTGATCTGCAGTAGATGCTGACAGAGCCTGAACATGATCAATTACACGTGCAGAACGAGGAAATCCATGCTTGGAATAGCATGTATCCTCGGAATGACCAGTGCGACGACAAAAGGAGCATGTTGAATGCACACGACCTCCTCGGCCACGTCCGCCACCTCCTCGGCCACGAAATGAAGACGAACTACCTCGTCCTCTGGAGATCGCTATTGCCGAAGGAGGTGGAGTCGCTGCACTGGAGGGAACAGAGATACAACTGAGCCTCCTGTAGACTTCCTCCATCGAAGGAATAGTGGCATCGACGAGGATTTGAGAGCGGGCTGCCTCGTACTCCGGATCAAGGGCAGCAAGTAATATGCCTACCATAGTGGCATTGCGGAACGTCTTCTGCTGCTCGGGGGTGGCTGTGAGCGGGATGGTGCTATATAATTTCTCGAACATCCCACGTAGGGATGTGCACAGAGAATGAAGAGGCCGCCCATTTTGCTTCGTGGTAAAAGTATCATGCTGCAACTGCAGCATCTTCGTCTCGTTCCTCACTTGAGAATATGTAGTAGCCAAAATATCCCACATCGCCTTGGCGGTGGGTTGATTGAGGACGTCGTTGGCGATCTTCATCGTGAGCGTCCCTGACAGCCAGACCTTGGCATACGCATCATCAGCCTCCCATGAGGCATATATCCTTGTCTTCTCTGCCGGCTCATCTTCGGTAAGAATATGCTTCTTACCACATGACTTCATAAGACTCAGGAACTGCATAGCCTAGAGTTCGTAGTTCGTCCCGTCCATTTTGACTATTGGTGCCGAATCTTTAAAGGCACCTATGGCGGGCATATCAATCTTTTGTTCTGATATATCGTCGGAGAAGAAGACTTGGGGATGATAGACAAAAGAACTGGCGTCTACAAAGACCCGCTTGGATTCAAGTGCATATGTAGACTTTATGCACTTGAACCCATCGTTGAATCGACGTTGATCGGAGAAGGAGAGCCGCGAGTGGCGGCTGGTGGGGTTGGTGGCGGCGGGTGGGGTCGGCGGCGGCTGGTGAGGACGGCGACGGGAGGAGGCTGGGGCCTCGGCGGTGGGAGGCTGGGGCCTCGGCGGCTGGAGGGGGCGGCGGCCGAAGAAAGGAGAGGCGGCGGCCGAACGGGAGGCGGGGGGGGGGGGGAGGGTGGAGGAAAAAACCCTAGATTAGGGTTTTGGCTCTGATACCATGTCAGAGTCAAGAATGCTTTGTTATGTTATTCCATAGAGCCCCAGGGTCTCTTATATAGAGAGAAAACCCTTGGGTAAATTACATAGACATACTTGAGATAAATAAGAAATACGTAACGGTACATCATAACATAACGTAAACCTATACATCTCTCACCAGGATGTCCCCTCAAGTATTAGAAGTAATGATTTTGTAACACTTTATCTTCTGCATCAAGATATTGATGTGTTTCCATTTCCATGTTCATTCTCCAAACTCTTTGCCATGAAAATGGTAGGAACTCCTACCCAAACATGTTTCGACGATTTGATGATAAAAACTTCATGAGGTCACCAAGAACCAGGGGCATAACTAATATACCTCATGGAGGGGCCAAAACCCCTCGATTATTACGTCACTTGTATAATGTATTAAGTTTTTAATATGGCTCCTGCTTAATTGTATAATAAATAATATTATTAGAGAAATGTTGTAAAGTCATTCAATGATCAAGTGGTAGAGTAACATGTTATTATTTTGGAGATCATGGTTCAAATCTTGTCTCCCCTAATTTTAACTTTTTATATAGTTTATCATGTCACTTCCAAAGTGTCAAAATTTTAAGTATAATTTGATATAAAATTGTATTCGAGTTCATTATCTCCTCATTGTTTCTAGCATTCTTTGTAAGTAAAAAAAATTATTGCTTTCTTTAACCATGCACTTTTTTTATTTCAAAATTTCACTTGATAATTAGTCTTTTTGGGACGGATTCAGAGAGGCTTAAAATGGTAGATTTATCAAATTTTAAAAATCACCATTGAAAATAATAATCTATTTTAAAAATATAACCGTAATAGTATATTCAAATTTTATGTTTATCAAAATTGAAAGAGGTTCATATTAAAAATAATAACTCTATTTAAAAAATATCATTTGAAAATACAACAATTTTCCATTTTTGTGTATATAATAGTTGTGCACATGGCTCCTCCTTGATGAAATTCATGGTTCCATCCCTGCCAAGAACCCAGCTTCTAAATATTGCATTTAATGTGTATCCAATCCGCAGTTGTGTGTTTTTTTCTGCATTCTTTTTTCATGATTTATCCTGGATTTCCACGACTTATCTCTGGTGACATCATCAGGCAGAACTATATTCACTGAAGGTGCCAGAGTGAGGGACTTTGGTGCTTATTTGTTTCTTTTTCTTGTTATGCTCATCATGGTTTTCAGTCAGTCTATTGTGGTTGGTTGACTGCCATCTTGAAGAGGCACTTATAATAGTTATGGTGTCTATGACCTAATGCAGTTGGCCCTTATCTTTTTACAAGTTTCTCCTGTACTCGCGTGATCTGTTCTCCGAGCTTCCCTCCGAACCTTCCCGCCAAAACAAAAAACAATTTCTAGAATTTAAAATAAAATGTCAAGATTCTAACACACGAGATGCATTCCATTAGCATCCAAAGCCGTTATCCTGATCATTTAACATGAATTGACGCGGGACTTGTTTATTTTTCCTGTAGTTCTGCGCAAGCGTTCTGTAGCTTTCTCACGAGTACTTTGTAATCTTACAGAGCCAATGCCCAACAACCGAAACTGTTCGTGGGAATGATCCTCATCCTCATTTTCGCTGAAGCATTGGCGTTGTATGGTCTCATTGTTGGTATCATTCTTTCATCACGTGCGGGCCAGTCGAGGGCCGAGTAGAAGAAGGTGGAAGATAGAAAGTTCTGTCTGTCTCTGCTCGAGTAGAAATTGAAGCCATTATCATATCCGTTCTATGTCTCAAGTTTCTGCTTTCAGAAAAGTTGTGTAATCTATTGAGTTATCAGTTATCTACCTCCTGTTGTGCCTAGAAAGTAGTCCTCCTGGGTATCTGTTTAAAGGAGTCGTTTGTTCTGGCTCTGCTCTCCAGAGCCTGAAGGCTTTGATGCTTAAAGCTTCAGTTTTAATATACTGTTATACTTGATATTCTGAAAGCAGTTTGTATTTAACAAAATACCATCTTGTTTGTACCACTGTCGATGCTCGTGGGAGTTTTTGATTGGTGGTTGGTTTTGCGCATTCATTGATGTTTCCGAGGATGATGAAGCATCATCAAGTGGGAGTTTTATTACGGAAAAAATGGGGCTGCCCCTTGCGGTAGCCAACAGGGCTGTCCCGTCTCATTTTTTTCACATTTTTTTATTTTTTTTGAAAAATTTCACCATGCATATTCATATATATATATATATATATCCCTCCTATATGCCATTTGAATTTCGTCAGAAACAGAGACTCGTATGACTTCCATCCAGACAATCATTTTTTAACGGTCGCAGGATTTTTTAAATCGACCCTATTTGGATGGAGGCCATACGAGTCTCTGTTTCTGACGAAATTTGAATGGCATATAGGAGAGATATATAGATGAATATACATGGTGAAATTTTTCAAAAAAATAAAAAAAAAATTGCGGAAAAAACGGGATGGGACAGCCCCATCAAACCCTTTTATTATTGGTGGTTGGTTTTGCACTTTCTTTTCTCCCATTACTTCCATTTTTTTGAAAAAAAATGTAGGGAGATTTAGATCATCGCATATCATCAAGATGTTATTACAAATTCAACTTAATTTGAGATTTCTGACTCATCCATTAAGATTACCAAATGTTAATAGTCTTTCAATTGATTGATCCTCTTCTAGATAGACATGTTAAGAATGCATGTTTTTATTGTATGAAATTTGAAGTGTATATTTCACTTATTATTCTAAGTAAATCTCTCAATATTTTATTTAAAAAAATAAAAAAAGATAAAAATACAAAAATAAAAAGAGGTGGGAACATACTTAAGTCACCCTATATGTGTATGTATTCACATGGATAAGATTTTCATTCTTTTGAGGATGCAACTACGTATATGATTATATATTGTTCTTATGAATTTAGTATTTATCCAGGTTTTAACATTGTACTCAGAGACGGATATATTTGCGTTTATTTGGTATTGTATCGTTTTTATGTATTTTTTCATATAGAGATATACAAGATACGGATAAAGATACATATTTCATTAGCTTACAAATACAAATTTCGAGACAATTTTCATTCTTTTGAGTATACGGATACATTCGTGATTGTATTTTTTTCGATGAAACAATATTCATCGTAACATTGAGATAGGATACAAGAGGGTAACAAGCTGCACAACTAGTCCTTTTTCAATTGCAAAAAAAGATTGTATCTGAATATGTACATATCCGGATTTTCAAAGGGGAGTGGATTAAATAGAGCTACAATAAAATACGAATTGCGTCCAATTGGTTTGTATACAGATATGTACAAAGACATGAAAGGAAAAAAATACGGAACTATCTTGAAATTTAAGGATATTAATCCATATATTTATGGTTAAGAATAAAGATACACGTTTTCATTTTCTTAACGATACATATATGGTTACAATTTTCTTTCTTTTGAGGATGCAGATACATATATAGTTATATATTTTTTCTTATAGACATAGGTACTTTCCAGATTTTAAAAAGGACGTAGATTACTTATCGTCCAAAATTTGTTATGTGCATGGCGTAGAAAAATTAAGATTAGGAGAATAAAGGGTGATAATCTGCAATATGAATCGATAAGTTGCCAATGATAGCCATCTTGAGCACATAATTAATGGCCGGGGATATTGACTTAGTTTTGTACATTACCACATAATTTGCTTTGTTTTAGGGTTTAGGGTTTAGTGTTTCTAATTAGTAGTTTCAATTAGTCAGGCTAATAGGGATGAAAACGAATACCAATATATTCGTATTCATTCGTATCCGCATTCGTCAAATAGAGGATATTGATGTCAGTTTCTTGTATCTGATGGATATGAATGCGAATGTATATATCCAACATTCGCCAAATACGAACATGTCCTATTCTTTTCAATAATCCATATTTGTGGCGAATATAAGATCCTCAACTTTGACGAATACGAATGCGAATATGAATGTTGAAAATTTTGAGGATACGAATACAAATATTCGTTTTTTGAAGGATATGAATACGAATATGAATACGAATGTTCAAATTCTGGATGATACCCATAAGTTTGGTAAGATTTTTTATTTAGTTATATCTTTACATTTTCTTTTATTATTTAGTTATTTTTATGTACATATTCATTATTAAAATATTTAATATACTTTTTATACAATTACGAACCTAAATGTTTATAGCTTTTAAATAAATTTGGACATGTATAACATTTATAGATTAATTCGTATTCGTTTGCCAAATATCCACATTCGAATTACCAATATTCGTTTTGCATTCGTATTCGTATTTTGAGGATATGATTTTACATTTTACACATTCGTGTGATATCGGTATTCGTATTCGTATCTGGATTGTAAAAAGGATGAGGATATGGTAACACCTATATTCGTATCTGTATCTGACCGTTTTCATCCCTACAGACTAAGGTTGAGTCAAGAAGAACCCAAGGAGTGGTCAGGTGGTAGAGCAGTGTGTCTCCACTTCAAAAGACCCGGGTTTGAATCCCAGTGGGAATGCTCCGGATCCCCGAAAATACGGGCCTACTACTAAAAAAGGATTGAGTCAAGATACCTATTTGCCAATAATCAGGGACGAGTTAAGACAATATTTACTTCGTTTATTTCTAATGCCTTCTATACTTAATTTCAAATGAGACATTATAATAATATTTGCAGAAAGATGCAACAAGATTGATTTTAACTTTCACTACATTGTATTCATAATTATCAGACCATATAGTTTAGGGAAAAGGAAAAAGTGTATAAATTATATTTATAATTTCAAAAAAGAGATAATGCAAGGAGACAATTGTATTTTACTAGCACCAACATCAAATTTATTCACGCGTAAAAACTCATAAATGGATATTGAAAAAATACTTTAAAACAAAATTTATTATATATTAGATCATTAACGGAAGCCAATGCACATTGTAATAAAACATGTCTATAAGACGTTTTTTATATCCGTTACTATATCTTTCATTGTGCGTGCGTGCGTGCGTGGACGTGCGTGCGTGCGTCCGTGCGTGCGTGCGTGCGTGCGTGGACGTGCGTGCGTGCGTGCGTGCGCGTTATCTATTGCCATATCATTAGCAACTGTCCACGTATCAACACTTATTCGTTGCTATCGTCGATAAATTTTGAACTAAAAATTAGCATATTGGAAAATAGCAACGCACAGGCTTTCCTACGTGGACTATCTCTAATTATATAGCAACATATATGATATTCATCGTTAATTTCAATTTAAAAAGTAATCTCACAATGAATAGTATCTTTATTATACGGTGACATATTTGAGAAATAGTAACAAATCCATTTTGTTGTAGCAAAGGGTTGGGGTATCCTCCTGTGAATAATAACTGTTTGGAGGTCTGGGAGGTTTGAAATGATACTTGTGATGTGATGTGACATTGATTATATATTATATTAACTTTTTTTAATAATTATAATATGTATTTTATGTTAATAATTTTATTTGAATATGACTAAAAAAATATAACAAAGGAATTGTAGGGTCAATACAAGTAATTCCAACCCAAGAATGTAGGGTTGGAGCTAGAGGTATGCCAAGGTACTCGGTGTACCCTAGCAACCAAATAGCCCCGACATTTTGGCTGTTACTTGCAAACACCTTCTTATCCTTCTAGTTTTTTATGAATGAATCGATCATTTTCTAAAAAAAAGATACAAATAACTTACGCTAAATACGAGAAATTTAGAAACTTCCTGTCTTTAACCCTTCATGAAAAATAATAAAAGCAATCTAAGCTCAAAATGTCATTATATATGATTTATGATGACGAGTCATTTATATTTCGAAAAATAGGAAAAAACAAAGATAATTTTCCAACATAGAATATCTAAACAATACCAGTAAAAAAATATTATATATCTTTCAAAAAACATTACTGTCATACATGACTTTTATCCATGGAGATTTTATTCCATAATAATGATGGCATGTAACTAATTACATGAGAGAGATTTTTTACATGTAATTTAAACAGAAAATGGGAAGAACAATATGTTGCTGAAAAAAAGATGTAATGATAATTAATGCATGGACCATTCAAACAATGAATGAAGGCTTGAGAATAAATGGAACGTTAATTAAGTTATATGTTAGCAAGACACATACATGGCAATATTTTGCATGCCTTGTGGGGCCACGCCCTCTCTCCCTCTTTCTTGAAACCTTTTTAGGCTATAAGTACATGAGCAGCAAGAGGAATGAAAATGGTCGGATACAGATATGAATAGAGGTATAATCATATCCTTATCCATTTTAAAATACGAATATGGATACAAATATTGCTGGATGTCAAAAATGTGTTACCATATCCTTAAAAACGAATACGAATATAAAACGAATAATAATAAAAATGTTCGATAGATTAACTAAAATATACATGTTTAAGATGATTTACACATAAAATAGATATAACATATATAGCAACTTCATAACAACTATATCAACAATGGTGAATGCAATCATAAAATGTTGTTACACATAATTATAAATAAATTTATCGTTATACTTATGTACAAAAACGGAAATATGGATACGAATCTGAATATTAGTAAATGTCAAAATGATATCCATATCTGCATCCATTTTAAAACGAGTATGAATACGAACGTCAAAATATGTATAAAATAAATACGATAGTGGATAAGATACGAATACATTCACATTCGTTTTCATCCCTAGCAGCAAGACTTGGACCTGAGCTTCTGCAGTTTGTATCAGATTTCAGGATTTGGTCGTACTAGTAGACATTACAAGAAACTGGACCTAAGGCAACGAATATTTGAATATTCGTTGCCATATCTTTCGATGTTAAAGATTTAACAACAAATATATATTATTCATTACCAAATCATATTTTATACTTGTAATTAACAACGGATGCCATATTCGTTGTTAAAGTTCTATATAATAACGATTTCTTCGTTGAATTATTCGTTAAAATTCACACTAATCGTTGTCAAATTTAGCAACGATCAGAAGAAAAATTCAATGAATAATCATTGTTATATGATTTGTTGCGAGAAATATAGCAACGAATACCATTATTCGTTGCGAATTTAAAGAAATAAGCAACGAATAATATTCATTGTTATATATTTAACTACAGAAGATATGACAACAACTATTAAATTATCCATTACCTTAGGTCAATTTTCTTGTAGTGAGATTTCATATTATTAGTATAGCTTCTATACCTTCTAAAAGTTACTTATACACCATTTTTTTAATCGTGTAGTACTATATGGATTTCAGATCCTTTATAGATTCGATGATATAAATTATTGGAAACCCATGGATATTTTATGTAAAAGGAGTATTTTATTTAATTATCCTTCATGCTTTATGTTTCAAATGTTAATCATAGTGTACGAATTCATGGATGTCATGTAATAACTCTACGTGCATCGATCGAAGGTGAGGGTACTGAGCGATCGCATTGTGACAATGCACAATAAGGAATCAAATCCTTAGCAGGTCGCTCATGATACATTGTTGTGTTGCTCACAGATGCATTCCCTATGATGCTCGATTTTATCGTTTTGGGTGTGGTTTCGCTCATGATCTGCATCACCGTCGCTCGCATTGTTGTGCCACCGTCGCTCGAACCGTCGCAACTTGCACTTGCAAATGGGAGGTGAAATGATGCTCTTTATTCTTAAACGAAGAATTCCAAAAAAAAGTTAGAATTCATGAAATGCGTTTAATTTGGAGTACGTTTTTAGGTGTATATGCTAATAGGAACATTCGTAGAAGATATTTCTTTTGCAGGCTGTAATTCATATTAATGTTGTCTAAAACGGACGGAACTGACCGGTTCGATCAGTCACGTCGGTAAATCAAACCTAGACTATCTAATTTTTTGCGGTTCAGTTCAAACACTAAGGTGGTGTACGGCTGCTGGGTTATCCAGGGGTAGATAACCCGGATTTGAGTTTGTGTGTTTAGTTGGTGGGTTAAGGGTTGGGAGGATTTGTGTGATGTGATTGTATTGGAATTTGAAAAAGTTGGTAGTTATTATTGTATGATTGTATCGAAATTTGAAAAAGTGGGTAGTTATTGTGATGCGATTGTATTGAAGTTTGGAATAGTGAGTAGAAGTTGAATATTTTATGATTTTTAGATGATATGATTGTATAATATATATATTTTTTGATGGGAAGGGAGTGGGTCCCACAAGTGAGTTAGAAGTGTGGGTTTTGGGGGGTTACCCACCCAAAGTGGGGGGTAACCCCCCAACCGAACGGGGCTTAACGATTTTTTGATTAAACCGCTGGTTCAACCAATGGATTTTGAATTTGTACTATCCATCACAAAATCTTAAAGATTTTTAGTCAGCATATTTTTTTATCAATATATATATATATATATATATATATAGAGGGGCGATCCTATGAGATGGGATTTGGTGAGATGGTGAGATGGGGCATTCTGGACCACTAGTTCCAACCAGGAGAGAGAATACAGCAACTTGTGGTCCAGAATGCCCCATCTCACCATCTCACCAAAATCCCATCTCATAGGATCGCCCCTCTATATATATATATATATGTATGTATATGTATAATACTTGAGGTGGTACTGTAACAGCCAATATTTTTCAATAATAATAAAACAAAATTCTTATTTCCAAATATCACCATATCACAATTATTGTATCATTCATTAGTCAATTGATTGGGTTTAATTATCCCATTAATTCCTCTCCTTGACAACCATTAAAAAGACAATAAAGCCTTCAAACTCACACATCTCCCACCCCATTTTTCATGCCTTTGGAGAGAGAGAGAAAGTTAGAGAGGGATCTTCCTGGGAGAGTTCTTTTCATTGTAGGAGATAGCGTCGAATTGGAAGAGGAGAGTGTCGATCCGAGAGCGAGGGAGTCGAAGTATGTATTGGCTCTAGGTTATTATGTATATACATCGATTCAATCTAGAAAGGATCATTGATTGTATGTATCTGATTAGGTTTATACATGTGAACAATGATCATATCCGGATTGTAATATGTAAATGTATGTATAAGTTTAGGATTTCATATAAACAAATCAAAAATTCGAAATATTAACTATCAACGTATATGTTGGATGATTCTTACAATGATGTGTATTTATTTTTTAAATAAAACATTCTGGTGTATTACTGGATTTGTTTCATCATCGTCACCAACACTTAATTTTTTTAAAGATATATTTGTGAGACAATAGGTCTTATTCACAACTTAGGATAAATTCGGCATTATTTCTCGGACAACTGGAAAATAATACGAGTTTATTGAGCAATTTAGATGTTTATGTAATGGCTTAATATTAGTTTTTTTCTACTTAACCATTTTTCTAATTAAGTAGTGTATAACTTGGTTGAGAAGTGAGAAGGTACAAAATCTCCTTTACTAGCCTCTATTGGGTCACTGTATATATATGATTGGAAATTAACCATTATATTATATATAATAACTTTCTAAACAAAGTTGCTGTAACATAGGATTATTAATTGATGGTCTCGTCCGTCCATTTAATTTAAATATGTAAACCACACTCTTCTGTGGCTCCTCCTTTCTTTAATTTAGAGATTTATATAGCTGTAATTCTAAGATCTTAATTCAAAGAAATTATATTAAATGCTCCCTCCCAATTTTGATTCGTAAATCTATGCAAGTATTTTTTTAGGTATTGATTCGATTGAGCAAAGGAACATGCTAGTATAATCCATACAATTGCAATCATCATTAATTATACACGGAGGCAAATTACGCATTGTAGACATTAAGACTAATTACAGTCTTAGGTGGACACTAACGCTCAAGGTAATCTTCAATTAACTCGCTATCTACAAATATGTATTTATCCTTAATCTAACTCAAATATGTGCCTATGATATACTATATATTATCATAGTATATATAGAGAAAAGGGTTCCTACTCCATGGAGTAGGTAACTTACCTATTCCATTTTCTTATCTTTCAATTTTTTTTTGAAAAATGCTTCCATGAATTTTCATAACTTTATCCCTCTAATATGTCATTCAAATTTCATCAGAAACAGAGACTCCTACGACCTCCATCTAGACAGTCATTTTTTAATGGTCACAGATTTGCTGTATTTTTCATGTTCTGCATGGAGGCCGTAGGAGTCTCTATTTTTGACGAAATTTGAATGATATATTAGAGGGATATAATTATGAAAATCCATGGAATCATTTTTCAATTTTTTTTTTTAAAAAAGTGGAGTAGGTAAGTTACCTACTACATGAAGTAGGATCCCCTTCCTCGTGTGTGTGTGTCTATATATATATATATACATATATATATATATATATACATATATATATATACATATATATATATATATATATATATTAAAATGGGGCTGCCCCCAGGGAGTAGCCAAGTTGGCTACTCCCACCCCTATTTTTCCCTCATTTTTTTATTTTTTTGGAAAATAAAAAATTGTATATTCATCATTATATCCCTCTCACATTCTATTAAAATTTCGTCAGAAACAGAGACTCCTAAGCCCTCCATCCAGACTTTATTTTTTTAACGGTCGCAGGATTTTTTAAATCGACCATGTTTGGATGGAGGCCGTAGGAGTCTCTGTTTCTGACGAAATTTTAATATAATGTGAGGGGGATATAATGATGAATATACAAATTTTTATTTTCCAAAAAAATAAAAAAATGAGGGAAAAATAGGGGTGGGAGTAGCCAAGTTGGCTACTCCCTGGGGGCAGCCCCATTTACCTTATATATATATGGGTAAAATGGGGCTGCCCCCAGGGAGTAGCCAACTTGGCTACTCCCACCCTTATTTTTCCCTCATTTTTTTTATTTTTTTTGGAAAATAAAAATTTATAAATTCATCATTATATCCCTTTAATATTCTATTAAAATTTCGTCAGAAACAGAGACTCCTACGGCCTCCATCCAAACAGGGTGGATTTAAAAAATCCTGCGACCGTTAAAAAAAGGATGTCTGGATGGAGGGCCTAGGAGTCTCTGTTTCTGACGAAATTTTAATAGAATGTTAGAGGGATATAGTGATGAATATACAAATTTTTATTTTCCAAAGAAATGAAAAAATGAGGGGAAAATAGGGGTAAGAGTAGCCAATTTGGCTACTCCCTGGGGGCAGCCCCATTAACCTCTCTCTCTCTCTCTCTATATATATATATATATATAGAGAGAGAGAGAGAGAGAGAGAGAGAGGCACTTCAAATGAGGTGGGGTCTCACCAATATTGTGGTGAGCCATCGAGCAGATTCGTCAGATCTCAATATGACGGTTGCATCAAAAACCTCATCCAAAAGGGCATTTTCATCAAAGTGATTTCATTAATTTCGAGTTTCATTTATTGGTTTCAAATTGCCATTCTAAACTTTTCTCGATTTGGTATTTTCACAAATGCCTATATTGGTTAATTTCTAATTTTGTTTCAAACGATCTGAAATTAACCACAGCTTTGTAAATTACAACGAGTTTTTGTAAATTATATTTTACTCTTTGTAAAATTTCATTAATGATTTCATTTTATTACTGTAATTTCATTTTGTAAATGGTTGTATCTGTTTTGTAAATGTGTACATTCATTTTGTAATTCCAGCGAGTTTTTTTAAGAGTATTTTTCCTCTTTGTAAACTTCAACTTTTTTGTAATTGTGTATGTCTGTTTTGTAAAAAATCCGTAAATCTTTGTAACTGAATCTCCCTCCTTTGTAAAATTCACGCAGGTTTTCCATTTGCGTTAAAGTTCAATTGCCATACACGTTTTCGAGTCCTGCAAAATAGAGAAAAAACATTGAGATTTCTAAAAAAGGTTTATAAATATGTAAACATGAATATCAGTTAAGTAAAATTGTTATACGATAATGTAACTGAATCTACCTCCTTTTAAGAGCATCTGATCACTTTGTAAATTTTAGGCGCTCTTTTGTAAGATGATCTGATCACTTTGTAATATTTTTGTAGAGTTCTGCGACAAATAAGTACACTGTTAGATATTGAAAACATGTAAAAAATTGACATGATATTGTAAAAAAAATCATTTTTTGCATAAATCATTCCCAACTTTGTAAAAAAATCACGATTTGTAAAAAAAGCTAAAGGCCCTCCTCCGCACACATCTCGACGCTTCGGAGTCGACGGCGAGGTGCCGCGTTGGAGGAAGCATAGGCGAAGCACGGCCTGAGGGAGAGCGGGGCCGAGGGGAGCCACCATCATCCGCGTGCACCATCCAGCCGCCGAATCCGCTCCAGCCGCCCCGAGCCCGCAGCACCTCAAGGCGGAGCGGCCGCCCGCGTGTCCTCCTCGCCAAGCGCAGCCCCGACGCCCTCCTCCAGGCCAGCCGTGCCCCCGCGCGTGCGCCGCTGCGCGCACCGTACGCGCTCCTCCCATCCGACGCTTGAGCCCACGAGGCATCCTCCTCGCCCAGCGCAGCCCCGACGCCCTCCTCCAGACCCACCGCGCCGCCTAGCGGCCGATCCAGAACCGCCCAAAGCCGAACCGCTGCTGCCCCTCCTTCACTGCCTCCCCTCCGTTGCGGGCGGAGCCCCCGAGCGCCGCCTCTGACGTCCACGCGCGCCGCACCCAGCGCCCTCCACCGATTGGCGGCGGCGGCCCCTTGTTTGGCCTCTTTGCTGTGAAGAACGCATGATGAGAAGGAACGAAATTGAATGAGGATATGAAAATATGGAAGGTAATTGATGGAGATAAATATGGGTTGTCACATTCTATATTTAGAATGTGACAAAAGACTAAAATAGATTTTCACGAGTTTAAAAAATATTATTAACGAGTCATTAATTGCATCCGCACGATTAAAAATAAAAGGACGAGATTGAAGGCTCACGGCAATACTGGTGAGCCCCAACCTCATTTGAAGTTTCTACTATATATATATATATATATGGTCCTTTTGGTTAGAAAATATGAGTAGATCAGGGCGATCCACCATATAGAGATCCAACCTCACACTCTACGCAATTCACAAACAATCAGAACCAAATTTGTTAGGATTTGAGGAAACTGGGCATGACAAGGTTGGGCAGAGTATCATCTCTGTCGACCGCTGTTCAACTGCGGCATGGAGGCACTGGATTATGCGTTGTTGTTCTGCCTCCGAGCTTATTGAGATCCCATCGGCATGCAGAATGTAGAACTCCTACAACCCAACAAAATCGACATTAAGAATCAAAGAATTACATTCTTCCACAAATAGGATTGGAGAGGTTGTGTTCAATTGCAACAGACATGCCAAGTGTGGTTGCCGTAGGTGTCGATGGTGCCGTGGAAGACGACGTAATCAATGTCTGTGAACATGCACACGATGTTTAATAGCAACTTGGGTCGATCGAGGCACTGCACGTTCATGATGAACCCAATTCTGAATGGCGACTGATGCAGATGCCGACGACGAAGAGCGATCGTAATCGTGGTCCTCTAGCATTAATTGATGGAGCCTCTGCTATGCCTTTAATGGCACGAAGGCCTATACCATGACCTTCGCGCCACTGCTTGCGTCACACTGGAGGATGTCCCTAAGGCATCAGAGAATCTTGTTTGTATCCTCCTCGTGGATGGATACAACTGCCACGATTCGAAGGTTGTGTGTCCAAATGACGAAGTCAACGACGCCACACTGTAGGTCGATGAGCATCGCAAAAACTTCAGAGAGAAGCCCGAGACGTTCGGTGCCCGTGAGCTCCAGTACGGTGAGGCCGCTGGAGGGGTCACCGACAACGACCCCTTCGGCGAGGGAATGCTCCATGAAGGAGGTGACGCTGTTGTCGGTGAGCTTCCAGTCATGGATGTAGGTGACGTGGAAGACATCCATGAACCATTGACCGTCAGATGATATGTACCCCTTTCAGATCCGACGAGGTCCGTGATGGTCTGGACGGCCTCCAGGAGGACTACAATCGAAGAGATCATCAAGATCATTAGAAGCACGATCGTTAACAATCATGCAACTACGGGTTGAAAGAGAAAGATGAAGTGAAAGAGGGAGAGAGCTCGATCTTGATCGAGCGGTTGTGGTGCGCTACAGCACTGTAGCACCACAACAGACGATCCAGACGCGATAACAGAAGTGATAAGAGTTGAGAAATGAAAAGAGCTCTCCGGAGAGACTTCCACGTGTAGATCAATCCAAGAAAAACCGGACTTTAAAATAGGTACATAGATTCCTCTTTTATGTGGAGGAGCCTTGAGGTTATAATTATGCTATTTTGTTGAAATCAAAGTATACTACATGATTGATTGGAACTCAATAGTGTTAGTCTTATCATTTAAAAAAAGTAAAGAAACAATTGTAAGAAATTATATGCATACAACTACCATATATGGTAGTTGCATTTTATTTTTTTTATTTCTTATTTTGTGGCTCATGTAATTATGAAAGAGTGCATCAATTTGGGAGGATGCTTTTGGTGGTTACCTTAATGGATAGGTAACCATCATGTTTTATATATATATATGGATTGGGGTCCCCTTTCCCTCAACTAATGAATGCATGAGGATCCATTACTCAAGCATGTTAGGCAATTGTTGAGAAGGAGAAGAAAATCCCATCTTCATCCCTTCATTTCCGCTACAAAGGCTTTCGTTAACTATTAATGTTCTTAGATTTGTATTTTTGATTTAGTTAATAGATCTATCAGGTTGTTAGATCTATCAATTGGTATTAGAGCTTTTGTTTTGAAGATCTTGGGAACTCATATTTCGGTTTAAATTGTGAAGGTGATATTTCATATTATGGTTTATGGTGATTCTTGCAATTTAGAGCAAGATTTCTCTTTTAACGACAAGTTTGTGTTTCAAAATCGATATTCCTTTTGTATTGATTTAATATCGAAGAAAGTGGTTATTTTTTTTCTCATTTTGGATTCACATCTTTTATAACCAAACACGGGTTTTATCCGGCTTTATTACCTCTTCATAGTTTTTATACACGTCAAGCAGTGGCTTCTACAGATGCTACGTCGTAACGATCTAACATGGTGAAGTAGAAACCTAAGCGATCTTCTGTCCTTGAATATTATCTTGAATATTCTTTATGTATGATTTTTTTTACTACATTGGTATTTGTCTTGTACGTGTGGGGAGTAGTTTGTGAAGCCCCGAGATGCGAACTCATATTTGGCCTTTGGTCCACTGCCAGTTGTGATGCTCTCAGTTTCAGAAACTTTTTTGTTGATGTTGCTATCTATTTTTGTCATGGATCACCAAAAGTGAGATCAAAGGCGATTTTTTTGATGGATTTAATCGGTGTTGCACTTCTGAAATATACAGGAGATCTTCAGTATCTCATGCATCCGTACATATATAGTGGGTTTTTAGATCTCCAATGGGTGGCATTATGTAACTATATAAGCATATAGTTTAAACTCCAGAGTTTAGACTTAATGGCCCTGATCTTTTCAAGTGCTTATAATATGCTATTTAATCAATTTCTTCTTTTCATTTTCTGGTTAGTATGATGTTTTACGTTTTTTTCCACTTCGCGGACCATTTTATTAAAAATCTATTAACCGAATCACTTATAATTAAGAGATTTTGTATATTGATTCCTTGTATGATGTTAAGTGTTAATCCAAACCTAAAGGACTACTCATGAGGTTTCTTTTCTTATTCGTATTAGAAACATGGGTACTTGTTGTGTGGAATACATTATAATTCCATGATTTTTTTCTTCTTTCCGATTCCGATTGCTTGTTATTGTTAACTCCTTTTTGATGTCATTTTGGTTTGATTTGTATAACTGGATTAGGAGGAATAACCACAACATCCTATCAAAGGCCTATACATTGTTTTACTTTGATAATGGGTAATTATTGACTAGTTATCTTAGAATAGCCACAGCATCTTGGATAACATTGTCAATAATTGCATTAAGTGTAAGAGTTCAATTATTTGAACTAATGGCATCATAACACATCTACATGGTGGAAATAGCTTGATTAACTCCCTTTAAAGTCATTCGGATAAGTATGTATGATTGAATCGGGAGGAGTAGCCACAGCATCTGATCGGTTCGTATTGTACATATCATTTCTTGTAATGAGTAATTATTGGTTAGTTATCCAAGAGTAGCCACAACATCTAGGATAACAATATCAATACTTATATTAAGTGACGGAGTTAATTGGATTTTTTTTTGGAATGAGAAAAATAAATTATTTTGTTAGTTATTCTAATGCCCACAGGTACGGAATTTCTAATGAATATTGGAAAATTTATTTGTCTCATTTATTAAGAAAAATCAATTGTATATTACAATTCTTTAGCCACAACAAGTCTTGTAATGATAGTACATTGATTTCTCAAAATATTAAATAAGTTAGTGTTTTGAATTAAGTTTAATGCTTGAGTTATTTGCTTATTGTGGTTGTCTCGTTATGATTTATTGCAGATAGTTCAGCTTTCATGTCTACTCAATTCAATGTCTTAAATTCTGTTTCGATTATTGAATGTCATGTATGTCATGAATCTAATTTCATTGATGTTCCTATTAACACTAGGTGGATTGATTCTGGTACTTCAATCCATATCTCCAACTCCATCCAAGGCTTTTTGAAAACAAGGATGCCACTAAAAAATGAGCAAAGCGTTTATATGAGAAATCGCATTACTTCACATGTTGAAGCGATTGAGACGCAACGACTCATTTTGGAAACTGGCCATGTACTTGATTTGGAAAATGTATTTTTTGTACCCAAGTTCTCTAGAAATTTAATTTCAATATCTAGACTTTGTAATCTTGGATACAAATTTTCATTTAAAAGTACATCTTTCCAAATGTTTAAGAATGACAAGTTGATTGGTACATGTGGCTTAGTGGACTATTTATATAAATTACACTTAGATCCACATTTTGAAAATAATCTCCTTGTTTGCAATGTAGTTGGTAAAAAGCGAAAACATAATAGTGATCGGTCATCAATGCTTTGGCATAAAAGATTAGGTCACATCTCTATTAAAAGGATCAAGAAATTAGTAAATGATGGAGTAATTGATACTCTAGATTTTACTGATTCTAGTGTTTGTGTGGAATGTATTAAGGGAAAATATACCAACAAACATGCTAAAGGATCAAGGAGAAGTACTAGTCTTTTAGAAATTATACATACTGACATATGTGGTCCGTTTCCTGTGGAATGTTTTAGTGGTTAAAAATACTTCATCACATTCATAGATGATTTCTCACGTTACATGCATCTTTATCTTTTATTTGAAAAATCAGAAGCTATAAATGCTTTTAAAGATTATCAAATAAAAGTAGAGAGACACCTAGAAAAGAAAATTAAAATTGTGAGATCAGATAGAGGTGGTGAGTATTATGGTAGGTATGTTGGAACAGAAACTTAGACCATTTGCACGATTTCTTAAGGATGAAGGCATTGAACATCAATTTTCAATGCCTGGTGAACCGGATCAAAACGGTGTCGTCAAAAGACGGAATCGTACGTTAATGGATATGGTTCGAAGTATGATGAGTAACTCCTCATTGCCTTTATCCTTTTGGAGTGAAGCTCTAAAGACAGCTGTGTATATATTAAATAGAGTTCCATCAAAAGCAGTTTCATCCACTCCATTTGAGATTTGGAAGGGATGGAAACCAAGATTGGAACACATACACATTTGGGGTTGTCAAGCTGAGATTAGAATCTATAACCCACATGAGAAAAAATTGGATATGAAGACTACAAGTGGATACTTCATTGGTTATCCAGAAGGCTCTAAAGGTAATAGATTCTACTGTCCAAATAGGGAATCGAGTATTGTAGAATCAAGGAATGCTATATTTTTGGAAAATAGCGAGAAAAGTGAGAGCAGGATGGTAATTAAAGATATCACACTTGATGAATTGCCGGATCTTGTTATACCACTAGAAAGGGAGGAGCAAAATATTCAACACAGTATCTTGGATGATACACAACATCAAGATATTGTTGTCCCTCAAGTCCAAGATATTCCTTTGAATGAACCAATGGCGAATCCTCCACTACCCGAAAATCAAGTTGAAATAGCACAAACTGTTCAACATGGTGTTGTTACAACTAGATCTGGTCTGGTAGTAAAATCTGCAATCTCATCAGATTTTATAACATATCTACAAGATTGTGACTATGACACCGGAATTTCAGAGGACCCAATATCATTTTCACATGCCATGACTGGGATTAATTCTACTAAATGGTATAATGTCATGAGGGAGGAGATGGATTCTATAAGTGCAAACCAAGTATGGGACTTGGTAGAGCTACCCAAAGGAGCGAAATCTATTGGTTGCAAATGGGTCTTTAAAACTAAGAAAGACTCATTAGGCAACATTGAGAGATATAAAGCCAGACTTGTGGCTAAAGGTTTCACTCAAAAGGAGGGCATAGATTACCATGAGACTTTCGCTCCAGTATCACGAAAGGACTCATTACGAATAATCATGGCATTAGTAGCTCATTATGATTTAGAGTTACACCAAATGGATGTGAAAATAGCTTTTCTTAATGGAGACTTGGATGAACATATTTACATGCGACAACCTGAGGGTTTTATTTTAGATAATAACAAGCATTTGGGTTGTAAATTAAGGAAGTCTATATATGGACTAAAACAAGCATCTCGTCAATGGTACATTAAGTTCAACAATGCAATAACTTCATTTAGTTTTGTTGAGAACATTGTTGATAATTGTATATATCTTAAGACGAGTGGGGGTAAATATGCTTTTCTAGTCCTTTATGTATACGACATTTTACTTGCTTGTAATGATCTTGGGATGTTGCGAGATACAAAGATGTTCCTTTCTAATAATATTGAAATGAAAGATATGAGCGATGTTAAATATGTCATTGGCATTGAAATTCATAGAGACAGATCTTATAGAGTACTTGGATTGTCTCAAAAGGCCTATATTGAAAAGTTATTAGAGAAATTTGGAATGAAATATTGTTCTCCTACCCCAGCACCTATGGTAAAAGGAGATAAAATTTTTCATTCAAATATCCCCAAAATAATTTAGAAAAGGAACAAATGAAGGGCATTCCATATACATCTATCATTGGGAGTCTAATGTATGCCCAAACATGCACTAGACCAGATATATGTTTTGCAGTTGGAATATTGGGTAGACATCAAAGCAATCCAGGCATGGACCATTGGATAGCGGCAAAGAAGATTTTGCGATATTTGCAAGGAACTAAGGATTTTATGCTAATCTACCGACATTCAGATTCCTTAGACGTTATTGGCTATTCGGATTCGGATTATGCAGGAAGTAAGGAGGATAGAAAATCTACCTCTGGATACATTTTTCTGTTTGCTGGAGGTGCTATTTCATGGAGAAGTGTGAAACAATCACTTGTCACATCAAGTACCATGGAAGCCGAATTCGTAGCATGTCACGAGGCTACTACACAAGCACTTTGGCTAAAGAATTTCATTGAGGGTCTTAAGATAGTGGATTCAATATCAAGACCATTAAAGATTCATTGTGATAATTCTGCGGCCGTATTTTTCGCTAACAACAACAAGTATACGCGTGCCGGAATGAGAATCGACATTAAATATCTTGTTGTTAAAGAGAAAGTTAGAGATCATTTAGTATTGATTGAACATATAGGTACTAAGTACATGATTGCGGATCCTATGACAAAGGGTTTGCCGCCTAGTGTATGCATCAATCATGTAATTGAGATGGACCTATCTAGTACCTTGTAATAATATCAATACATCCATGTGTGTACACCTTAAGTTTGGTATAATGATCTACTTGTTTATTGTCTGTTATATTTCAGTTGCATGCAATTAATGAACAGACATAAAGAAAGGACCCGTGTTAATATATGAATATTGACACATAAAGATTTGTCATGTTAAATAAACTATTAGTATTGTAATGCTTGGAAGGATATATCTGCTTGAAAGGTATCTACCGCCAAGATTCATATTAATATAGTTTAACTTGACAAATGTAAAGAAACAAATTTGCTACATGAGCCAAGTGGGAGAATGTAAGAAATTATATGCATACAACTACCATATATGGGAGGTGCCAATTTTATTTTTTTTATTTCTTATTTTGTGGCTCATGTAATTATGAAAGGGTGCATCAATTTGGGAGGTTGCTTTTGGTGGTTACCTTAATGGATAGGTAACCATCATGTTTTATATATATGGATTGGGGTCCCCTCTCCCTCAACTAATGAATGCATGATGATCCATTACTCAAGCATGTTAGGCAATTGTTGAGAAGGAGAAGGAAATCGCATCTTCATCCCTTCATTTTCGCTACAAAGGCTTTAGGTAACTATTAATGTTCTTAGATTTGTATTTTTGAAGTTAATAGATCTATCAGGTTGTTAGATCTATCAACAATAAGCATTAGTAGAGGACATACATATATACACCTTGGATGTCTAAGATTGTTTCAAAGGTATTCGATGCATATTATGATGTCATATGGATTTGAGTTTTCTGTTTGAGATTATGTTGTACTATGCGATTGATTGGAGCGTGCATTGTTAGATTTCACTATTTTATAAAAGAAGTAATGATTAGGTGTTATGTAGAGCATTCGTTTTAAAAAAATTGGAAGAAGCGTATATCTTCCATATCTCGAATGTTTTTTGGACTGATCAACAACAGTTGAGCATGTGCATTTAGTATACGATTAGAGATGAAAACGGTAAGATACAGATACAAATCTATGTATAATCATATCTTTATCCATTTTAAAATATGAATACGAATGCGGATACGAATATTGACGGATGTAAAAAATGAGTTACAACATCCTTAAAAACGAATACGAATGTAAAACAAATACGAATAATAACAGAACTTTTAATAGATTAACTAAAATATACATGTTTATGATGATTTACACATAAAATATATATATTAGATATAGTAATTTCATAACAATTATACCAACAATGGTGAATGCAATCATAAAATTTTGTTACGCATAGTTATAAATAAATATATTACTATACTTATGTACAAAAACGAATATACGAATACGAATGCGAATATTAGCAAATGTAAAAGTGATATCCATATCCGCAGCATCCATTTTAAAGACGAATACGAATGTCCAAATATGTATAAAACGAATACGATAGTGGATCAGATACGAGTAAATTCACATTCGTTTTCACCCCTGTATATGACGTAAAGAAATGTGGATGATGGCCTAGGATATATTAATCAGCTTCTGTAAATAGATACTTGTCAGCAGATGAATATATATGTCTTAGAGATGCATAAGTTTCCAAAAAAAATAACCAAAATTAGAATTAGATTGGCACGAGAGGATGTTAACCGACAACATGAACAATTTGAATGTTTAATATTCATGTGCCACAATATGTTGCATTGTAGAAAAAATCACAAGGGCAAGTATTGAGATTTAATGCTAAGCCTTGTTTAATATTCATCTCTAACAGATGTAGATCCTTGGAAATCCTGGTCTAATTCTTTTAAGTTTGTGATTTGATCCAATCTTTTTGAGCTTACGAGTCCAATCTCATTAAGATTGTTATCTACCTAATTACTTATTTTTTTAATCGAAAGCATGCTTAAAGTTCGAGGGTGAACTTCCTTTAAGATTGTTGTACCCTAACATTTCAAGTGGATCTAAATACTCAACAATCACTACAAGAAACTAGACTTAAGGCAACGGATAATTTGAATATTCATTGTCAAATCTTTCGATGTTAAAGATTTAACAACGAATATTATTCGTTGTCAAATTATATTTTATACTTGTAATTAACAACGAATGTCATATTCATCTATATAATAACGATTTTTCCGTTGAATTATTCGTTAAATTCACACTAATCATTGCCAAATTTAACAACGATTAGAAGAAAATTTCAACGAATAATCATTGTTATATGATTCATTGCGAGAAATATAACAAGGAATTCCATTATTTGTTGCAGATTTAAAGAAGTAAGCAATGAATACTATTCGTTGTTATATATTTAACTACGGAAGATATGGCAACAAATATTAAGTTATTCGTTGCTTTAAATCAATTTTTTTGTAGTGAATTAATCCAATTAGACGAAAACGATTGGAAATACCATGATCCAGCTAAATATTATATGGATAATCGATTGAATAAATATCGATCCAAATTAATGTTGTGGATAATTAATTTACAAAAAAAAAGAAAAATAAAAGGAATTGATTATTTAATTTGGTTATTTTAGTTGTCAACATTTTTGGTTGAGTTAATAATTAAATTTGTTTGTTTTAATTTAAAAAGAAAGGTAGAGAAAATGAGTGGATTAATTTCTTTAAAACAAGAAAAGACGAAGATAATTGTGAAATTAGTTGGAGGTGACAATAATTTCCATTAGGATTGAATCATCACCATGATTTCTATATAAAAAGAGACGAAGTCGCCTCTTGTTGTTGATAGCCTTGATTCGTTATTGATTTTAAATGAGCATTATCATCCCTTCATGTTATATAGATCTACAGTAGCATTATAGTAATGATGGAGGGTGGTGAATCTTGTTCATTTGGAATTGGAACATGGCCCGAGGAAGACACCCCATAATAATGTAGTGATATGGCAATTACAAAATATGGTGAGGTGGTACAAACAATGATACATTGGCAGACCTATGTATGGAAATATTTAAAAGTTATAGTTTAAGATCTAATGGATGCAGTGTACATGTATATATCATAGTGCAAATTAGACCTAGATAGAACATCTTAGAATTTCTTGTTGTACCATTACATCCTTATGTACTGGTCCAACAAGGATAAAAGGTATTGAACCATGGATGTAAGATATATCGATGAATCCTCTATGTAATGGTGCGAAATGTACTTGGATTTCTAACCTCTTAGGGCTCGTTTGGTAACCAGGTTACCTCGGGATAACCCAGTTTACCCATCTCTTTTATTGGATTGGAAATCCATCACAAATCATAGTGACATCACATCACATTCTTTATTTCACCCCTCTCCAACCCTCATAATCATCCCAAACAGCTACTATTCAAATTAGGTTGCCCCAACCCGCTCCAACCCTGCAATCAAACAGACACTTAGGGAAAGTTATGCTAGTACACCCTATATGTATCGAAACAACGTGACTTTGAAGTATCTGTAGAAAAGTAAGATCATTTTTCTTGATTCAATTAGGTTCCCTAATCCCTCTTTTATAGTAGGGATTAGGGCTAGGGTTTACATGGGAGATTACAAGAGTGCCCCTTACTCATATGGTAATCCATACATATGGAAACACACACCTATGGAAATTCCCAGTATGGTAATTTCCTTACATGATGATTCTCAATAATTCTCAACACTCCCCTTCAAGCTGGAGCATATAGATCATACATGCTCAGCTTGTTACAACATTTCTCAAACTGAGTCCCTGCGAGTGGTTTTGTAAATATATCTGCAGCTTGATCTGTAGACATTACTCCTTGCGTGTGTAGTAGTCCCTTATGTATGAGATCTCTAGTGTAATGACAATCAATTTCCACATGTTTTGTTCGTTCATGGAACATGGGATTATTTGCAATGTGCATTGCTGCCTGATTATCACATCTAAGTTCCATGATGTCCTTAGTTTTGACATGAAGATCGGTTAGAACAGACTTGACCCACATGAGTTTAGTAGCTGCTTGTGCCATGGCTCTATATTCGCTTTCAGCACTTGATCGTGACACCACTGCCTGCTTCTTGCTTTTCCATGTGATTAGGTTTCTTCCTAGATATGTGCAAAAGCCTGTAGTAGATTTTCTATCTCGTAAGCATCCTCCGTAGTCTGCATCTGAATAGGCTACGAGGTTGAGGTTGTTATCTTTGCAGAATAATAATCCTTTCCCAGGAGATTGCTTGATGTATCGAAGAACCATCATGCAGGCATCAAAATGAGCTAGAGTAGGTGAATCCATAAACTGACTCAGTTTACCTACAGCCAGGGCAATGTCTGGACGAGTAATAGTAAGGTAAAGCAATTTACCTACTAAACGTCTGTATCTACCAACATCTTCTGGGGCTCCTTCCTCATATATTCGTCCTTTCGGATCCATAGGGATATGTGCTGGTTTACAACCAAGCATTCCTGTTTCCATTAGCAGATCAGTGGCATATTTTCTTTGGCACATAACCAACCCTTGCTTTGACCTGGCTATCTCAATCCCCAAGAAGTATCGCAACGGTCCCATATCCTTTATTACAAAGTGTTCTGAAAGGTGCTTTTTAACTTTGGCAATTTCTTCACAATCATCTCCCGTAAGGATGATATCATCAACATACACTAGCATTGCTAGTGTGCCCTTCGAACTCTTCTTGGTGAATAAGGAGTGATCAGATGTTGATCTCGTGAACCCAATCACTTGTAGTGCTTCAGACAATTTTTGAAACCAGGCCCGAGGACTTTGTTTTAGACCATATATTACCTTGTGCAGGAGACAGACCTTCTGACACTCCCCTTCTTTCTTGAAGCCGGGGGGTTGTTCCATGTAGACAACTTCATGAAGATCGCCGTATAGGAATGCATTCTTGACGTCTAGTTGGTGTAATGACCAATCAAATTCTACTGCAACAGCGATGAGAATCCGTACTGTCGATAGGCGAGCAACGGGAGAGAATGTGTCGAAGAAGTCGACGCCATATATTTGTGTAAACCCTTTAGCAACTAAGCGAGCCTTGTATCGCGCAATAGAGCCATCTGGGTTGTGTTTAATAGTGAACACCCATTTTGATCCGACTATTCGACAATCTGCTGGCGGATTCGCAAGTGTCCATGTACCTCTGGACTCAAGAGCAGTCATCTCTTCTTTCATTGCCTGAAACCACTGTGGATTTGTGAGGGCATCAATGTGATTATTAGGTGTGACAATGTTGGAGACAGCATGTGCAAAGTCCTTGTAGGAAGGGGCAATCTTTGAGAATGTCATGACAACAGAGATGGGATGCCTTGTGCGATATACAGATGGACATTGTCTTGTTGGGCGTCGTTGAGCTATTGGCAGATGTTCTGACGGACCATTACTTCATGTATTTTCATCAGACAGCACACCTTGAGATGGGGAACATACCTGAGGAGGAGGGACGGGCGCAGAAGAAGGCAGAGGCCCTTGTGGAGTTGGTACAGGTAATGGAGAAGTTAAAATATTTGGTGGGGTGACAGGAGTCGTAGATACAGAGAAGTAAGGGATTGATTCAAAGAAGGTAACATCGGCGCTCACATAGTGTTTACGAGTCCGTGGATCGAAACACCTGTACCCTTTTTGTTTTGTAGAATATCCTAGGAAGACACATTTGATAGCTCGGGCAGCAAGTTTATCCATGCCTGGTGTGATTAGATGAACAAAAGTGGTACAACCAAAGACTCGTGGTTGCACTGGATAGATGGGTTTGTTAGGAAAAAGAATTTCAATGGGAATTTATTCATGTAAGGTTGTAGATGGCATTCTATTAATAAGAAATGTGGCCGTGAGGACTGCATCACCCCAATAAAGGGATGGAACATGATAATCAAGAAGTAGTGTGCGAGTAGTATCGAGGATGTGCCGATGTTTACGTTCGGCCACACCGTTTTGTTGGGATGTGTGAGGACACATTGTTTGGTGTGTAATTCCTCGATTGGAGAGGAATTGTTGTACGTCATGTGACAGGAATTCTTGACCATTGTCAGTTCTAATGGTTTTAATTATTCGACCGAATTGAGTTTTTATCTCAATGATGTAGCGAGTGAGCACACTATACACATCTGATTTGTTTTTCAAGAGGAAAGTCCATGCTACTCGAGAGTAATCATCAATTAAAACAAGATAATAATGATGCCCTAAGCGGTCAGGATACCGACTAGGACCCCAAATATCCATATGAATAAGATCAAAGATATCAGTAGAATGATGATTACCAGAGGAGGGAAAGGTAAGACGATGGTGTTTTCCAATCTGACAAGCCTCACAGTTGAGATTAATGGAGGGGGGAAGCTGTGGAAGAAGGCGACGAAGCTTGTGGACTGAGGGATGACCCAGTCGTTGATGCCAAATGGTAGTGGATGACCGGGTTGCAGTAATTCCAGAATAGGCGAACATGCTAGACAGGTGATCGAGGTAGTAGACTCCGCCTTCTTCATGGCCCGTACCAATCGTCCTCCCAATCAATATGTCCTGAAAAATACAAGTGGCCGCATTAAAAATCGCTTTGCAGTTAAGGTCTTTGCATAATTGGCTGACCGAAAGCAAACTTAGCGGAAAATCAGGAACTAGTAAGACATCATTTAGCTCAATCGTAGGGGTGAGGTGCACATCCCCGATCCCTTTCACTGGTGACGATCTACCATCTGCTACCTGAACTGTTTTTTCTGGATGAGGTGGGCGGAGTTTCCGGATGATGCGAGAATCTCCACATAAATGGGTAGAGGCTCTCGTATCGATAAGCAAGTCAGAGCGGTTATGATGACTAGCTGAAGCAAGAACAGTACCTGTTTGAGCGACGGCAACGACTTCTCCAGAGGACCCATTGGAGTTCACCTGAGACAACCGTTGCATTAGGTCCTCAAAGTCTTTTCGAGGAATCGCAATTGAGCCTCCATCAATGTCTGTTGTTGCTGCTGGCTGTAGTTCCTGGACGACCGTGCTTGCTGTAGCATACTGCTTCGGTGTGCCCTAATTTGTGACAAAAAGAGCATTGTATAGGCGATCAGCCTCTCCCTAGGAATTGACGACCACGACCGCGACCCCGGAAGTGTCCTCTGAAACCTCGCCCAGAAGCTACGAGAGCTGTTGTTTGGCTCATAATCTCTGCAGATGGATTAGAGGGTGGAGGTATTCTACATAATGTGTTGTATGCTTCCTCCATCGTTGGAAGAGTGGCTGCGGTAATCATCTGATCCCGAGGAGCAACAAAAGTGGAATCCAATCCACCTAGGAAGATCATAGTTGCCATATTCTGTCGATGTTGCCTCTGTGTAGGACAAGTACATAAAGGAGCACACGCATCGTAGCTTGCTACCAAGGATTTGAGGGCGGAAAAATACTCTGATAACGATCGCCCATTCTGCCGCATATGCATCAATTCATAAAAAGATTGATACATTTTAGTAGAGTTTTTATTCTGGCCATATGTGGTGAGTAATGACTGCCACATATCGTGTGCACTGTCGTAGTAAACTAGTTCCTGTGCTATTCTATCGATAACACTGACCATTATCCATGAACTCACCATGCCATTGTCTTTGACCCATGATGCATATTTTCCAACCTTGGTGGTTGATTCTTCTTCGAGGATGATGTGTTCCTTATCATAGCCTCGAACAATCATAAGGAACAATCGGGACCACATGGAGTAGTTTGTGGCATCGAGCTTGGGAATTGACCCAAATGAAGGCATCTTGGAATGACTTCCGCCATCAATCTCCGATGTAACGCCTTCGGATGCCATAGATATGCTTGTCGACAATCTGTAGTAAGAACCTAGCGCAGTCGTATTGTGATATCGCCACCCCCTGTTTCTTCTTTTTTTTGTGCTTTTTTTCCCCTTATAGTTTCAGGCTAATACAACACACGCATGATAAAAATATATGTAAAAACAAATATTTGGTGCTGGATCGGACTCATTGTGCGCAAGATCGCCAGCCGTGAGGGGTCGCCTAGGGCAGAGATCGCCTAGGATAGGGATCCCCTAGGGTGCGGCTTGGAGTTTGAGGAGGCACCGTGGCTGGTTGCGGCGCAGGAAGAGGAGGGCAAAGCCGATCTCCCGATGTCACCGCAGGAGGAGGAGAACAGCGCCGTGACTGGTATCACCGCAGGAGGAGGAGGAGGGTTGATATGCGTTGCCGTTCAAGCTGGCGAAGACGGCGAATCGGAGAGGTGGTCAGCAATGAAGTCTGCTACAACGGGCCAACGCGAGTTGGGTCCATTGAGCACCACCTACGGAGATGGCGCCCCATGCGGAGGACGATGCAAGGCGGGACCGCGATGGAGATCTGGAAGTGCACCGCGCGTTGTTGCTTGCGGTTGGTCGGTTGTGCGGAGGAGCACGTCGCCTCGCAGGGGCAATGGATCTGCGGGGCGGAGGGTTGTGCCAAGCGATCGTGGGAATGGACCGTGGGCGACGCAATCGTGGATGCCGCTAGGCTCGGCGGGGACGCGAGGTCGGGCTCTGGAGAAGGTCACTGCTTGGCCAGCAGGGAGGCGGGGCTGGAAGGAGGTCGGTGCTGGAAGGAGGGAGGCGGGGCTGGAAGGAGGGCGGCGCTGAGGCCGTGAGGCCGAGGGGGGTGGTGGGGTGATGGTGTTGGTGAGGAGCAGAGGGCGATGTGCACAGATGGCGATACAGGAGCGATTAGGGAGGGCGCAGATGGGTGATGAGCGATGGCGATGGCGCAGATGGATTAGGGAGGGCGATGGCGATGGCGCAAATGGGTGATGGCGCAGAGGGTCGATGCCGCATATGGAGAGGGTCGATGGAGAGGGCGCAGAAGGGCGATGGGAAGGACGGGGTGGTGGGCGGCGGAGAGAGGGATCGAGGCGTTATGGCTCTGATACCATGTAGAAAAGTAGGACCATTTTTCTTGATTCAATTAGGCTCCCTAATCCCTCTTTTATAGTAGGGATTAGGGCTAGGGTTTACATGGGAGATTACAAGATTGCCCCTTACTCATATGGTAATCCATACATATGGAAACACACACCTATGGAAATTCCCAGTATGGTAATTTCCTTACATGATGATTCTCAATAATTCTCAACTGTATCAACCCTAAAGTTTGGATGCACGGGTACACTGTGATGTACGGCTAAGTGATAAGGGAGCCGACTAATAGTGTTGGTATTGACCTGTATTCTTGTACTACGATGGCGCATCAACACTCGACCCTTAAACAAGTGCATGTGATTATTATACTGATGTATAATGATATCTGGTAAAGAATGATTTCACCCTAATAGTGGTTATCCAAATTACTTAGAAAGAAATGGGAAAAATAATTGGTTGTGACTTTGAATATAAATGATCATATCATGGAAAGAGATGGTTTGGAGATACGTTAACATGTGATGTATGTTGATGATATTATTAACAACCCTAATAAATGTTGAATCCAGTGCATTGGGTATTGTTGTATAGAATACCAGTGGGTATGAATTATACATAGCATGTTTTATTATTGAATGGGATGGTGACATGAGGATCTTGAGTATTTAATATATTAGCTTTACCATATGTAATCCATGATTAGGTCCTAATGTTTATACTTTTGAGAAAAGTATAACAACACATGTGGGAGGTGAAAGACAGACACTACAAGGTATGTACACAACCTCGTGCTCCAGTTGAACAGAGAGTAAGTCAACTCATCTTGAGGGGCATCACAAAGAGTGAGGTAGTGATAAGTTCTTTAGAGAGTTTTGGGTGGTTCTATATGTGCATTTAACAATAGATATCCGTACTTGTGGTCATTTGTTTCTTTGGGGCGAGCAAGTCTCCCCAAATCTGAATCACTTGAAAAATCTGTGGCTTCATTCACTATATGACCCCTTTGCCGAGAGTGAGAGTACTACCAGTCAAACTAGTTGAGGTTTCACATCTGCTCTTGGTTTTGGTCTAGTCTATTTAAGAAATGTGTCATGATCGCAATTCATCTTAATATATACTTTCTCCTTGTTGAGATAAATTTATAATTGATTGCTTGATTAAAGCCATGTAAAGGAAACATAATCAGTTCATAAAATTGATTGGGATTTCATGGAGGCTTGGAACATAACTGTAGGCATAACTCAGCTACTTGTTGAATACTTGATTGAAGTTGTTGTAATACTTTACCTCTTTACAACTTCTATATAATGGTATATGTCGTGATGGGTCATTTGACTTAAAATTACAATTCTTGGAATCTAACGGGAGTATTTTAGTAGGAGACCGAGGATAGCGTGTTTAGCATTGTAACTGAGGAGTTCTACTGAGGTTGACACCTAGTCAAATTACTTTCTTTTAATTTCTCCTTTTCAGCTCATGATTATTGTAATAAAGAGATTTTTATTATTTTCTCTCGTCCTTATAAGTGGGCATGATCTACTTAACTGAAATTTAAATTTGCCCATATTATGTGTATGAATAATACGCTATGAAGGTTGTTTGTGATTATTGTTAGGTGAATTTGATTGAGTGTTGAGATGCACTCACATATAAATAAGGTGTAACACATCCCTATTTCACTCGATAGTGAGCCCTTACTCTTGATGATAAGACGTGCCTTAGGTTCTTAAATAATCTCACTAGAGACATAAAGGAAGTAAATTAACTATTTATGAACTTCGCATCATAGAAATACGGAAAATTAGCAAATTATTTGCATAAAGCACTGTATGTTCTTAGTATGAATAAGAAATTTCACCACAATGATTTGTACTTTGAGAAACAATTAAATTAGAGAACTATTTTCCTAACAAGGTTTCTAATATTCCAATGAATATTAAGATGAGATCAATGTTACTTCTTGAAGTGAGTCTCTAAAGAAAAAGACCTCTTGAATCAAGTACGATCTGCAGTGTCTCTCTCGTGGGCGCGGTGATGAATCATGTTGCTTCTCACAAACTTGGACGTCATCTTCAAGAACACGGCTTCATGAAGAGACGTGTATAAGTTGTATACACACAATACTCTTCTCTTTCTCTAAGGCACAAAATTCTTAAGGGACTAGGATCTCCGAAATTCAAATGAATACAAAGAGAGAATCTTACTCTTCTTTTATACACACTGTACATGCATATTAAGAGTCTTCTCTTCAAGTAGGCACTTGCAATGATGTCCCTTGGATTGTTGATCAAGAGCTTAATACCAAGTTTTTGTTCAATAATACAATTATCTCCTTATTTATCTCCAATTAATTTAAGTAATAAATCAAGCAACAAATCAACAAAGTTCAGTTCAAGGACTCTTTGTAGTGGCACAATATGTCAATACACAAACCCAACAAACTCCATATATGGAATGAAATTATTGCCAATTTATTAATTAATTAACTAATAAATAATACTATATAATATTAAGATCCTTAATCTCGTTAGGACTCAATATAGCGGTGCTATGTGTACAACCATTGTACACGCCTCATCTTGACTAAATATAGTCATGATTGTTACCTTTTATTTAACTAACAATTATCTTGATAATCACATTATCATTATCGGAGAAATTATGGAAATAATCTCTATAGCTTATGAATCATATTCACAAACACAAAAGAAAATATAAATCTAATTTACATATACGAAATTACTGCAAATCAAATTCACACAAAATTTCATGCCTTGGAAACATTATGCAAATCATATTTACATATATTATTTCCATTAATCATATTCATATAAATACTAATTATTGTGAATCATCATTCACATTAAATCATGAAATATATTTTCTGAATCAAACACAAAAACTCCCTTATGAAAATATAATAATAACAATTATTATAGGGATTTTATCACTTGTGCCCCTCCGAGATGTTGCAATATCAGTTATGCCCCTATCTTTTTGGTAATATCAGTTGTGCCCCTCAAAACTTGCTCCGTCATCAGTTGTGCCCTTCCGTCAGATTGACCGTCTATGAGTTGACTTAACCATGGTTTTTTCAAACCTTGGTGCAGTTAAGAGGGGTATTATTGTCCAGTCCTCTTCTTCATCTTCTTCCTCCATTTGTTCTTCTTTCTTTTTCTTCATAGTTTCTCTCTCTCAGTGACACCTCTCTCTTAATCACTTCACAACTTCGTTTCTCTCTCTGTAGTTGACATTCAAATCCATTCTCTCATTGTATATCATCAAAATTCTCCATGTTGCTACGTAATATGTAAAAAATTTTGATCTGCTTCCTCGAGTCGAAGTTTTATGATGTGCAGATCTGCAGCTGTTCAATGCCTCGTATTTGCAATTTGAGATGCATTTTCCTCCGAGCATTGATTCGCATTTGTTCTGGAAATCTGAAATGTTGCTAAAAGTACTGGTAACGGATTCGCAACAATCGTTTCATCAGAGATCGGACATCTCTCTGTTCTACCATACCTCCATTGGCGAATAGAACCGAAGCGAATCGGTCGTCAATAGCCATCTGCCGGATACCTGCATATCCAAACCAGCAGAGAATCTCCTTCGACATTGGTCGCACCAGTATGAAGGTGCGGGGGTGGGGACGGCGCCGGGGAGGGGAGGTTGGCAGTGCGGGGCAGGGGGTGCGGGGCTGGGAGGGGGTGCAGCCCAGGGAGAGGGGGAGCAGGGGGCGGCGTCGGCAAGGGGAGGAGATGCGGGGCTGGGAGGGGTGCAGCCCAGGGGGAGGGGGCACAGGGGGCGGCGCCGGGGAGGGGAGGGGGCGGCGCCGGGGAGGGGAGGGGGCGGCGGGCTGGGAGGAGGTGCGGGGGGGAGGAGGTGCGAGGGCTGCGAGGAGCTCGGGGCGGAGAGGGAGGAGGAGGAGGTCGGAGGAGGAGGAAGAAGATGGGAAGAGGAGGAAGAAGAAGAGGTTTGGGAAGAGGAGGAAGAAATGACCATATAACCTTTAAAAAAAATAATTCCGCTTATGTCCTCAAAGTTAACGTCCGTTTGCACTGTACATGGACGGTCACTAGCCCGAGGGGCACAAGTGATAAAATAGCAAGTTTTGAGGGGCACAACTGATATTACCAAAAAGATAGGGGCATAACTGATATTGCAACATCTCGGAGGGGCACAAGTGATAAAATCCCATTATTATAACATTAACATCTTTAAGTATGAGTCCTTATCCAATTAAGACTCATGAGATACAAATACATATACTTGGAGATAATATCGAAGAGATCATACTATCCATGTATAGTGACTTGAAATATGGATACCAATCCAATTTCAAGGTTTATACCATTTTTAGCTTTAAATTGATACACTTTTATCAATTGAGCACGAGTGGAACACTTCACACTTTAAATAAGCTCAACAAAACGCAATACACTCTATGTAAGCTCGAGAAAGTATCGATGAGCTGAACCCAACTTCTTTGAACATTTCTAATCAATGTTTAAACCATTTGGAGCTTAGAAATGAACAATGTGCTTATATATATATTTATTTCTATGATCATTTTTATTTCCAACATTTGGATATTGAAATTGAAATTGAAATTGGAAATTAGATTCAAATGAATTGAGATTTAATCCAATTAATTCTCAAATCATCAAGCTAAATGGAACCATTAAAATCCATCTTGTTATCACTCTATCAGAATGGAATTGTCATGGTAGATGGTACATAGAGTTAACCATAAATATTCTTAAGACTCATTCATCCTTCATACTAGAAAAACTTTGATATATCCGAAGTTCAAAGCATGGTTTGAATGTTTTCTTCATAATAAATCAATAGATTTCTCATTTGATATTAGAGTGACATATTAATCATATACTTTCCAAAGCATATATTAATATCTCAAATTCGTGTGTTATTTCATAAGCAATATGACCATGCATGAAATTCATTTTGACCCCAAATTGTCTCATGAGTGAGCGTTGTCTCTCGATTCATTAATTATGAACTTGTATGATTCCTTTGAGAGATCATACATCTCATATATCTTAATATGCACACCAAGGCGTCGGTATATGGACCTTGGCTAGGTCACCAATCCATTGGTTTGTCAAATGTGCATACTTATGCATATAGATGTATAACTATCTTAGGTCAAAGGATGTGTGCCTGATCGTGACAGTTACGATTCAGATCTTAATTTATCTTGATCTCATCAACTCAACTCTTAAACTTGATTATTCCAACTCTTTCGAATCTCTATTCCTATGCAGAGGAATTACATCAAGAAGCCGGCTGAAAATTGATCTACAGAGAAATATTTGCATATCTTTCTTAGACTGGAGGTCTTTATTGAATATCACATGTTTGAAGTCACTTGTGTCCTCCCAATTGCATGGTATCTAATATGACCATGGTACATAACCCCAATTATACAAAAGAATCTTAATAGCAAAGTACATTCATATTTATTTATTCATTTCGTCTTAGAAGGACATGATAAAACAATAGATTTTATAGCATTAATGAGTAACAAAGGACTTACAAATCCAACAAGACAAACTTCCAAACACTTTTTCCCCTCTAAGAGGCCTTAGTTGACATTTAAAATTAATTTTGAATGTGAATCAAGCATTCAAGACATATTTTACCTTGAGAACCTAATTGTTCGGTCAAACGATAAAAAGTGACGTATATAAGCACAATTTATCACTTGTTCTTGTTCGATTGTTTTGAGAGACAGAAAAAGTACTTTATACAGATATAATAGAAAACATAGTCACGATGTGACCGCATATCCCACAATAGTTCATCTCAAGATAAAATCCCCAATCCTATACAAATACTTTCTAAAAATATAAGTCTCCAAGATTCATAATTATTACATATAAATACTTGATCCTTTATTCAGTGACAAATTTGAATGCCTAATACTAGGCTATATCATTTTCTTTTAGCAATCGATCTCACTCGTAAGAAGTATTGGAAAACTAAATGTCCTTCAAATGTAAAGCGAGAAACATGTTTCCATTTCAATTGTATTGGTAGCGAGATTAATTGCAAATTCCTTTACTTTGCATAAAAAAATTATATGAAGTCCAACAGGGAACATATTGTTGGAGGGATAAGAATGTTCTTGTTTGGTTAATTTGAAGGACAAAAACGGAACTAAGTACTATAGACATAGATTCAATGGATGACTAATAACAGTGCGGACTCTTTATCTTCAAATAAAAATTACAACTTTTGGAAAGATAAGTTTGTTACTCTCCATCGGACTGACAGACTTCGGCGACTGGAATGAACCAGGCAGAAACATATTCCTTTTTATTTTTATATCCACTAACAAATAATAAAAGGGATATTTACACCTATAACCTTGAGTAGTTTCATAATTACGCAAGAAATCCTCCATAATCACGAATTATACCAAGGATCCTTAATAAGTCCTCTATTTTACATACATAACCCTCCGTTACTTTAGTTCATTAACTCAAGCACACAACTTCGTTAATATAACCACTGCATGATCTAATAAAAAAAGAAAAAATACACAACATCTCCTTCCTCCTCCAACACGTCCCCCTCCCCCTCCGAACCCATCCCCCGTCGAACCTCCTTCTCCCCTTCCTTCTCAAGCACCCCTCACCCGCCCTCCTCCTCCAGCATGCCCTCCTCCATTACCGCCCTTCCTCCCTCCAGCACGTCCCCTCTCTCGCCACCCTTCCTCCTCAGCCGACCCTCCTCCCCTTCCTCCTCAAGCACCTCCCCTGGGCTGATCAACATGATGTCGATGACTGGGAGAGGTGTTGGAGGAGGAATGGGAGGGGGAGGTGAGAAGGTGGTCGATGAGGATGGGGGGAGTGCTGGAGGAGAACGGGTGGAGAAGATGGTCAGCGAGGGGCGGGTTGGGGTTGGCTGGAGAAAGAATGTCTCATTTGTAAATAAGGAGAAAGTCAAAGGTTGAAAATATAAAATATTTGACGGATTCTTTTATAGTTAACGAAAAAATTGACGGCTAAGACAAGGTTGCGAGTGTAAGAGTTTGGTACTATTGAAAGTCTTAGACGTAATTCGTGATTATGGAGAATTCTTGAAATAATTACAAAACTACTTAAGATTATGGGTTTAAATATCCCATAATAAAATCGTGCCCCAATCTATGAATAAATGCAAGTAAAAAGAGCACGCAAAAATGGAACTAAGTACAGAGAGATTCGATGGATGATTAATAACAGTGTGGATTCCATCTTCAAATAAAAATTACAACTACTTTTAGAAATATAAATTTGTTACACAACTAGAATGAAGGCAGAAACATAATCGTTTTTTACTTTTATACCCACTAACAAATAATAAAATCATGAACCCATCTATGAATCAACGCAAGTAAAAGAGCACGCCAAATCCGTCGGACTACTTTTCCGTCGCCCAAACGCCCATTCCACACAGAAGAAAAACCTCTCCACCGACTCTAAGAAAGAAAAACTCTTTTCTTTTCAACGTCAGGAATGAAAGAAGAGAAAAGCCGCTGAACAAATCCGCACTCTCCGCAGCAATCAATCGCAGTTAAAAGAAAGAAGAAATAGTATTTTTATCTCTCCTCATCCTAAAGCAATCATCTCAAATCTCTCCACAAATCATCGAAAGGCATAAGATACCAACTCGCTTCACCGGTGCGCCGTCACCAACGTCTCAATGAACCTCAGCCCGTCGAATTTCGGCACAAACCTTCCCCTCTCCTCTGGATCATCCACCTTCGGCGGAACACGATACGGTGACTTCTCCTGCGGAACACCACGACCATATTAGCCCTAATTCTCAACCAGAAAAGGAAAAAGTACATGAAAATCGGGACTACGGACCACTGAGTTGGCGGCGTCGAGTTGAGCGGAAGAGGTGATGGCGATAGAGTAGAGGGAGGCGGAGATGACGGAGACCCAACGGAAACCCTCGGATCTCATCATTGTTGGGAACATTTTTGGCGGAAGGAGCGGATCCGGTGATCCCCGAAGCGGAGGCGCTCGGGAGAGCCGGAGGCTTGTTGTGTTTGAAAGCTGCGGATGGCTTTGGGGGCGGCGAGTCGACGCGGTCTAATAAGATGGGTAAGTTGCGTTTTTGACCCCGTTCCTTCCTATTATTCACAGGTGGCATTTGCCTTATTGGGGCGTTGGTTTTGATGGCTGGCGGAGAAGATTCATCCTTATCTGACCGGGAACGCGGCTTATACTGTGGAAGGTTTTAGGACTATAATTTCAAACCTGCCGCCGCGTTTTGTTTTTTGGGGGTGGGAAATCAAAGGTTCGAGTATTAAGGGTGACCTGTGACCGCTGACCGGGAATCGGCGGTGGCTGATGGGGAGACCGTGACCGTCAGAGGTTCATTGTGGCATTTTTTTTTGATATTTACATCTATAATCTTGAGTAACTTTGTAATTACTTCGGATACCCTCTATAATCACGAATTACACTCAGAATCTTGAATAATACTTAAGTCTTACACTCATAAGTCACAATCCTTTGATAACTTCCATCTAATTTTCCGTTAACTATAATGGTATCTGTCAAGTATTTTGCATTTTATACCCTTTAACTTTCAATTACTTACAAATAAGCTCATTATCCTCCTCCTCCTTGCCCGCTTCGTCCTCCAAGCAGCACCTACCTCCTCTCCTTCCTCCTCCAAGCAGCAACTAGCTCCTCTAACCACCTCCTCCCCCCTCCGTCCTCCAAGTAGCACCCCCCATCCCAGGTCAAAGCCCCCGCCCTCCTACAACCCACCACGTCCCTAGGTTCTGCAAGCCCCAGGTTGTGCCCCCACCACCCCCACACACCTCCGCCTGCAAGCCCCAGGTCATGCTCCCCCTCACCCCCACCAGCTCGCTCCTCGCAAGTCCTCTCTTCTTCACGATCCTCGAAGCCGCATCCCCACTCCCGTCCCACGGTAGGTCCAGGTCGCGACTCACCTCCTTCATGCGAATCTCCATCTTGCGCGCACCTTCGTCGTTGCTCGTCGTCCTTCGGGAAAACCCCACTGCCTGCAACAAGCTCCAGGATGGAACCCACCTCCTTTTTCCTTCTTTTCTTTTTTTATTAATCTCAGCCGTTGGAGTACGAGATTGACCCAAGATAGATCTGAATGGAGGCGAAGAATCCATGTAGCCGACCCTACTTAATTATGGGAAAAGGCTTTGTTGTTGTTGTAATCTCAGCCGTTGGATCACAAATTGGGTTAGATTAACTCAATTATCTGGTTGAGTTAATTAACTAAACTAACGGAAAGTTATGGGTGTAAAACGGAGTGATTATTCAGGGTCTTGGGTGTAATTCGTGATTATAGAAGGTATCTAGGGTAATTACGAAGTTACTCAGAGTTAAGGGTGTAAACATCTCTTTTTTTCATGTCCACCGTCATGGGCCATGTCCTTAGATGTTAAACGAAAGGTGGTGACATGCCTAAATAAACATCTCAATCAAGAGGGAAAAGAATACATTAATGGATGTTAAATGAAGAGTTTGGGGAGCTTCCACCAAGGTGAAAGAAATTTTACATGTATCAGTGTAACAAACGCTCATTTTTTTGAAAAGAAATTTGAGGGATTTACTCAGGATTATTAGTGGAATATATGTTTCAAATTATGTGAAAAACAAATATTCTAACATATCCATATGAAAGAAATAAATTCCAACAATTCTGAGACCGTTAAAATTTCGCAGTCTTGATAGATCAGTTAGAAGTCTCGAATTAAGTTTAATTTTTTAATGACATCATGATGGTCTATTGTGATCTAAATCCCGTATAATTTCATTTCAAAAAAATAAAAAATGTGGATGTTTATGGCACTGGTGCATGTAACGTTACATGCACCTTGGTGCGAGCTCCCCAACCTCTTAAACGAAAGCCTTGATCATGATAGCTCTCTGTCCTAACCCTTCCACCCATCATTCTCTCTAAGAATGACATAGCTTTCACAAGGTATCGATGTTTACCTTGATCTTCAAACGCCTCGGAACCTCAATCAATGATTTGTGTATTAATATTATCACCAATGCTTTGCTCTAAAAATCCCAAATGTTTGTGTATTAATATTTGCATCAAATAAAAAAGACCGCCTAGTTATGATTTTACATGAAAGTTCAATATTTTTTATTATGAAACAGTTTTTTTTGGAAAATATACGGCTCACTCTATTCTATTATTTTTTAAAATGCATTTTTTATCTCATGAAAGGATTTCTGTAAGTTTTTTATCCACAAGTCTCTTCTCTGAGTTGAGACCCAACCCTCCAAATTAAAAACTTAAAACCCTATCAACCAAATCCGAGCATCATCACAATCTCTGTTCACTCTTCTCCTCCGTCACAATCCTCCTCACCCGAGTCATTTGGTTCTTACGAAGAACCAACCACCATGACCTCTTCCACGTTCTCCACAAAATCCAGGACCTCCATTTCCTGCATCTCATCCTCCCTGCTCGAGCTATCTGCTCAAAGCCCTTTAAGCGCCATCTACATGACCATGCAGAGTAGAGCTAGTACGTGCGGCCGTCGGCAACCTCAGCAGAGCCATCTTCAAGCCGTCGTCCTTACCGCCCCTTCGCCATCACCGCTTCGCCGCGAAGAACTGCGCCTCCACCATCTTCGCGCAACCCTTGCCGCCGAGCGCCTCCACCACTGTGCTTTCACCTCCAGCGACCATCTTTGGCGTCGGCCTCATTCGCTCAGCCAGCGGCTCCGCCATTGAGCGCCTGAGCTTCCTCCCGCCACAGTCGTGCTTCTCCGCCACTCACGCCACGTCTCGCCTCCTGCGGCTTACCGCTGCTTCAAGTAGCTTTCATCCACGGCCGCATCTTGGTTGTAACCGCCACGCACGCCTGTAGCCACATCGCCACCTCCCTACTGCAACCTTGAGCCACACCAACACCACCGCTCAAGGAACCGTCGCTCGAGACTGCATCCACCATCGCCCCCGTCGCCTCAACGCAGCCACCGCGGTACTCCCCGATGTTCGGCAACCGTCGTCACGACCGAGAAACTCCGTCGCCTGAATCGTGCCCTTCGCCTCGAAGAAGAAGGGTTCGATTCTGCCCTTTCTTTTCTTTTTTATTAAATATTGCAAACATACCCGTCCTGTTTCTCAATTGGCAAAAGTACCCCTAGGCATATGTTTATCTTTTTAAGTTGTTTATTTCTGAATTGCATGGACACACCTGACTTTGTGATTTAAGTTGGACCTCATTTTAGCATCGTTTAATTAATAAAAAAATTGCATGTTGTAGATCATAAATTTTCTATCTGTTGGATATTTAATTGGATTTTTTGTGAACATTGGGTAATTCATTAAAATTATGTTAGCAAAAAGTTGCATATTTTACCCTCTTTATGGTCTGAAATTCGTATTAAATTAAGAACTGCATCCAAAATTTTGAAAAATTCAAAAATGATGCATCTATATGTGTTTTGATTTACGTATAAATTTCATTGCAAATGGATGTGTCTTGTGCCTAAAATAAATTGTAGAGTGAATGTTGTAATTGATTTTTAGTTAAATCCACAATAATATTTGTGATTTTTCAAGTCTCATGGATTACTCATCGAATATCTAATTGAGATAAATTGATTTCGGGATAATTTGATTTCGTAGATTTATTGGAAATTAATTAGTCTCGGTCACTCTGTTTCACTTTAAAAAATCTTAAAAAATCATATATTCTCAGAAAATTCCAAAAATTAGTACAAATTCATTTTATCATGGTTAACTTTCTATCTATTTTTCATTAAGTATTTTGTTTGCATGAAAAATTACATAAAAACCCCTTACATTTTTCATTGGTGCATTTTAAACCTAAAAATTCTAAAAAATACGTTTTCCATTCATCATTGGATTAGGTTTCTAGGAAAATTTTAATTTGGCTAAAATGGATTAATTTCACACAATGGTTAAGTTGCTTGATTCCTTAATAACCTAGTTCAATTGCAATTTTTGCATTCACATTTTTATTACATTAAAAAATAAAAATGCCTCTTAAAAACCCATCTTCTATATCGCCTAATAATCAACCTAAGGAGGCAGTTGCCTCCCAGATTTCGACCTTGGACTTGCTCAAGTAAAAATATAAATTGACCGCTCACTTTATTTAATTAGTTAATGATTTTGATTGATATATTAATTGTCTGACTACAACAATTCGACATTATTAGCCAGGATGAATATGGGTCTTTCAAATGGCGTTATTGCTGTGGAGGCACATCTTAGGTTGATTTTTAGAAAATCTAGTTTTTAAGTTTTCCACCCCTGGCAATCTGACCCCCGATTTTTCTTGTAATTATTTCTCTATTTTTTCTAGTATTTTGCTCTTTTATTTTGTGTCTATCTCTCTGACAACTGCCTTCTTTTTTTTGTGCGATGTATCTCAGTATTCAAGACATGTGTGGATAAGGTCATGATGGTGCAAGCGACATGCGTGGAGAATGGAAGGGACTCCAAGCACTCTTTAATGTGGATTGCAACTATGCATATTATGTACATTGTTTTGCTTATAGACTCCAATTACTCTTAATTGCAGCATCAAGAGAAGTGGTTTTCATTCATCAATTTTTTTCTCAAGTAACATTTGTCATCAACATTGTTGGTTCTTCTACCAAGAGGAATGATGAACTACAAGATGGTCAAGCATCTATATTGGCTGAAAAAATCTAGCTAACGAAATTGACACAGGAAAAGGTCATAATCAGATTGGGACATTGCAGCGTACGGGAGATACTAGATGGAGATCTCATTTCCATTCAATTTCTAGTTTGATAAGATTGTTCGAATCGACATGCCTTGTACTAAGTCAAATCGTGAAAGATGGTTTTACATATTCTCAATGTGGGGATGTTGATTCTTCTTACAATTCAATAACATCCTTTGAATTCATATTTATTTTACACTTGATGAAAGAGATTTTGAGATTTATAGATGTATTATGTCGTGCACTGCAAAATATCGATCAAGTTTTATATACAATTGCTTTGGTTTCCACTAGTAGATCTCTTATTTAAGACATGCGTGGAGATGGTTGGAGCAGATTCTTTGGTAATTTACAATCATTTTGTTCAAAGCAAAATATCGATGTTCTGGATATGAGGCTTCCTTATTCTAGTCGAGCACGTCACACCATGAGAAAATAATATTACACTTGAACATCATTATCGAGTGGATATTTTTATGCCTACATTGGATTCACAACTTCAAGAGTTGGATCACAGATTTAACGATATAGCTATGGAGCTCTTGCATCTTAGTTCTGCACTACTCCCATAATATGATTATAAAAATTTTAATATAAATGATACCTGCTTTCTTGCAGCAAATCATTATCCACAAGATTTCTCCGACAGTGAAAGAGACTTATTATAGTTTCAATTGATGCAGTATCAACTTGATGTCCCTCATCATCCAAAGATGGAAAATTTGAGTAGAATATCTGAACTATGTCAAGCATCGGCAAAAACTGGAAAGTCACGAGTTTATTATTTAGTCGATATATTGATCCGGCTTATCTTGACTCTTCCTGTCTCAACTGCTACAACTGAACATGCATTTTCAGCTATGAGCCTCGTGAAGACAAGGATTTGAAATAAGATGGAAGGTGGATTTCTGAGCAGTTGTATGATTACTTACATAGAAAAGGAGATATCAGAAAATGTCACCGTACAGGAAGTCATGGATGATTTTTATGTAATGAAAATCATCGAGCTCAGCTTCAATAAATTGTGTAAGTTTCTCTTAAAGTTTTTCCATCACTTTCATAATTTTGTAACTCAATAGTAGTACTTTCAATTACCTTTATATCTATATATTTTTAAAAACATCGGCTCTACCTATAAAATTTTTCTAGCTCCGCCCCTGCCTTCACCCATCAATTCGTATAATCTGTTTGTACTCATATGGCAAATCTTTTTATCTAATATTTTGATGAATTGATCAATAAAAGGAAATGAGAAGTGATCCTTCTTAGTGGTTTGATTAAGCGCATGTAATCCACATAAACATATAAAAAAGTAGTTGTTCTGCTAATATATCTTCTCGTTTGTTGTTAGTTACAATGGTAATCTTGAATTTCATTGAGACCACATGTAACAGATCGATTGCATACAAGTTAGAGATAAAATTGATGCTCTGCCACTTGAGATTTCTTTCATGAAAACCTTTATCAGATTATTAAATTAACCGTTGCTCAATCTCAGGAGAAGCGTTGGCGTCATCTTTTAAATAGACATGGTGGAACCAAACACTGAGCTAATTCCACAAAGATGTGAGATGTTCCATCATGTAGCATTGTGATTCCTTTCAAAACCCCTATTGAACGAGATTGCTTGTCAAATATTAAATTTGTAGAAATTATGAATCGTAAACAGTTTGGGTTCTCCGTAAGGAAGTTATACTTCATGCTAGAAGGCAACTGTTTCAGCTTAAGAGGAGAAACAATAACGATGGATGGCTTTGCAGTTATGCTTGTGGAAGTTACTAAATCTAAAATTGCAAGCTCGGCTTTCTCCGTATTTGCATCCACCACAAACTTAATGTTTGATGTTTAGAATGTCAAAGATTGACCACTCTCTACGATACGAGTCATAGTACCTCAATCTTGTCAAGTTAACTCCTTCACTTGACTCATCTGACACTTCCATATCTCATTTCCTTTACCAAGATTCTGCATCGAGAATGTCACTCGGATATCAATCTTTAAAGAATATTGACATCGCTTCTTAGACTAGATATCCTTCTTAAATATCACTTTGTTATGCCAGTTGTTACCTCGATTCTACTCTTTATATCCACAACTCTACATCATTCTCTATGATGTAACTATTTCGGTCAACAACTGCGTGATATCAATATGACGATGGTACATATCTCTATTCATATTGAGGAATCTTATCATAATACAACCATTTTCGATATGAAATAATATAATTCCCAATAACATTTACCGTATAATAGCTCACATGGAGTTCACATGTCCAATGCATTAAGTATTTGATAAGTCTCAAAATGACGAAGCTTTTGGAGTCAACAACAATGAGAAAGATCCATCGAAGCACCTACAGTCCAACTTCAAAGCTTTGTAATTACATCCCTAAGCATCATCAACCACAATGATTGTCTTCCCATTTTTGTTGGAAAGAGTGTAATTACATGCATGACATAAATCATCGACGTTTTGTAGAAAAGTTTTCTTTTTTAATTTACTTATGAAAGTTTGTTAGTGGTTCTACGTAAAAAGTTCTATGTTTCTACATTTTTTAACTTATTTTTCATATTTCCTGGCATATATTTGTAGTTTATTTATCTAATTATATAATAGTTAACCCAGAATTATCACATGGTCTCGAAGTTGAAATTAGACATACAGAAATTACATAATATAACCCTTATTATCATTTACATTTTCCTTTTTAAAGTTTTAATAAATAATAAGTACTTTGCAAATTAAAAGTAAAAACCTCAAAATCTAATTCTTACATCATTAATCTACAATCATGTCATATTTAGAATCTTAATATGTATCTAAATAGCTACTTCATATCTCTATAACATGTATTTTGATAGAAGCAACTGTAGATTACATACATATAAAAATTGTATATAGCATTCACACATAAAGGATTCTAAAAAATAAAAAAATTAAAAAATGTGATATTTTACAACAAGTAACTCAACACTATAGCTATCCTCCATAAAAATTTCATCAAAAAAATCTAATAGAGTAAATTACACAAAAATCCCTGAGCTATACAGTCAATTGCAACTTAGTCCCTCAACTTTTAAAAGTAACAAAGTGGTATCTGAAGTATTGTTTTGGTCACAGTTCGATCTTTTTCTAATGGGACAAGAAGATGGTCGTGACATCTTTTGGTTTTCAGACAATATTACCCCCAAACATTTATGCGCTAAAATCTCCCAACTCTATTGGTCATCCCACACAAGTACACAACCCACACCACCTTCACCACCTCCAGATCATGGGGGATCGATAGGGATGAACATCGATAGTGAACTCTATCTTGCTCATGTCAACCACCTTCTTGCGGTACTCAAAAGTGGCGTTGCCTTCTGTCGTGTGGGGGAAGGCCATCACGGATGTGTGGTGGAACCATGACACTACATGGAGGAATACAATGTCATAGATCATGACCCTTTCACGTTCTTGAACAAGCAATAAACGATGATAACAAACCCAGTCACCTCAAGCCAGAAGGTACGCGACTCCATCCTACCGTTGGGACACATGATCGCGCTGGAGAAGATGCCGTCGGGACGGAGCGACAGGGTGTTGTTAGCGTTGGTGGCGATGGGGGCAAGGGAGACCCTGGTGTCACACGGGCACGCGGCGAGCATCATGATGGTCGATGTGTTATACCCATTCAACCCAACCACCTAATTGTTATGTAGAACTATGAAGTCAAGGAAGAGCCAGATCCTGGCGGAGGAGGGTGGTTTGGGGACCAGCTTGGTGCGGAAGTCGACAGTAGCGATGAGAAGGAAGATGATGCCGCCCTCGACGAAGATGGTGGCTAGGGCCATCTTGTAACAGAGGTCGTCGGGGCCGTGGAAGCTGGCGGCGGTGTAGGCGAAGTAGGCGTTGATGCCCATGCCAGGGACAAGGGCATTAGGGAGGTTGGTGAAGAGGCTCGTGATGGAGGAGCCGATGATGGAGGATGCGACAACGACGACGATGAGGTCGTGGTGGGCGCAGGTGATGCATGCGGAGTAGCTAGGGTCGAAGGGGGGTAATTTTGTCCAAATATCAAAAGACATCACAGTCGTATCCTTGTCCCGTTAGAAAAAGACCGAAATGTGACCGAGACAATACTTTAGGTACCACTTTATTACTTTTGAAAGTTGAGGGACTAAGCTGAAATTGGATGTATAGTTCAGGGACTTTTTTTGTAATTTACTCTATTTAATATATCATTGTAAATAACATAATATAGGGGAAATAATTAAGAATTTTTATAAATTCAAATCTAGAAGTTGAAAATCTCATAAAATAATTATAACTACTACATTATTAGCAAAAAATTAAGCAAAAATAATAAACCAAACAAAAATCATCCAATACTATCACTACAACAAAATTGAGCTATAGTGACGTTTTTTTTCAAAATCCGTCACTAAATTAATCGTTGTTAAATATATAAAGACGATATTATTCGTTGCGACATGAGTTTTCGTACTCGAAATTAGCGATGAATATCATATATGTCGTTATATCATTAGCAACGGTGCACATACGACGCTTATCCGTTGCTATTTTTCAAAATATCAACTAATCATCGCTATTTTTTGTTCAAAATTTAGTGACGATTATTAGAAGTTTGAAAAATAGCAACGGATAAACGTTGCTATGTGGACCATTGCTAATGATATAACGATATATATGATAGCCGTTGACAATTTCGAGTACGCAAAACCATTTCGCAACGAACAATATCACCGTTATATATTTAGCAACGACTAATTTAGTGACGGATTTTGAAAAAACCGTCACTATAGCTCAATTTTGTTAAAGTGTATTTTATTATTGAACAACAATAAAACACGTTGATAATGTAAAAAATTATGCAACATCTATTAAAACTATGGAAGGTTGTATCGATATTGATATCGTTTCGATATCGTATCGATACGACATTTCGACGATATATCGACGATATATCGCTGAAATATCGCCTATGTCGACGAGGCTTTGTGAAGAAAATGCCTGAAAATCGGGATATATCGTCGTCGGTGTCAATATCGGTCCCATGTCGATATCAATATATCGTCGATATATCACTGATATTTCCTTCCATTATTAAAACTACAGATAAAAAGATAAAATGTCAAAACATTATATATAAATAGTAGAAGTTACACTTTATAATAAAACAATTTAATCTGGTTTCACATCATTAATTCACTTTACTAATAAGATCTGGAATCTTCAAAAATATAACTTAATTAAAAAACTATTAAAAATAAAAATCCATTAAAATTCATTGAAAATTCAATATTAAAATCAAATAAAATGTAAAGTGAAAGTTAAATAAAACTATAAATATTTAAAATCTAAAAATACATTAAAATTTTTAGTACAAAAAGTTACGTAGAAATAGAAAATCAAATACAACATTACATGCTTACTTAAAATTAAGTACACAATCAAATATCTATAATAAAAAGAAACACAAATATTTAAGACCTAAATATTCTCAGTATGCTAGCCTTCGATTCCCTCCCTGACGTCGAAACTCGATCCCATTACTTGTAGAGTATAAATAAAGAAATAAGAACATATTATCTTTGTCTTAGTTTTAGGTTACATTAAAAATATGCAAAACACATAATTAAGTAAATCTTAAAACTAAGCATCACCGGGCGTGTGAAAATGCATTGATAGCTTGCATCATATAGTGAAATTTGGAAGAACTCGCCAAGTGTTGGGTTGAATAAATCTGTCACCACTCTATTTTTCTAGATAATACGAAACATGTGTATCGTGTCCAGATAGGGCTTTACTTGTTCAACTTTGCAACTTCTGTAATCTATAGTTATGTACATTACCATTTGGATGTATTCCGGGACAAAGGGATTTTACCTCAAGAAAAACTATCATATGACAAGTGGTCACTGGTCACATTATAATTATGAGTTTAATGGGGCTTCCCCCTTGGGACAGCCAACATGATTGTCCTCACATCGTTTTTGGTGTTTTTTATTTTTTTTTTAAAAATATCGCTATGTATATCCATCCTTATATCTCTCCTATATGACATTTGAATTTCGTCAGAAACAGAGACTCCTACAGCATCCATCCAGACAGTCATTTTTAACGGTAACAAGATTTTTTAAATCGACACCATCTCGATGGAGGCCGTAGGAGTCTCTGTTTCTGACGAAATTTGAATGCCATATATGAGGAATATAAAGATGGATATACATGGCAATATTTTTGAAAAAAAATAAAAAACGTCGAAAATGACGCGGGGGGCAGCCTTTTGGGGCAGCCCCATTAAACTCTATAATTATATCGCCTACTGTCTATCTACAATATTTATTTATATAATATGTCCCTAGCTAATCGAATAAAAATGAGAGATAAACCCTACTTATCACTCATTTCACCTAATTTCATATTCCTCGTCCAACGTGTTGAGGCATGGGCCATTTTGAAATCCTTTGAAGGAAGTCATATTTTTTACTTATATATAGGAGCTGAGAGCCTACATGGGGGGGTATAGGTAAATGACCACACCCGACCTTTATGTACTTTATTTTTGAGTTTGTAAAGGAAGCTTTAGGGGGGTTTACTTAATATGTTTAGAGGAATATGTGTTTCAAATTTCGTGCAAAACAAACATTCTTAACACGTTCATCTACAAAATGTCAATTTCATATTCTAAGACCGTTAAAATTTGAAGATGATAGAATTTTCGAATTAAGTTGAATTGGGAATGCAATCATGGTAATATATGCTGATCTAATTCATTCTAGATTTCATTTCAAAAATATAATAAAAAATAATAGAAGAATCAGATGTAGGTAGCTACATACACCCATTTGCATAGGCTCCCTATTTCTTCTCTCTCTCTCTCTCTCTACACACACACATGTATAGAGGACCTATCCAATGGACTTTGTGTCCATTAGAGTTGTAATGGGCACACTCATTTTCTACTAATATTTTCTACTATTTTGTGCTCAATGCTTATTGGTTTGCAAGTGTTATATCATATTATTACTACTAGTAACTATTTTTCATAAGAAGAAAATAATAAATTCATACAAAATAGTTATTAGTAAGAATAGAAAAGACATTAGTAATACAAATAAAGATACAATCATTTAGTATGAATTTGTGTCTTTTTGTGAAAATTGTTACTAATAGTAAGAATATGATATAGCATTTGTAAACCAATTAGTATTATGCTCAAAATGATAAAATTTATTAGTAGAAAATGGAGTGTGCTCATTACAACTCTAATGAGCAGAGGATCCATTGGATAATTTTCCTATATATAAAGGGAATTTATCCAATGGGTTATGTCCATTTGAAATCAGATGAGCTTGTGTTTTCATCCTTCAGATCATGATCCAAGGATCCTATCTTATCTCATCCATTCTCTTTTTTTACTCCAATCCCTACCATAACAAACTCCCTTTGCATTCTCCTCGTAATCAATTTCCTTTATTGATTAGCAATTAAGTCTACCCAACATTGTATTTATTTTCAAAATTTCCAAAATCATCTTTGTCTTCTTCTTGCTGTGAAATCTCATGATCTCCAACGATGAAAGAAGATTGTCTTCAAGTCCTCGATTTATATGTTTTTTGTGTTGCTTATTAGACATTTATTTATTATTCTTTTGTAGAATTAGATCATTTATTTTTTAATTTTCAATTCAGTTCAAATGTGATGGATCATTTGTGAATGGAGATTGATCATGATTTCTCAAAAGCGATGATGAACGATGCTTCCTCGATGGATTTGAATCGTGAAAAGATTGTATAAGAAGGAGCGAAGATGGATGTCTTGCAATTGAATTTGGATAGAGAAAATATTATTTCAGAAAAATTAGATCAAGTTACTGATGGTATTTTCATATATTACTGACAATATATCATGTATTACTTTCCTATTTTGTTATTGTTGCTAATTAAATTCCATTCATAGTTACTTATGTAACTTAAAAAATACTGCTTGTTACTTTTTTCTATCATTCTTTCTATCAAAATACAAGTTAAGTAATTTATGTGTGGCTATCAGTAACACTTGACGTGTTATAAATAATTAAATAGGTTACATAAGTAAAGAAGGTGTGATTCGATAGTAATTCGAAATAGAGAATATAATAAGTAAGATATAGAGAGGCATCAGTAACCTGTAACAAATTGTAGGTAAAAGAAGACAATGGAATTAATAAGTTGGAATAATTATAAAAAACCACGTGACTAGTAACTTATGTGTTGCTATCAGTAACACTCGATGCATTATAAATAATTAAAAAGGTTATATAAGTAAATAATATGTGCGTCACTAACACTCAAAGTATTAAGTAACTCTAGTAACAATCAAAATGAGTTCAATAAAATGGACATTTGTAATCAATACTTATTGTATGGATATTAGTAATTTTCATACTTAATTACTAATCTCACAACAATAATTACTTCAGAACTGAATATGTATTACTTGAGTAACATGAATGAATTACTTATCTTTGTACAATGTAATATTACAGATGTAAATTACTGACAAATGTTTCAGTACTACTGATCTCGTAGCACATAATTAATTAAGTATAATATGTACATATACTGATCAAATGTACAATGATTATTTCTTTGACACAAACTTAAGGATTTGAATTTATCTTTCGAAAACCGACTTCCAATTTTAAGGATTCAGTATAATTATAAATATAAAAGGCTTAAACATATGAATATCCTTTTAAAATCGCACTCTTTCGAAATAGGCAATCTTTCGAATGGAAATACACGTGGAAAGCCTACATTTAGTGCTCTCCAAAACTCAAATAGGCAACGAGTTCATTGGATAAACCCTACATATATACATACATATATATAGAGAGAGAGAGATAAATGGTTGCTCCCTAGGAGCAGCCAACGGGTTGCTCCCACCCCCATTTTCTCTGAAATTTTTTCATTTTTTTCGAAAATAAAAATGTATATATTTATCACTATATCCCTCTAACATTCTACTGAAATGTTGTCAGAAACAAAGACTCCTACGACCTCCATCCAAATATTGTTGATTTAAAAAATCCTGCGACTGTTAGAAAAATGACGTCTAGATTGAGGGCTTAGGAGTCTCTGTTTCTGATGAAAATTTAATAGAATGTTAGAGATATATATAATGAATATACACAGTTTTATTTTCCAAAAAAATGAAGGAAAAATAAGAATGAAAGAAGCTCCGTTAACTACTCCATTGACTGCTCAAAGAGCATGCTCTCTTTTCCCATATATATTAAAATGGGAGAACTTAAGAGAACGACTAAAAGGTTCAATTGCTCCACAAAAGTCCACCGTCCACCATGAAACCTCCCCGAAGCAATCTCCATCACAACCCCACGTGAACACCTCTCGCACTTTGACGGAGTCCTCGCGCGGGTAGCGGCGTCGAGCTCCCCCAACACGCGTCAGAATCCTATTTGATGCCTTGTTCCACAGCCCCTAACGTGGTAGAAGGAAAGCATTGACGGTGCTTAGCAAAAAAAAAAAAGCATTGACGGCGTGGCGAATAGGTAGACCTCCAACTCACACCCCACCACGATTGGAAGAAACAACCGCGGATCCCAACTCTCCCCGCAATCCTCGTCATTTCCCCCGTCCATCCCTTCTTTTGTATAAAAACCCACCACAACTCCAGCAGCCACGAAGACTCGAGCGCGTCGAGAGAACGCCAAATAAGCAGAGAGGTCCTGCGACTCTCACGCGCACTTCGCCTCAGACATGACGAAGGCCGTCGCGACGCTCCTGGCCTCCGTGGCTGCCATCGTCGCTGCCGCCGCCTCCAATCGGCAAGGATTGATAAGCGGATCGAGACAACAGGTAAGGGGTTTTCTTCTCCGCTTAAGATCTCGAATTTTATTGCCCAGATCTGGTTATGATCCTGCGATTTTTTGTTTTCTAGGTTTCGATGGCTTCGGGATCGCAGAGCTTTGCGCCGAGGATTCGACGGGTTGACGTTCATAGAAACGTTGGTTACGGCGCATCGATGACAATGGGGATGTGCCGATCTTTCCTGTGTTCGTTGGCCCTGATTGCTGATTAGCGACTTTATTTTGAGATTTTTTAATTTTTTTTCTGATATTGGAAGAATCTATTTGTTGAAGGGATTTCTTGATGTCCTTTCTTTTTTAGAAAAAAAGGGAACTATCGCGATTCATGTATTTCCCCGGCCATTTTTGGGGTAATTATAATATATTTGGTTAATTTTTTTTAGTATGAATCAGTACTTGGTTTTCTTCCTGTTAAGAAAGTGGTGCTTGTCCTTCTGCATGCGGTGTTTATGCACATTCTTCTGAAACTTCTATCCTAAATACTTCTAGTGGAGAATTGGAATAAATGAGTATTTTTATAAGGGATAATTACACCCATAACCTTGAGTAATTTCGCAATAACAATCATGACCCTGTATAATCGCGAATTACACGGGAAACCCTAAGTAATGCTTAACTCTTACATGATATAACCTTGTGTTATGTTCCATTGAGATGACAGTTATATGTGACGATTTCCATTAAAAAAGACAAATTAGTCCTTCATAGTCATTCTTATTTACAAATACTGCCATCTTCTTCTACCTTCTGGAAGGTCTTCGGACCCCGCCTCTGCAAGCTCCCTACCACCGTTGCAAGCCCCCCGTCGTCGACCCCCGCCACCTCCTCCACAAGGCCCCCGGTCACCCCTCCCCCCACGGTCGCCACCTCCTCCTTAAGCCCCCCCCCATCGCCATCTCCTCTTCCACCTCCTCTACAAGCCCCGCAAGCTCCCCCCCTGTCGACCTTATCTGCAAGCAAACCCCCCCCCCCCCCCCCCCCGCAAGCCCACCTTCCCCGTTGAGCCCGATCGTGGAAGAGTCACTGTCGGCCCTCCTGCCAGAGCTCGTCTCCCAACGCCGTGAACCCCCCTCCCTTGCCCTGTCTTTACGCAAACCCATCACCCCTCCTCCGCCTTCTTCCCACCCTTACCCTCCGCCCATACCATTCCCTCCCCTTCCCCCTAGTTCGAGCCTCCCCCTCCGCCGACCCTCCTCCCCCTCGTCGTCTCCACCGTGCGCACACTCCTCCGCCCGCTGCGCACCCCCATACCGCATTGACCCGTACTCCCTCCAACGCGGCGAGGACGAGCCCGCGTGCAAGGAAGGGGCATGGACACCATGCCGTAACACCTCCAACGCGGTGAGGACAAGCTCGCCCGTGGATCCACCGCCCGCAGCCCCGGTCCCTCCTCCGACCCCCCTCCCCCAGCAACCCGGGGCCCTCCTCCGAGCCCCCGCCCACTCCCAACCACCCTCCAACCCAGGCCCAGGCCGGAAGCCGATCCTGGCCATTTCTGGGCTGCGCCGACCTCCTTCCCCACCCCTAGGTGGAAGCCGATCCTGTGCCTGCAACCCGACCTCCGCCACCACAACCTCCTGATGGAAGATGCTACTTTTTATTTTATTTTTATTTTTTTAAAAGCAGCGGGATAGATGATGAGTTATATTAACCCAATGATATGATTGGGTTAAGAGAAAAACTAACGGAGGGTTATGGGTGTAAGACGGAGAGATTATTTGGGGTTTGTTGTGTAATTCACAAGTATACGGGGTTATGATTGTTATTACGAAATTACTCAGGATTATGGGTGTAATTATCCCTTTTTATAATTCGATTTAAACAAATCATTTTTTGAATTGCAAGCAGGAAAAGACATCTATTCTTCATTTTATTTGTACACGTAAGACTGCATATGTCAATTCCCATCTATATATCTTGACTCCACTTTAAAATATAACTCATTTATTCTCAATAGAATTACACAAAAGTTTTCACAACTAAATTCAATGGCATTCTCGAACATTGAAAAGTAATAACAATGTGATACTCATCCATCTTTACGGCTTGTATTAAATTGATTTTAAGCTAATGTGATCCAAAACTAAAAAGACAAACATATTGGAATAAATATTAAATGTTAAGTACGATGTAGTTATCAACTACGTGGATTCTTTGCTTTCATTCATATCTATCTTGGGTCAATTTCAGGCTTAGATTCAAAAAACTAAGATCCATTCTTATAGTCTCAATCCAACACTTCTTGGGCCTTTCTCGCCTTCTCTTAGTCGACTCAACATCCCGAAACTCGCATCTCATAATCGGTGCATCAACTGACCTTATTTACAAATGGCCAAATCATGTTAAGTGATTTTCTTGCATCTTATCCTTGATCGGAGCTACACCAACTTTCCTTCTGATTGCATCATTCTGAATCCGATTTTTACATGTGTCCATACATCCACCTTAGCATTTTCATTGCTACTACGATTATTAACACACGTATATAATTCACAAGCCAACAACGAGATCCATAGAACATAGCACGTCTCACGAACTTCTTCGTAAAACGTTCCTTCGATTTTCAAAAGAAATTTCTTATTACAAAGAACAGTAGAGGCTCCCCTTCACTTTAACCAGCATACATTTATTCTATCAGTAACATCTCCATCAATGTCTCCATCATATTGCAAAATAAATCCCAAATAACTAAAAGAATTTGTCTTTTAAATGTTATCGTCACTAATCTTCACCTCAAGTCATTATTGTTTTCATCAAAAGTACATTCCATATATTTAGTCTAAGTCCCACTTATACAAGATCCTTTAGTCTCCAATGCATGTCTCCATACCTCAAGCTTTTTATTTACTCCATCTATAGTATCATCAATCGAAACAATATCATCAACAAATAACATATATCATGGTATCTCATCCTGAATGTGACTTGTCAACTCGTCTATAATCAAAGTAGAAAGGAATGAACTCAAAGTTGAACTAGATGCAAGCCAACATTGATATCAAAATAGTCAATTTTCTCATATTGTATCCTTACACAAGATGAATCCTATCACCCTATCAAACATATCTTTTATGAGGTTAATGTATAGGACATGTACTTATCTCTTCTCCAAAACTCTCCACAATATCTCATATGGGACAGAATCATAAACCTTCTCCAAATCAATAAAAATCACATAGATGTTCTTCCTTTTAGCTATAAATCTTCATTGTTTTCCTCAACAAGTAGATGTCTTCAATAGTTGACCAACCTAGCATGAATATGAATGGGTTGTCTTTTACTTTGAAAACTTGGATCGACCTTCTTTCGATCGCACATCCCAAATTTTCATAGTGTCACTCATCATCTTGATACATCTATAATTTGAACAATGTTGAATGTTTCATTTATTCATATAAAGAGGCACCACGATGCTTCTCCTCCAATCTTCAGACATTTTCTAGCTTCGCCAAATAACATTGAAAAACTTTGTAAGCTAAGTCAATCCACACTCAACTAAACCTATCCAAACTTCTATAGGAATGTCATCAGGTCATACACCTTTCCTAAGTCTCATAACCTTCAAATCCTCCTCTACTTCCTTTGTATTCGTCTATAGCTTGTGCGATTAAAGTAATTTTCACTATAAGCTAGATCTTCCAAAGTGATCTCACGATTTCCTTCCTCGATGAAAAGCTTATGGAAGTACTGCTTCCATCTAGTATCTATATCCTTCTGAGTAACAAGCATGTGACCTTTCTCGTCCTTAATCATCTCACTTGAAAAAGGTCTTTGGTCTTTCTTTCTTGCGATTTTTACACCCATAACCCTGAGTAATTTCGCAATTACGTTCATAACCCCGCATAATCATGAATTACACGAGGAACCCTGGATAGTCCCTCCGTCTCACACCTATAACCCTCCGTCAAATGGACAGTTAACTCAACCATATCGTGAGTTAATCCAACCCAGATCTATCCAAAGGCTATTAAAAATTTTCTAATAAAAAAAACCCCTCCAAATCCCACCCCTCCCTCCATGTTTCACGTGGGTCGTTAAGTAGAGGTCGTGGACTCCTCATATCCTTTCTCCTCTATCAGTTTTTTCACCAACGACATCACCTCTTCTCTAGGATGAAGGAGGTGGGTGTGGGGGATCGGCATCACGGGCTGGGGGTGAGTGGCGGGCTGTTTGGGCTTGGCGTCCCGGTTTGGGCATGTAGGGAAGGCTGGACTGGAGGGTGGGCGGGGGACGTCGAGGCCGATCTGGGCAGGAGGCGAGCTGGATTCTTCAGGGAGGGGTTGGTTCTCTGCTTGGGCTGGAGGGGTCGGTCTAGGTGGGGCGGGGGAGAGGGGGTGGTGGGCAGCGCGGGGCCGAGGTCGGACGGTGGGGGGAGCTCTCTGCCATGAGGTGGAGGATTGGTAGCGCAGGAGTGGCTCTCTGCCCTCGGCTGCAGGGGTCGGGGGTGGGAGCGCAGGGGTTGGAGGATGGGGGTGGGCGGCGCAGGGATCGGGCTCGGCTGCAGTTGGGATCGGGTGGGCGGCGCGAGGGGGGGCCTGTAGGGGTCAGGTGGGCGATGGGGGGGTTGCAGGGGTCAGGTGGGCGGCATAGGGGGGAGGGGGCTGCAGGGGTCGGGTGGGCAGCACAGGGGAGGGGGTTGCAGGGGTCGGGCTTGCTTGCAGGGGTCGGGACTTCGTGTTGGGTTCTGGGGGGTAGGGGGGCTGCGGGGGTCGGCTCGGATGCAGGGTTCGGAGGTGAGCGGCGCAGAAGGCTGGAGGGTGGGCGGTGCGGGCTGTGGTCGGTGCCAGCCTGGGCTGCAGGTGGGCTAGGGGGAGCTCTCGACAGGGTTTGGAGGAGGTCGGGCCGCAGCTTGGGGGATGGTGGTGGAACTAATGGCATACTTTATAAATATGATATGGTTTTAGGGGTAAAATTTGCAATATATAACTTTTTTCGTGAGAGCTAATGGATAAAATAGATGCCAACTAACACAAGGTTATGCCATGTAAGAGTTAAGCATTTTTCAGGGTTGTAGGTGTAATTCGTGATTTCATAGGGTTATGAATGTAATTGCGAAATTACTCAGGGTTATGTATGTAAAAATTCCTTCTTTCTTTTGATTTAGCCAACCTGAATATATTCTTCTGGCCCTCCTTAGAGTTGAGATTTTTGTACAAAACTTCATAAATATTTTGCTTAGATTAGCTTATAGCCTTCTTTGCTTCCTTCTTTGCTATTTTGTAGTTTGTGATAGTTTCATTTGTTTTATCCTTAATCATAAAGCTATGCTATTTTAATTTTGAGATTCTCTTGTACCCCTCCACTCCACCACCAAGCCTCCTTCTGATATGGAGCTCCTACCTTTGATTCGCCTAGCATCTTTTTGGCTACCCTTCGGATCAAGATGTTATCGTCTCCCACATATTATTTGCACTTTCGTTACAATACCAAGATAAGCCTTCTAAAACCTTCTCCATAAAGCTCGATTGCTTCAATTGAAGATTTCACCATCTAGTTCTGGTGATCATTGAGCCCTCCTTTTTGTTATCAACCCTTTTATTTGCACATCCATGGCTAGAAAGCGATGTTTGATAGTCCAACTCTTTTGTGATTACTTTGCAGTCTTTGCAAAACAACCAATCTCTTCTCCTCAACACAAAATCGTCTATATATGTTCTAGTCGGGCCACTTTATAAGTAACTAAATGGTCATCCATCTTCTTGAAGAGAGTGTTTGCTATGAAAATAATAAGCCATTACGAAATCCAGAACAACTTTTCCCTCTTCATTTCTATCCCTGAAGACATGTTCTCCATGAACACTAGCATACCCTGAAGTATCCTTTCCCACATGTCCATTAAGATATCGACCTGGGTAAATCATCTCTCTTTATGAGCTTTTTTGCATAATCTTATCCAAATCCTCCCAAAAAAGTTGTTTGATCATTTCACCTAAACAAATTTGCGGTGCATAAATTGAGATGATAGTCAGAATTTCTTATTCAAGCACCACTTTTAGTAAAATAATCCGAATACCGAATCTTTGTACCTCAACCACACAATCCTTTAAATACTTATGAACAATCATTCCAACACCATTTCCGTCTTATCTTTACATGAATACCAAAGTTTAAAGCATGTCTTCTCGATCTCCATTACTTTTTCTCTTGGAGACATGGTATCTTAATTCCTCTTCTATCCACCGTATCTATTATCTCCATCAATTTACCAGTCAAAGTACCAATATTCCAACTACATATCTGCAACTTCCTTTATAACCTCTTTTGGACTATCTTCTTTACTCGCATGCATCAATCATGCGAGAACCCTTGCAAATTTTGAACTGCATCTGAGTGATGATGCAACAGAACTAGCTTATTTACTCGTATACATTCCTTACGCAAGACGCTTGCATATTTTGAACTATATCCGGGCAGTGATGTAGCGACCCTTTTCAACTTCTCATTACATTCAGGCGATGCAACTTCTCATCTGAGGTGGGAGTAGGGAGAGAAACCTTATTCTGGGGTTGGTGGTAGTTGAATCTAATGGTTGGAGGATGGGCGATCAGGTGGTCCTGAACCCAAGGGAAAGCAAGTTATTTCCTTTCTAGAGCAAGGTCCCCTTGGTGCATATAAGAGCATGCTCGCACCTTTTTCACATTTTTCTTCTTTTTTTGAATTTAAATTCTATGGGAGTAGGGGTATACTTAGAATAATAAGTGGAATATGTGTTTCGAATTTGTGTAAAACAAGTCTTCCTAATATTTCCATATGATGAGATCAATTTCAACAATTATGAGACATTTGGCAGTCATGGAGGGATATGCTTCAAGACAATGAACGTTGTAATACCTCAAGGCAATGAACACTGTAATGCCTCAAGTCAATGAACGTTTGTTATTCAGGTGATCCTGAGGCAAATCATTTCTATAATAAATGTTATTGTAATATTTGATATATCAATAAAAGTTGTTGATTTATTTCACTCCATGTCTGAGATTAAATGAATGAATGCATTATAAGGTCCCTTAGTACAATTAGGGTTATGTAGCATGGTCATCTTAATGATCATACAACTATTGATTCAATTGTTGAATCATAGGGGTTGATGCTTGGATGAATAATTAAAGAATAAGATCGAGGACTCGCCAAACATTGTTAAATGATTATTAAGAGATGATCTCCGTCCTGAGAAGGAGATGGCAATCCTTCTCTATAGGTCGATATCTGACCGACCTCTTGATGCAGGTCCTTTGCATAGGAATAGAAATTTGGATGTGTCAGATAAGTTAGATCAAAGAGTTGACTTAATGATATCGAGGTAACCAAGATCTATGTCATATACTATCACAATATAGGCATGCATCCTCTAACAGGAGATAGATGTATTGTTATATGTCTGAGTATGTGACATTTGGCATACTGATAGGTTGAGGGCCTTATCAAGGTCTATACACCAGCGAGCTAGTGTGCATGCAAGAGCATATGAGTAATACGATCTCTCGAAGGTATCATACAAGTTCACTTATGAATCAGAAGACATGAGCTCACTCATGAGCAGGGATGGAAACAATTGGATAGGGATACAGATATATGTATAATCATATCTTTATCCATTTTAAAATACGGATACAAATGCGGATACGAATATTGACAGTTGTGAAAAATGTGTTATCATATCCTTAAAAACGAATACGAATATGAAACGAATACCAATCGGATACAAATAATAACAAAAAATTTAATAAATTAACTAAGATATACATGTTTATGATGATTTACACATAAAATAGATAAAAAATCATAATAATTATATCAATAATGGTGAATTCAATCATAAAATGTTGTTACACACAATTATAAATAAATCTATTACTATAATTATGTACAAAAATGAATATACGAATATGAATGTAAATATTAACGAGACAAATATGAATATGGATGTCAAAATATGTATAAAATGAATATGATAGTGGATCAGATACGAATATATTCACATTCTTTTTTATCCCTACTCATGAGGTATTGAAACAAATCAAATTCCATGCATGGTCTTCTTGCTTTGAAAGCATGGCAAAAAATTGTAGGTATGATATATGCTTTTGGAAAGCATATGGTCGATACCAACTCCCAATGACCGAATGAGAAACTTAATGATAAAACCCTGAAGGAAATAGTCTAAAGGAGATCTAAAAGTCGTGTTTATTCTATATCTTCTAGTATGCATGATGTACGTGTTAGGAATACCTGAGGGTGATGTGATCATAAATGATTGTATAACCATGACGCTTCCATTCTGAGGAAGTGATGAAACAATTATGAATTTTAGTGACTCCTCTCAATAGAGAAGTAACATAATCTTATTCCAAATGTTGGACATTGATCTAAATGTGATTCAAATGCCATGATAATATTAGGCTTACGACCTTGATTTAATCAAGCATTTATGAGAGGTATCCGAGATCTAGATTTGAGATTATATCTCAATATCCAAGTTACTATATGTGGAATGTACAATCGCCATGTCCTTATCTCCAAGTATCCGCAGAGAAAGAGCATTATTCTCGAAGGAGTTCAAGAATAATTCTATTAATAAATGTGTATCCAAGAATTGAGAAACAGATAACTGAATGTAATTTAACTATCATGAATAATATGAATGTGATTCATATTATTTAGATGCATGAGAATGATGATCCAATATAATTAAATGTGATTTAATTATCATGGACATGTTTAATGTGGATAACGCTATACGTATTTATTTTATATATTATAAATACGATTTATAATATATTAGAGAGAGTTATTTGTAAATAGTATTTACAATTTAAATGTTGATGTGAATTGTATTCACATTGAACAATAAATTGAGTGCAATTACATTTTATTTTGGATGTGTAAATATGATTCACAAATTTTCAATGGCATGATTGAGATTTCACAAAATAATTTGGAATTATTTTTCTGAAATAATATACAATAAAGTTGTTGTATATGATGAAAGATTATCTGAGATATTAGATCTCATATAAAAGGAAGAAGGAGTGCACCTTCCGTTTAAGGAGGGTGGACAACCACTCTTGATTTAGGACTTAAGGTGGTCGTCCCCCTTAATTGGAAGGAGCATTGCCTCCTTACTAATCTTTCATGGAATATTGATTTGATTGAATTAATTTATATTGATTATTTATTCAATAAATATTTAATTAAATTAAGTTAATTGTTGTTGTATTTTTATAACAAAAACATGGTCATTGAAAGAAACGCAAATAACTCTCAACCATTGAATTTGTGTTATCCATGGATTGAGATCCATGGACTCCCAAAATATTATAAAGAGAGGTAACACTAGCTCTTATTTTACAACAAAGAATTCACAAGCTCTCTCTCTCTCTCTCTCTTTCTCATCATCATACATGTCCCCCTCTCTCTAAAATAGTCGTCCACTTTGTGACCTAAAGAGGATCACCGTCGTGCTACCGTCTTGACCATTAGTGGATCTTTGTCTTCCTCGGTGCTTAAGGTATACGAAGAAGACCTCAGAGTTCGTGTGATGAAATCAATAGAGCTATCGCTTGGACCAACGCCATGAATTGCGAGAAGGACGTGTTTCATCAACATTCTTGCAAGCTTCTCCTCTGCCGTGTCGGACTTAAGACGGGTGGTTTCTAAGGCTTCGATCGCAATCACACTTTAAGAGGTATTTTGATATCTTACTTTGTGATTTAGATGAAATGATCCGAGAAGTGTTCTTGAATGATGTGGTTTCATCCCTTTAAAAATTTTTAAATTTCATTGTCTCGAGCTACTAGTGCAATTAGTCGCTCCCAGTCGTATATGATGCGATCTTCATGTTTCTGTGATGCACTTGAGGTTCTTTCTATAACCTTCAACATTGTAAAACATGATTTCCAAATATATCTTTATGCTACAAGATATGCTTCAAGACAATGAACAATGTAACACCTCAATTAGCTATTTCACAAGAAAAATGAGCAACAAATGTTATTCCTCACAAACATTAAAAATAACATTGTAATCTCGAAACCATAAAATAGGATGAAGTAACACTTCCATAAAATTGGATGCTATCATCAACCAACACACCAAAATCTATACAAAACAATGGAGTACAAGATATAGTAGAACTTCATAATGGAGACATGCAAATTAGTTACACCATGGGGAGAAAATCATTTATCATATTTAGATATTCCACTCAATCCATAAATGATGAAGGAGATCAGGCTAGCGTAATATCATAAATAAAAACATACCCTATGACTAGAACACATTCCTTAGGACAACCATATGAACTATCCTATGTGGTATATGAAGACTCTGAACCAAATAGAATCTGACTTTAAAGTAAATGTTATAATTATAGCTAAAGCCGATACACTCTACATAAATAAAATGATATCAATAGATGATTTTAGCTCGATAAATAATGAAAAGGTGGAATGGTTCTTTAAAATATTTAACATAAAAGAAAAAGAAGAAAATTGAACCATTTGGTATGGACAGGTGGAAAGACTAGAAAAGAATATATCATTCTTTAAATGGTATGAAGATCATTATATAAAAATACTAAAAGAAATACTAGAACATCTTCCTATAGACAATCATGCTACGACAATAAAAAAATTCACAACTACTTGGAAGACAACCAAAGATGAAGAGGTTGAATATATCCTGATGCTAGGCTTTGGGCCTTAGCGCATCAAGGAAGAGTGAAATCTCATCATATGCGATCAATAACAACTAGTCATATTAGTTGCTCGGAGTAGCAGAAATTAAAATTTTTAAAGAGATGAAACCAAATGATTCGAGAACACTTCTCTAATCATTCCATCTAGACCGCAAACAATATATAGGAATACCTCTTGAAGATACCTCCTATCTCAAGTCGATCCGTTGGAGGAGACACTTGCGAGCGCATGGATGAGATGCATGCTTCTCACAATCCAAGTCGAAGATCTAAGCAATGAATCTCCTAATTTCACCTCACGAAATCTGATGTCCTCTTTAAGAGCAAAGGATACCGAAGAAGATGGAGAACCACGAGCGGTCGATGTGGCAGCACAATGACATAGCAACAACAGTGACGCTCTCTAGGTAGGGTTGCTAATCGAACCGAACTGTAATTAACGAACCTATGTTCGAGTTCGGTTCAATATGGACGTTCGAAAGTTCGAGTTCGAGTTCGGATCGATAAATGTTTGATAGGATATGTTCGAGTTCGAACGTTTAGAAAATGAACGTTCGAGTTCAGTTTGATAACAGTTCATTAACAATTTAACTTAACTAAAACTTGTTTATATGAACAAGTTCGAAATTGGAGTTCGATAACAAGGTTCGATAAGTAGTAAAAATAAGAAATCATTCAAATTAAAGTGGTACAAAGTCCAATAAATACTACAATTTCTTTAGTCTCAAAATTTATTAAGTGTATAAATACTAAATTACATATTCAAATACATACACATATACATATATCGAACTCAAACTTTTATCGAACGAACACATGGTATGTTCATGTTCGGTTCGTTAAGTTATTGAACTAAAATTTGGAGTTCCTGTTCAGTTCGTTTAGAAACGAACGGACATTTTTTGAACTATTATTGAATGGACTCTAATAGAATACGAACATGTTCAGTTGGATTAACGGCTCTATCTCTAGGTTAAGAGGTGGACAGGTACTCTTGAGAGAGAGGGGGGGCGTGTGATGAGAATGAGGGAGAGAGTTTGCTCTTGCAATTATGTTTTCTAAAAGAATATCCATAGTTGATCTGTCTTTTATAATTTTTTGGATGTCCGTGGATCACAATCCATGTGCTCACAAAATCATTGATTTAGATTGTTTTGTGCTTTTAATAAATGGCCATGATTTTGTTGCATAAATTTACAACAACAATTATGTAAATTAAATTTAATATATTGAATAATCATCAATATTATTTAATTCAATCAAATCAATAATTATAGAAGGAGTAGAAAGGAGGCAAGAATCCTTCTAACCATGGACTGGATGACCACCTTGAATTAGGACTCAAGGATGGTCGTCAACCCTCCATACTTGGAAGATGTCTTCCTTCTTCCAATTATGTGAGATTTCATATCTCACATAATACTTCGTTATTTGTAATAACTTTTATTGCAAAGTTATTCACAAAAATAATTCTAAATTATTTTGTAAGAATTTCAATCATGCCATTGAAAATATGAACCATATTCATACATCCAAAATTAAATGTAAATTATATTTACAATTTAAATGTTCAATGTGAATCCAATCCATATTAACCCTTAAGCATAAATACCAATTACATTCAGCTTTCTCTCTTTAATATATTATAAATCATATATATATATATATATATCTTATAGATAATGATATCCACACTATTCATATTTTTTATTGTTAAATCATATTTAATTATCTTGGATCTCCATTCTCATATGTCTAAATAATATGAATCATATTCATATTATCCATGATAATTAAATCACATTTAATTGTTGATTTCCCAATGCTCGGATATATTATTCAATAATGGAATTATTTTTGAACTCGTTCAATAGTATTGTGCTTTCTTCGCGAATACTTGGAGATAAGGATACGACGATTGTGCTTTCCATGTATAGTGACTTGGATATTGAGATCATATCTCAAATCTAGATCTTGGGGACCTCTAAAAGATGTTTGATTAAATCAAAATCGTAAATATAATCTTCTCATTGCATTTGAATCGTAGTCAGATCAATGTCCAACATTTGGACTAAGATTAGATTACTTCTCTATTGAGAGGAGTCACTAAAATCCAAACTTATTTCGTCACTCCCTCATAATGAAAGCGTCAGAGTTATACAATCATTTATGATCACATCTCCCTCGAGCATTCCTAATACATGTACATCCTGCATATTGAAAGACCTAGAATAAACTCGAATTTTAGATCACTTTTAGTTTGTTTTCTTCACGGTTTATTATTAAGTTTCTCATTCGGTCATTGAGAGTTGGTATCGATCATAAGCTTTCCAAAAGCATATATCATACCTACAATTTTGTGTCATGCTTCCAAAGCAAGACGACCATGCATGGAATTTGATCGATCCTAATACCTCACGAGAGAGCTCATATCTTCCAGTTTGGTAGTGAACCAGTATAATCCCTTTGAGAGATTGTATTACTCATATTCCCTCGTATGCATACCAGCTCATCGGTGTATAGACATTGATTAGGTCATCAACCTGACGATCTACCAAGTGTACATATTTAGACATATAGCAATACATATATCTTCGATTAGAGGATGCATGCATATATCGTGACAGTATACGACATATGTCTTGGTTATCTCGATCTCGTTAAGTCAACTCTTTGACCTAACTCATCTGACACCTCTGAAGCTCTATTCCTATGCAGAGGACCTGCATCAAGAGATTGATCAGATATCACCCTTTAGAGAAGGATTGATGTCTCCTTCTTTGGCTAGAGATCATCTCTTAATAATCATTTGTTGGTGCTTGATGGTTCCTCAATCTAACTCTTTAGATATCATCCAAGCATCATTATCTATGATTGAACCATTGAATCAACAATTATATGATCATTAAGATGGCCATGGTACATAACCCTAATTGTACTAAGGGATCTTATAAGTGCATTCATTCATTTAGTATTGAATATGGAATGGAATAAACCAATAACCTTTATTGATATATCAAAGATTACAATAACATTTATTGTAGAAATGGTCGCCTCAGGTTCACATGGCTAACATATACATCCACCATTCGAACCCTTAAAATTAGTATATGAAGGAGTGAAAGCATCACAACTCAAGAAAATTGAATACATTGCGAACCCAACAAATAAAGAACATAGAGCATCTATAATCGGATAGCTAAACTATAAAAATATAAACCTACAAAACCTTAGGGAAACAAACATAAAGGATAGAAAAGATGTTTAAGCTAACTGAAAGTAAGAAAATACAAAAACCCACACCAATAATAACATCACTAAATGTAGAAGAGAAACTAACTTATGAGAGAATGGGCCACTATTTAGGGTAAAAAAGGAAGTAACATATGAAGATTTAGTAAGAGATAGTAGAAAGACTCAAGGAGTTGACACTATTGCTTGACAAGAAAGTCAATACAGTTACACAAAGAAGTGATAACTCTGAAAAGAATTAAATTTTGAAAGCGAATCCAGTTCTGAAAAGGTATCAAGCCTCGAGGAAGAAGAATTCTCATAAATAAGAGCTCTAACATCCAATAAGAAAAAAACAATAATATAACTACAATACAAGAAAAAACTATTATAAAACACCTACCCCAAGACATCTCCAACTAGAACAATATGTAGAAAACATAATAGATGCATATGATGGAATATATTTGGTAGAGTGGAATATATATAGATATGACATAGGGAATACCAACTATTGACCCTACACAAGATGACCACATTTATCTAAGCAATAAATAACCAACAACAAGCAGTACAAATGGCAACAATTGTATTTGCGGGACAATTATCAAGATGGTGGAACCATTATCTCACAAAGACCAAAATATATCGTCCTTTATGCCATAAAGTAAGATATACTAGACTGTGCATATATGCTAATCCTCAACATCACGCAACACTTTGTACGATCATCTATAAATACTCAAGAAAAACTAACACAACAATTAATGAATCTAAATTGCCCTGTATTATCTGACTTCAGATAGTATAAAGAAGTTTTCTTATCAAAAGTGTTTCAGCTAAACACTTCTAGTCACTCAATTTGGAAAAAAAATTATAACAAGACTCCCTTCTTTGTTTGTCGAAAAAGTTAGAGAGAACCTGGGGGCTCAATACAACCATACACTGCCCCGGAAAATAATTTTATATGGTGAAATTGTCCGAAAAAATAAACCAAACGGGCCTAGCCTTATGTAATGACACGAAGTTGAAGAATCAATTAAAGCATCAGAAGACCATAGGGAAAAGAGAATTAAGAGGCCTCTGTTATCAATTGGGTATGAAATAGAACAACCCATGTATATCAAGGGAAATACTAAAGAAAATAATTTCAAAAGAAAAGCAAAAGCGAGATTAAAGAATTCATGACTCGTCAACTCTATATGGTTGTTTTAGCGAAATCCCCTTAACAATTCACTAATTGATCCTCTTAATTTGTATTTATTAATATTTACTAATTGTGCTAAAATTAGGGTTAAAATTCTGTAATTAAATAACCTTTGTTTTTAACCTTGACAAAGCTTATTATTTTATATATAAAAATTGATTATTTCAGCCTAATTCTTTTTCTATTATTTTCCTTTATTGATTAACTAACTTGGCATAAAGAATCGTTATCCATACAAATCTAAAAATCAAGAGAAAATACAAAAATCTGACATTGCATATTTTGTACATATTTTCTCTTTATTTTTTTTATTTTACCTTGTTCTAACCTATAAAAATTCATTAAAAAAGATTAAATATGTATATATTGTATATAAATTAATTCACCAATTAAAATCAAATTAAAAACACAAAAAAATACAAAATACAAAAATATGGTATTATTTTATTATATATAGAGTACCTCCAAAAATATGTTTTGTACTTTTAACCTCTTCTGATTTTGGGTCCCTCGTGAAAGTTGTAGATCGCGTCGAGACAAACAACTTTCGTGTTGACTTCTATTCGATTTGACTTCGTTTACTTTTTATGTCTTTTAATTTTAGTTATTTATATCTTTATTTAGTTTTTATATTATTTATTTTTAATCCCTACTATTATTTTTAATTTTTAAATTTAATTTTCAATTATTATTTTATTTTACTTTCATTTAATTGTTAAATTTAAAGATATAAGGTGTACTTTTCTTCTTTCTTTCGTACCTCCCTTCTCCCCTTATGAGGCTGCTGAGGTGGATTATTGTAAGCCAAATCGGATGTTGCTTTTTTTAAGTGGTTTTTTTTCTTGATTTTCCCATGTAGTTCATCGGGCAAACCAACGATTCTCCTCTTCGTAAAGTCATAGAGAGAGTCTTCGCTTTTTCTAGTATTACTTCTAGAAATGCCATGAAGGAATCATCCCTTCCTTTTTTTTATTTTTCCTTTTTCCTCTTCTTTCCTCTCTCCTTTCTCTCTATTCACTTCCTCTCTCTCTCTCTCGGTCATGTGTCCTGCACATGATCTTGCTCACCCTCCCTCTCATTCCTGGTAACGTGCCATGTCTTCCCTCCCCATGACACGTATGCGGCACATGCATTCTTCCTCCTCCTGCTGCAATCGACCGTTCACCGACCTGTAAACTCCTCTACATAACCATCGGTTGTCGCCTTCCCTCCTCTTTCACGTCATTGCACCCTCGCCATCCGGTATGACAACCATCTCCTTGAAATCCTCACCCCCTTCACCTCCATTTGACATCCACCATCTGCAGAACCAACTCTCCAGTCCTATTCTCCTTGTAGGTGACAAAAGTTGAGGAGCATTTCACCAGGCGAAGACGAGTAGGAGGCCTTGATGAGATTTGCAGCCTTCTTCTCGGTCTTATCATTGCATCTCAACAACATAGCTCGTGCTCTTCGCCGGAGCACTCGCATCGACGACCAAGAGACTGAGCTCCTCATCCCCATGTGATATCCTCCGCCCCTCGCTTCTCCGATCTCCCCAAACTCCTAGGTGAGTGATCGCCTCCATACTCACCCCCTCTAGACTCATCTGAGATCATGACCCAACCTCAGATGCACCTCTCTGCCTCTATGCTTCCCTTCTATCTCTCATCTCTCCCCCACCTCCAACCTCACTAAGGCTGGAGATAGGCTCTGATTCCTTCACCACCACAGATGACCCCCCTTTTCATTCATTCACTGTTGAGCTTAACCCTGCAGAACACGCAAATCGACTTGCCCTCGCACGTGCCTCTCCCTTAGGCGATGCCACCATATGCTATGCCTCCACATCGCCCTCCAGTAGCTCTGTCCCGTGACGACCGAGATCCCACTTCTCTGCCGACCGCCTTGCCATCTACCATCGCTCCGACGCAACTGCTCCGCCTGATGTGCTACGTTGATTGTCTCGCATCCAACCACCATTGGATAGAGGGCAACCCCTTGATCCAACGGAAGCTGCCATGACATTACCATCCCAGGCCTCGAGGCTCAGGCCCCATGACGTGCTCCTCGCCCGCCACGTGGATCCCCGGGTGTCGTACCTCAACTGCAGACCCAAGGCTCCACTCGAGCCTCCACTTCCATCCCCGAGCCTCTTGCGTCATGTGCACCATACATACACAGTGAGTAAATTGTAGGGAGGTCCTTGCCCTTCTCTAAAAATGGATAATCAACCTCGTCACCTTGGTCATGTGCATGGCACGTGCCTTCCTAGGTAAATTGCAAAGAAGCCCATGTGGGATTTCATAATTGCAGATAAGTCCCTACATGGACCTCTTTGATATAAAGACTCATATTTTTATTGTATTTTAGTCCCTAGAATTTGTTTATTGCATATCTTTCTCATTCGAACTTCGATTTTAGCGCACAATATGTCGTTTTGAAGCTTTTTGCTCTATTATTTTATATATTTTATGGACTGGTTAGAAGCTTTTTATAGATGATTGTTATTTGAGGATCTCTGTTGACTTATGCAGGCTGATTTATTGATATTTTGTAATATTTTATATTGAGAAGATCATTGATTTATTCTATAAGGATTTGATTAAGGAAATTTAATTTGCTTAATCTGCTTGTGATGATTGGAAATTAGTATTTGAGGAGTTAATTTTTGTAGGAACTAAATTAAATACAAATTATTAACCATTCACTAAGGATTATGTCGTAAGAAATTTGGAGATCCGACCTATTTGAAAATTATAATTGATATCTCTTTGTTTGCAGGATTCTTATTCATTGATCAACTATTGTAACCTACATCCTAATTAAGTTCAATAGATCTTTCTGGATTTTAATCTCTTTTGATCTGTGGTACTTTTTGAGGATATTGAATTTGGTTCATTCTCTTTTAATTATTGATAACGTTAATTGATGAATTAATCTCCACAAGGGCTTAATTAAGGAGGAGATATTAATTCAATTAATGAACATTTTATATGATTAAGATGTAATTTACAAGGAATTTCTAGGTCCAAATATTCATCGATAAAATCATCAAGTGATCTCTTTATTGCAGGATTGTCTATTAATGATTCTTTCGACCTGCAAGATGAACATCAATTGATAAATATTTCTTGAATTTATTTTGATCTGTGATTTTATTTGAGGACTAATTAATTATTTTAATTGAGGATTAAAAAAATAATCACAGATCCTACGCTTCATTATTCCATATGTTTCTTTTCTCACATTGTATTGCATTTTCATCATTGTATTTTTTATTTTCATTTTATTTTCTGACACGGATATTAATATTGCGATTAATAATTATTTAAATTAATTTAAACCTATGCAACTAGAAATACAATGTACCATATGTTTGACCTTGGTTTACGTACCAAGTAAAAATCCTCCACAATATTCAAGAATTGTGGTTTTTGATAGATCACTTTTCATCTCATGTACTACAACTCATCACTATTAAAGAGGTGAAATTCACGTTCATCAAATGACGTCGTTGCTGGGAAACAATTTATTTTTAAGCTTTTAAATAAAATTCTATAACTAATTTTTGTGAATTTAATATATGTGTCAATTTTTCATTTCATTTTATTTTGCATTTCTATTTTTGCATTTTATTTGTATTTCTCTCTCACTTCATATATTAGCTGCAATTTCTCTCTTCGCAGACAACTCAGAGCAATTTATTAGAAAAAAATCACGGATCTGCGAAGAAACTGTTGATTTTATTTTGTTAGAGAGAGTTAGATTAGGTTTTAATTTTTTGCATCATTTATATGGTCTCGTTGAACCCATATTTTTTATAGTAATTTAGATTGAACTCTTTATGGTGTGTCGGGTTTGTTTCAACCCCTTATTGCAGGTGGGACTTGATTTGAGTGGCGAAGAAATTAGGTGCACATAGGCTAGTTTAAATATTTATTTTTTATTAATGCTCGTAATGTTTAGACCATGCATTTTTCACTAACTATACGTACTGTAGATTGTTTGACTTAGCCAAATTTTAAATCCATTCATCACCGCTAATAAAACTATCTGCTTAGGGTGTTTTCATCAGTGCATATCATTTAGTGTAAACTTTAATTCATTATCTTGCATCTCACATGAAGAACGCGAGTAATCACTGTAAGTCTTCTTCTTAGCATGCATCATTGAGTTCACACTTGCATTAGCTTTTTTTTATTCTTCCCTTCTCATATTTTATAAATTAGGATTTAAAGGAATTGGGATTGCTTGTTAGGCCTGATATTTTCTGTGCTCATCTAGAACTCAAGTGATAACTTTAAACTAAACTCGGGATTGCTAATCAAAGCGAGTGCAGATAAGTTGACATAAACCTAACCTTGTGTCTCGTGTAGAGAAACCCACTCATTGTTTATAGGAAAGAATCTCACACTTAGGGTAGAGATAAAATCAGGAGCCTCATTCTAACGACTGAATTTAAAAACGACTAGCTACTTCTCAATGAGGGAGTTACGGTCTCCCTTAGCAGATCGGGCGGCTAAAGGACAATGTGCAGGGAACCATCCTGAAGTAATATAGGTAGTCATTCTATGGTCCGTACTTACACCCATACTAGTTGAAAGTAGATGCAGCTAGTTGTATGAATTCGGCCATGTCTTTGTGACACTCTCCATAACCTAAGCTCCGCTTAATCTTCTCAAAAATTATTTTATCATTAAACGAAAATTGAAAAGACAAGCGGTTGAACTACAACGTGCCTTTGTAAGTGTCGAGTGGGTGAATCTACAGGGTTGATTTCTGTTTGCTTTATGTGTGTCCAAAAGCCATACGCTTGTACCCAACTGTGAATTCTTGCTCTCTTGGCTCTATCAGCGTGCTCCTATCGATTTTCTTGACATTAGAGATGGATTTCTCTAGGGAATTTAATTTAGACTTTGTGAATGCTTTACAAAACCCCTTAGAATTCATGTCTCTTTGGGATAGATATGACCCTACTCTTGAACCCGCTCAGTATTGGGATGACCATGTTCTTAAGACCAAGCTCAATAAGTCACTATCAGGGTTTAGTCGATCCCAGACCAACACTCTCTTTAATTCCACCCCCCCCCCCCACATACACACATGAAAACTCTAATCTTTGGTAGAATCCCTTCGACACATGTATATAATTCAGATACATTTACATATGAAGGTGAATAAAAAGACAAGATGCCTCCAAATAAGAATCCTAGTGAAGACAAGAATAATAACGATCCAATGTTGGCAAATCTAGATCGTATAACCACAACTGATCGATAGAATGAATTATTGAGAGCCTGGTTAGTAGAACTCAAAGGATCTACAAATTCGAACGAGGCCACTGTGGAAGACACATACCTTCTGGAGATTTATGAGGACTACAACATATGAGACCAGTACCCTCTGAGGATGCGTTCAAGCACAAACCGCATTTCCTCGCGTTGCTTCCCAAGTTCAGAGGAAACAACCATGAAGAGCCTTACTCTTTTCTCTGAGACTTCGAACTAGTCTGTGACAACCTCTCTCACCCTATGGTTAGTCAGGACTATATTAGGTTCAGAGTCGTTCCCTTCACCTTGACTGATAAGGCAGCATACTGACTGAAAAACTTAGAAGAAGTGGTCTCAACACGGGCTACATTCAAGACTCTATTCCTAAAGAAATTCTATCCAGTGAGTAGAATTATTCAAATGAGGATAAAGCTCACAAACTTCACCAAGCATCCGAATGAACCATTTCATGAAACATGGGAGAGATTTACTGACGTAATTCAAAAATGCCATGGGCATGGCATAAGCAAGATGATGCTTGTCTAGAGTTTTGTAAGTGGTTTAGACATGGAAATTCGAGGGTTAGTTAGTAACTTTATGGAAGAAGCTATATGGGTCGTCATGAGGACATATAAGGTGTTTGAGGAATTAACAGACGTAAGCCGTGCACAGACCACTAGACGGGCCTACATGACTAACCCCCTTTCAATCTTATCCAAAGAAGGGGAAAGAAGACTGTGAACAACTGGTCTACCAAGCAAAGTGTCGACATGGGGATCATCACTGATAATCTAATTGTGATCGAACAGATTTACAAGAAGGTGGACGATCTCCTAATCTGCCCAAGCATATGGAGGAACTAGTTGATCGGGTATCTAAGATTCAGATACCTGCACTAACTATACCCCATGCCCCTACACACCAGATTAACTATAATTAAGGGCAAGAGGTAAGGCAACAAAGCAGTTGGGATGGTGACCAGTCTTTCGCCCATCGTATCGAAAAAACCTCTGCTCAAAAAGTTTACAAGGAACCTCTGTAATTGATGGAGATCAATGGAGTTTGGTAGTCCCCGTCAACCGATAAGATTCCAAATCGACTCTGAACCCTCGTCCACAACAATATCATCTCAGATATCAGCCCCAACAGCAACAACGACAATACCAACAATCTCATCTGGGTAACCATAACCCACAATAGAGGTAGAACTACTAGCGCAAGGGCTAGTACCGCTCGAACCAGCTACCCCAGCCTAGAAAAGGACATAGGTCTTCCTCTTCAATCTCTCCCAAACTCCACCGAGTGTTGGATGAACTTCATGACATGAGAGTTGATATCAAATAAATCTCCAAGTGGAGAGATGAGTACACCGTGCCACAAACTGTAATTTTCGCTCAAGTACAAGCTAATCCTAATAACCTTGGACACAAAGATCATGTATTAATCTCATAATATTCTTTACATGAATACGAGATCTTTTTGCATGATGTCACCAATCACATTTCTCTCAAGAGATGAAAAACCACAACCATGCCTAATCAAGCAAAGGAATGCGGTGACATAACCTCAGTATCCACATCTAAGCATACATCTAGGGAAGAAGAAGAGGAGAGACCGCCAACCCACACACCATAGTGATGAATCCACATTTCATCATCTTTATTCTATCATTTTGGCACCAAAAACCCTAGCAAATGCATGTAAATAGCATTAAAATCATCATCTTAGCATTTATGCATGTGCATCTAAATAGTGTATAAAATGCTGTAATTAAAGCCAAAATTATAGAATAAATAAAGAAAAGAAAAAGAATAAAATATTGTAAATATTTTATGACCCGAAACCCCGAGACCTAGGCATCTTGATGAATAGGTCGACAAGGAATAAAGTAGGGGGAGATAAGGGCCAAATACCTATATTTATTAATTCATTCTTTATTCATTTTGGGACCTATTTTTGGTTCTACTTTTTATACACCAAATAAAAAAACTTTGTACATGAAAGTTGTAGATAATTAAATAAAGAAAAATACAAAATTGATTTCACTGAAAAAATAATGCACCGATAAAAAGTTATGGTCTGAATAAAAATCCAGAATGCTAACTTCTCAGCCCCGTAACTCACAAATAAAAACTCCAAATGCAGCATACTCACCTTTAATTGTATATAAAAGAAAATAAGCTATTTAATGGTGTGGTTTCACATTTGGCGGAGCTACGGTTTGAAAGTTGACTTCTGGACCCTCATTGTACAGTGCACCGATTAAAATATTCAATTTATTCTTTATTTATTATTTTTATAATTTTATACTTTTATAATGTTGTAAATATACTTATAATAATTATGTACATTAAAAGTGGAATAAAAACCAAAATAAAAATAAAAATAAAATACTTGTATATAGAACACATAGATACAATACTCATATACATACCTATGTAATATACTCATATAATTTATTAAATATACAAAACAAATCAGAAAAATAAAATAAAAATATATTTGTGTATATAAAAGTATTTTATAATTTTAGAAAATCATAAATAAAAATAATAAAATTAAAAATACCTAAATTAAAATAAAATACTCAAATATATAGATAATATACCTATATAGGGGTACAAAAGCAACTTGTAAAAATATATTTCATAAAATAAATTAAAAATCATAATAAAATACTACTTAAAATAACGAATATTTTTTATTTTATAATCATAAATTAATAAGGCCATTTACTATTTTTAAATTAATTAACAAAATGTTTTTCCAGGGTTTTTCCTGGTTGGTCCACGTGGACCAACCAGGAGGTCAGGACTGTTGACCAAGGTCAACAGTCTGACCTACCCCCTGTAGACCTGTCAGGCTTGGTTTTTTGAGCTCTTTCTTGGCTTTTTCCCAGCCAAGTCTTGCACGATCTCGCGCCGCTTCCTTCTACAAAAATCTTCCCTGTAGATCCACCTAGCCCGCCGACCTATCAGATCTTCCCAGATCGTCGTGGCTCGCCCGTGACTCCTCCTCGAAACTCGCCTCTCCACCATATTTCAAAAACCACCCAAATCTTCCATAGCCTTTTGAACCGCGATTTCCCAGATTTCTTCCCCCTTTGGCCATGCTAGAGACGCCTGGAGGTGACAGCTCCGCGCTCCGAGCTTCAAGGCTGCGGAAGACACCAAGATCTGAGCGAGTTCCAACCTCCGGTGAAGCTTCACCGTTGAGGTAATCACCCTCTGGCCCCTAGGCCATCGAGGCCTTTTTGAGTTTCTTTTCATCCCTTTATCGTTCATTATCTCCCTAGGATCACTCCGAGCATCTTCCCTCGTTGATTCGTTCATCTAATCACTCCATCTCACACCTCGCCAGAGCGCAACTCCGGCGAGCCCCCATCTCGCCTGTCGCACCCCTTCGAGAGCCACCTGAGGTCGAGGCACTTTGCCCTCGACCTCCTTAAACTTTTTGTGCAGGTGCTGGTGTATATTGATGCGTCTGGAGCCCTTTTGATCCTTCGCCGGAGCACCTGGAGCACCGCATCTTCCGTGTCGCCGTTGAAGAGCTCCGCCGACCTCCACGCCAATCCATCGCTTCCAGACGACAGAAGAGATCTCCAGCAACCTTCCGGGCCCATTTTGAAGCTCATTCATCGACGGAGCGCGTCGCCACTGCCGGGAGAAGGTCGCCACGGCGGTCCTTCTCCCCTGTTCTTCCATTAAGCCTCGCTGCCGTCCGATCAAGAGGAGGCCCCAGTTTTAACGTGGACCGTCCGATCGCCTTCACCTACCGACGTCGGATCTCATCTGAGATCTAATCTCAGCGGTCCACGGGTGAAACGTCATCGCGCCCGGAGAAGATGCCACGTGGATAAATGGCGTGCCCTACGCCGCTGGATCGCGCCTGAAGCCCAACCGTTGGATGTCTGCCACGCGTCATCGCCTTCGCCAACATCGTCGGATCGCCTATGCGAGGGTATTTTGCAGTCAACCCCCGCTTATTTTGTAATTTCTATTTAGTCCAGAAACTTTATTGCGAAGTTTAAATATTTTTGTAATATTTGCACAAAGACCCCCAAACTTTCTATATTTGCATCCAGGTCCTTCGCCACGTCACCTCACGTGACCTGTACACGTGAGGTGTGGGCATTTTGCAGAAGGACCCTCGGGCTTTATTGTATTTTGTTTTAGTACCAAAACTTCACTTTCACATGTTATATTTCTGGAAAAATTGCATGTAAGCCCCCAGGGTTTGGAATATTACATTTTCGTCCTCGCCAGGCGCGTGCAAGTCACGCGTCCTGGTGGGAAATTTCTAAGAGACCCAAGTGGTTTTTGTAATTAGATTTCGGAGCTATAAATCGAATATTTAGTTTAAATATTTATGGAAATTTGCATGTATGCCCCTAGATGTTTGAGAAATTGCATAAATACCCTTGCCAGGACTGTTTAATGTTTGGATGTTTGTTGTAATTATTTAGAATATCATTTTCAGTCCAAAAATTCCACAAAAATAGGCTTAAGCTCCTGGTAACTTGTACTTGCACGCCATATTTTCACATTGCATTTTTATTGCATTTTCACAATTATTAAAAATCAAAAACATGCATTTATTTCACTGTTTGCATTAGAAAATCCATAAAAATTATAAAAACGTTTTGAAAAACTCCAAAAAAATTATATTTCGTGTGTTTTACCCTTTTTTAGTTTCAGTCCAAAAATCACTAAAAATCTCAAAAGAAAACACTAAAAATTTTAAAAACACTCAAAAACTTCAAAAAAATATATAAAATCAGAGAAAAATCAAAAAAAAAAATACAAACTCAGTTCCTGTTTGTTCTTTATGTTGATCTCTTTATTTAAAAAATAGTGTGAAAAATTTTGGTTGTTGTTTGATATTTTTAACTTCCATTTTACTTACAATCAGCACATATTTCATTGTTTTGCCTTGTTTTGCTATTTAAAAAAATATCAAAAACACCTTGAAAAATCCCCAAAAATCACAAAAACAGTAGAAAACCACAAAAATACCAAAAAGATTTTATTTCTGAATTTTTGGATATTTTTGCACAGTTTTATAAATATTTTATCTTGTCTTACATTGTTTATAAATTCCAATATTGAAAAGGAAAAAAATATAAAATATAAAATATAAAAATCAGAAAATTAAAAATCAAAATACAAAAAATAAAAATAAAAAAAATATTAAAAAGTAAAAACCCACAAAAACATCTTTGCTTTCTTGCTTAGTGTAGACACATCACACACACACACTTGTGCACACCTGTTTGAACTACCCTGCTTGCTCCCTGTGTTCGAACTCTCTGCATACTTGTCACTATACACCATTTGTGCAGAATTAAAAATAAATTTGACTCCACACTTGTTTTTCATTGTTTGATACTTGATTGTGGGTTCATTGTTGATTAATCACATTTTATTGTGGGTCGCCACAACGACGTATTTAGACCCTTGATAATTTGCGATTATCACATAGCACCACAACACCTCGGAGCCAAGTGAGTCTGAATCAGAAGAGGAGGGACTCACAACAGCAACATCAGTCCCCACAACCACAATTGTCATTTTCTTTTCACACTACTAATGAGAGTCCTAGTGTAAGTCTCAGTCCTAGTCATGTACAAGCTTTTATTTTTAATAAATGTGATGATTTAATTCCTGATTTTGATCACTCAATCCCTTTCCTGTGTGCTCTAACGGCTGGAAAGAAGAAAAGCTAAAAAACCAAAAAAATGATGAAGAGATGGCCCACATTTGCAAAGAAAACATCAAGGTCAATTTATCCCTAGAAAAGATGATAGAAAGAGATCCGGTTTTTAGAAAATACCTTAAGGTGAGAAGCACACCGACAAGGATCGGCAAAAAGAACTCAAGCCGAACAAAGAAGCACATCCTCTCCATCACTACATATCACTTAATAAGAAATGAAATTCCAAGAAAGAAGAGAGACATGGGTGCACACTTCGTGACTAGTAAGATCAATGAGATCAAGTTTGCTAGAACTCTACTAGACAACGATTACTCCATCAATCTCATGCCCACCACACTTTATGAACATCTAAATCTAGGACCTCTTAGGAAGTCAAGAGCCGTACTTCAATTTGCAGATACATCAACTAAGAGACCCAGGAGTAAGATCATGATCGTTCAATATTGAGGGACAAGATTATCCAGTGGATTTTACAATACTTGACATGGATGTCCCTGGGAATTGGAAATATTCCCAAATGATCTTAGGGCATCCCTTCCTCAAGACCGCAGGAGCCCTATTTGACTATACCTCTGGGAAAATCCAATTTGGTAATCTTGAACTAGAAATGAAGCAGACTAGATTACAGAGACTAGAGACTGGATACAGAAACCAGTACTGAGTCAAGAACTTCAGAGTTAGAGGAAGATTGTAGCACAATAAGAATAGTTGGTACATGGAGACAGAACCCATCCATCATTAAGGAATCACTCTCATCTGGAGAGGACATTATCGATCATTTAGTATGTCAGATCATTCAAGAAAACACTCTCTATGCATTATTCTACGCTATTGGAGACTCAGAGGTCTATTCGAATATGTCAATCTCATTTCTTTTAGGACAATCCTGAAGTGAGAAAGACAGGTCAGACATGTCTTTTGCTGAAATACGGCAAATATTTGGCGATCTGACCCCAGAATCCATTCAATGGGTGGTAGATGAAGCTGCATAAGATCCACCCTCAACACAAGCAGATTCGATAGTATTAGATCCATACTTCTTAGATGTTACAGATCTTCCCGACTCAAACTGTTTCCCCTTACTCTCAAATATGCCTTCCTTGCGGAACCTAAGGGAAAGTTTCCGGTCATCATCATCTCACATCTGACCGAAGAGCGGGGAATCCTCCTGCTAGGAGTATTAGAGAAAAACCACAAGGCAATAGGCTGGAGATTGTCGAATCTCCAAGGGATTAACTCAGCTATTTTTTTAAATCTTATATACCATGAGGAAAATGCTAAATCCTCCCGTGAATTCCAGTGTAGGTTGAATCCATAATCGTGGGAAGTGGTTAAGACTTAGATAGAGAAATGGTGTAGAGAAGGGTTCATTTATCCCATCTCAAACTCCAAATGGGTGCCACCCTTACATGTGGTCCCAAAGAAGTCAGAATTCCATCATCACCAATGAGGAGGGAGAGGAGATCACGACACAAGTATGCGCATCATGGAGTGTCTGTGTGGATTACAAGTTCTTTAATGCCACGACGAAACATGATCACTTTCCACTATCATTTATTGATCAAATTTTAGAGAGATTGGCAGGAAGAGAATACTTTTGCTTTCTAGATGGGTACTCAAGTTATAATCAAGTGGTCATCGCCCCTAAGGACTAGGAAAAGACAACAATCACTTGGCCCTTTGGTACTTACACTTTCAAGCGCATGCCTTTCGGGCTACGTAACATCCCCGACACTTTTCAGCAGTGCATGATTACGGCATCTGTCGAAATGGTTGTAGATTGCCTAGAAGTCTTTATGGATGACTTCCTGATTCATGGTGATTCATTCGATGATTATCTCACGTACCTGGACGAAGTCCTTGAGAAATGTAGGAAAGTAAATACGGTTCTCTCTTGGGAGAAAAGTCATTTCATGGTCAAAAGAGCATCGTGTTGGGGCAAGCCATCTCCAAGAAGGGAATGGGAGTTAACCCAGGCAAGGTGGATGTGATCATGAAACTCGAGCCACCAACCAACGTAAAGCAAGTAAGGTCCTTTCTAGGACATGTCGGATTTCATCAAAGATTCAAGGATTTTTTGAAAATTGCTATATCATTGACTAAGCTCTTAGGGAAATACATTGATTTCATTATAGATCATAAGTTTCTTAAGGCCTTCGAGCTGCTCAACAGAAAGATCATAGAAGCTCCCATCCTACAAGCCCCCAATTGGTCTCTTCCCTTTGGGATCATGACTGATGCCTCTAATTTTGCAGTAGGGGTTGTACTGGGATAAAGGAGAGATGGAGTTCCTTTTGCAATTCACTACACAAGAAAAGTGTTGGATCCATCTCAGAAAAATTATATTAAGACAGAAAAGGAAATGTTGTTGTAGTCTTCGCCCTAGAAAAACTCAGATCTCTATTGTTGGGATCTAAGGTGACAGTGTATACAAATCATTTAGCCATCCGATACTTAATGGAAAAGAAAGATGCAAAGACACATCTTCTCAGATGGATACTTCTACTTCAGGAATTTGATTTGGAGATTAAAAATAAGCCCCGAGTGAAGAATGTGGTGGTTGATCATCTATCTCTGATTGAAAAAGATAAAATCCCTGATTCAAAATCGATCCATGAATCCTTCCCAGACGAGTCGATTTCTATTATTGACTCCCTTCCATAATATGCCGACATGGTTAACTATCTTTTCTCTAAGAAAGTTCCTCGGGGTTGGCCCAAGAATAGAACTTAATGACTTTAGTTGGAATCCCAACAATACCACTATGAGGATCCGTTCCCTTTCTTTAAAGGAACGTATTGTATATGGAGAAGATGCATTCCTCATGAGGAATACCAAAATCTTCTCACTCTATGCCACACCTTGGAGGCAAGAGGACACCATTCCGAGAAGAGGACCAATGAGAAAATATTACAATATGGATTTTATTGGCTGACCTTGTTTAGGAATGCCTACAATTTTGTCAGGTTGTGCCCGGTCTGTCAGAGAATGGGAGGGACCATCGGTCCCAAAGATGCCATGCCCATGCAACTGGTTGTCATCTATGATGTATTCGACGCATGAGACATTGATTTTATGGGCCCATTCCCTAACAACCACGAATTTGAATATATTCTTCTCGCGGTAGACTACCTATCAAGGTGGGTGGAGGCTATCCCTACTCGAGTCGTAGACAGCAGAACCCTCTGTAAATTTTTAAGAGATCGTATTATTTTGATGTTTGGAATTTCCAAGGTTCTAATATCTAACTGGGGAGACACTTTGTCAACATGGAGGTGAAGAAGTTGATTAAGGAGTATGCCATCGAGCATCGTTTCGCTAGTCCTTACCACCCATAATCCAATGGCATCACAGAGGTGTCAAACACAAAGGTCAATGGAATTTTACAGAAGTTGGTCCGCCCTGGCAGGAAGAATCTGGTCAACTCTCAGACCAAGTTCTTTGGGCTTATAAGATGGCTCCAAGACCCCATGAGCACCTCCATGTTTAGAATGGTATTTGGAAAACCATGACAATTGCATGTAGAATTAGTGCATGAATTGGAATGGGCAATCAAAAAGATCAACTTGAATTTTCACTAAGGCAAGAAGAATAGAGTTATGGATCTAAACGAACTCTCAGAAATCAGAAACCATGCATATGAAAACAACTTAAGGACATAATAAAGAGATGGAGTGACAAGCACATTAGAACAAAGAACCTCGTCCTATGGCATAAAGTGTGGTTGTTAGATGAAAGGTTGAAGATTTTCCAAGGCAAGCTGAAATAGAAATGGATATGACGTTTCATCGTTAGGGAAGCACACAATAATGGCAGTATCATAATTTTTGAGACAACATACAATATAAACACTTCCCTAGTCAATGGACATATGCTTAAGCACTTCGTTGAATCACATGATCTGTTGGTACAAGTTGAGCAGACCTCCTTTACACAAGGCACAAAATCAGACAAAAGACTCCCTTGGCCATGTGAAACCTTGATAAGTAAAGCCATCCTCTTGAATGTAGCTAGAAGATTCAACCGATCACTTGTATATCCACCCCTAATCTACTCAGTCTGCCACTTGTGATTTCTCTTTCACACTAAAGCTAACCCGAGCCTAAGTATAGAGGGACCGACGTCATTGTGTATACATCATTTCTATTTTCCTAATCATCTACCTCCCCATTTCCTGCTATTCTGATATGTTTATGCCCTCAAAAGCCTGAGTATAAAGGGCGACTCGACTTCCTTTTCTTTTTGCTCAACTATGCTTGGTACGAGCTATGTCTACATTTCACTTTGTGCCATGAGGACATAGCACAAACTAAGTATAGGGGGGTGTATATTCTTTATACTTTAACCATAGCTTGTGATTTAATTATTTTCATCAAAAATTGAGTATGGATTTAAGTTCTATATATTATGTCTACTTTTCATTCTTTATGTAATAATACATGCTTTTAAAAACTTTTTACAAAATTAGGGAGCATAACTAGCTTTTAAAAAACTAACTTAAGTTTTTATCTCTGAAATTTTCACTATCACTCAAGAATTGAGGAATGAAAGAAATTCAGGATTTTAAGGTCCTTTGATTCAGAGTTAACCGGCCTTAGTCATTAGGATTATAGACTTAATAATCCACGCTTCCCTGAGTTTGAAAATTTTGAGAGCTAGATTTCACTCTCAATCTCCACCTTTGGTCATCACATCACATACAAGACTACATGATTGATGAGATGAGTTGATATTTCGATTGAGGGACTGGGACTTGAGATTTGAGTCTAGACTTGATTTTATGATACTCAAGGATGGGATAAAGTAAATGAAACCTGAGTGTTAGAAACCGTGGCCAGTATGTAAACAAGTTTGCGTGCTATCTTTTGATACTGGCTTATGTGACAAGGTCTGATGAAATTAAATAATTGATGATTTGTGTGCACCAACTTGGAAAAATAATGGAGCTGGCCTCGAAAAAAATATTTTTGAATGAAAAAGAGCTCTCAATTACAAGTCAATCTCAAAGAGATTCAATCAAAGGTAAGCACTCCAAACCATTTCAAAGTGTCCACTTGAATCAGAACTAATTAGGACCAATGAATCGAACTAGTACCTCAAAAAGGGTTCTGCATCATAAACGATACAAGTCTAGATGTAAGTATGGTAGATACTTAAAGAAGACACACCCCGCTATACTCCCACAAAAACAAGTATAGACAACTCAACAACTCTTGACAAACACATTGGTCAACGACCAAAAATATATGGGTTGAGTAATATGGCACTTGAGAGGATCCTTGTTCCAATGTAAGGGAGAGAAGAAAATACACAAATCTATGCCCTCCATCATCTAGCCTGCCATATACATTTTCAATTCTGATAAACTACTGAGATGATAAATTGAATGCAATAACAAATTTATTCCCTAGTGTTGAGGATTTGGTCTTGAGGAGAGTGTCTTGGATCAGGACTTTGAGTGACATTTCGACTCGACTCTCGTGATTGCAGTACACATTAATTATCATATCTTTTATACTATATGTATGAACAAAGAGTCTGATAATTGGATGATCTGGATTCCTTTTTATTAGAGCTTGGTCGAGCTTAGAATGTTAGGATCACTGAAACTAAAGATTCTTAATGATACAAGCCTTTAAATTCGTACATGCACAGTCAAGGATTCAACCTTCTTACTAAAATCTACTTGGGGACAAGCAAAGAGCTAAGTATAAGGGTGTGATGAATCTATGATTCATCTACTCTATATGGTTGTTTTAGCAAAATCCTTGTACCACTAATTAATCCCCCTTAATTTGTATTTATTAACAATCACCAATTGTGCTAAAAATGGGGTAAAAAACTGCAATGAAATAACATGTGTTTTTAACCTTTATTGAGCTTATTATTTTATGTATAAAAATTGATTATTTTAACCTAATTTTTTTTCTATAATTTTCCTTTACTGATTAACTAACTTGGCATAAATAATAAAAATCCATAAAAAAAGAAAATCTAGAGAAAATATAAAAATCTAACATGGTATATTTTATATATATTTTCTATTTTTTATTTTTATTTTACATGTTATAACCTATAAAAAATCTGTAAAATTTAAATTAAATATGTATATATCGTAAATAAATTAATTCACTAATTAAAATTTGATTAAAAATACAAATACGAAATAAAAAATTGTGGCATTTTATTATATATAGAATACCTCCAAAAATATATTTTATACATTTGATCTTTTTTGATTTTGGGTCCCTCACGAAAGTTGTAGTTCTCGTTGATACGAATAACTTTCGTGTTGATCAATTTTTTATTTGACTTCATTTACTATTATTTTTTACTTTTCTTTTAATTTCAGTTATGTTTTATCTTTATTTGATTTTTATATTACTTCATTTTAATCCTTGATAGTTATTTTATTTTTAATTTTTAATTGTTATTTTATTTTACTTATCATTTAATTGTTATTTTTATTTTATTTTTATTTGTTTCTATTTTCCTCTTCTTTTCTCTGTCTTTTCTGTTTCTTCATTTCCTCTCTCTCTCTCTCTCGGTCATGTGTTCTGCACGTGACCTAGCTCACCCACTCTCTCCTTCCAGGTCACCTGCCCTGCACGTGACCTGTCTCCCCTCCCCCATTCACATGCGTGGCACATGCATTCTTCCTCCTTCTGCATTGATCGTTCGCCGACTCATGCATTCCTCCGCGTAGTCGCCTCCTGTCGCCTTCCCTCCTCTTTCGTGATTGCGCCCTCACCATCTTTTACGACACCACTCTCCTTTAAAGCCTCACCCCTTCACATCCGTTCAACATCCACCATCCGCAGAACCAACTCTCCAGCCCTATTCTCCTTGCATGTGATAACAGTCGAGGATCATTTCATCAGACGACAAGGAGCAGGTGGCCATGTTGAGATCCACGACTGTCTTCTCGATTGTGTCACTGCACCTCAGCATCAGAGCTCGTGTCTTCACCGGATCACTCATAGCGATGACCAATAGGCTGAGCTCCTCCTCCCTAAGTGACATCCTCCATCCCTCACTTCCTCGAATTCCTAGACGATCGACCGCCTCCATACTCACCCCCTTCTGACTCATCTCCGATCATGTCTCAACCTCAGATGCACCTCTCTGCCTCTCTGCTCCCCTTCTATCTCTCGTCTCTCCTCCACCTCCAGCCTCACTAAGGCTGAAGATAGGCTCTGATTCCTTCACTACCACAGACGAAGCTTCCCCCCCCCCCGCTACTTTTCCTTCATTCCACGTTGAGTTCTTGTAGGACATGTTGTCTGGCTCTCCCTCGCTCGTGCCTCTGCCTTGGGCGACACCACCGTCTGCTCTGCCTGCACATCACCCTCTAGCAGCTTAGTCCTATGTCGGTCGAGCTCTTGTGTCTCCGTCGACTACTTTGCCCTCTGCCACGTCTTCGCCACAGCTGAAGGAGATGGGGAGAATCCTCAAGAGCATCACGGAAGCGTGATGATCGCATCGAATACGATCGGGAGCAACTAGTCGCACCAGTTGCTCGATGTAGCGGAAATTAAAATCTTCTATGTGTTGAAACCACATGATCCAAGAACACTTCTCGGATCATTTCGTCTAAACCACAAACAAGTAATAGGATTACCTCTTGAAGTGTGGTTGTGATTGAGTCTCTAAACAAAGAGATCTCATGTCTCAAGTCCGATCCGACGGAGGAGACGCTTGCGAGCGCGTGGATGAGACGTGTGCTTCTCGTAATCCATGTTGATGATCCAAGCCACGGATCTCTTGATCTCGATAGACGAGATACTACGTCTTCTTCACGAGCAAGGCACGCCAAAGTAGAGGGAGATCCACGAGCAAACGATCGGGCAACATAACGACGATGCTGCGGCGATGGAGGATCTCCCTAGGGCATCCATGGTGGACGGTCACATGAGAGATAGAGTGGGTGTATAGAGAGAGGAGAAAGGGAGAGGGAGAGAGAGAGAGCATTCATTCATTATATCATTTGAAGAGCAATGGATGCCTCTTCTTATATAGGGTTTTGGGAGTCCAGGGATCCTAATCCATGGACAATACACAATCAATGGTTGAGATTGATTTGTATTTCTTTCAATGGCTATGATCTTGTTGTAAAACACAACAACAATTAATTTAAGTTAATATATATCGATAAATCAATATAATTAAATTCAAATTAAATCAATTAATTATCCTTGGAGATAATGAGGAGATAAACCACATCCCCTAAAAGGGGTGACGGCTTCAACATCTCATGAGATCTCATTATCTCATGAGATACCATTATCTCATGATATCTCCAGGATTTACAACAATTATTGTAAATTATTTCACAAAAATAATTCATAATTATCTTGTGAAATATTGCAATCATGCCATTGGAAAAATGTGAATCACATTCACATCCCAAAACAAAATATAATTATATTTTAATTAATCATCCAATGTGAATCCAATTTCAAGATATAAGATCTAAGATCTAAGAGATATCCATGAAATCACATTTCAAGATATGGAATAACCAGTCTATAAAACACTTATTATCATCCATATATCATTTAAAAATGATCATGATATCATCTACATTTAACACGATGAACACAATGGCACTCCCACTAAGCTTCACATGGTTCATCAAGATTATATCTGAAATTATAACATTTATAATTTCATCAAATCTTATATTCCAACTTCAAGAATCTTATTTGAGTCTCTAGATGGAGCTCTCTAGCTTGCACACCTTGCATTCCTCAACCATGAAGCCCTGGGGCTACTTCGTGAATATCCTCAGAGAGGTATTCATAGAGGAATGCAATCTTGACTTACATCTTGTAGATGTCAAAGTCAAGTTGTGTAGCTATTGTCAGCAATATTCTGACGGGTTTAAGCATGGTCACTGAAGAGCAAGTCTCATCGCAAGCGATGTCTTCTCTTCGGTGTGTAGCCAAGGCTACGAGTCGTGCTTTGAAGGTCTCTACCTTCTCATCAGGTTCCCTTTCTCTTGAAGATCCATTTACACCTTATAGGTTTTACCCTTGTAGGTGGATCCTCGAGGGTCCATATACAACACTTGTCTATGAAGTCTCTTTAGACTTTATTGCTAAAATCCATCTCTCCATGTCATGATCTTTAGAGACTTGATCATATGAAGTCAGATCATTGTCAGACTTAACTGACACATGGAATACATCCTCAAACTCATTTGAAGAGGTATTAGTGTTTCATCTTTAATTGTCCTTTTGGTTTCTGATTTCAGGAGCCTCATTATCATCTCAAGATTAAATGAGTTCCTTTACTTCATTTTCATGTTGATTCTCAAGAGAGTCATCCTCTAAGAATCACATTCTCAGAGATGAGATCTTTTAGGAATCTCAAGGTCATAAAGTAGGTATCCCATTCCATCCTTTATTTTCCTAATGAAGTAGCACTCTTTAGTGCTCAATTCCAGCTTACTTGCATGGAATTTTATTAAGGATATATAATGTAGTCTCTACTACATATATACCTAGAAACTAAGAGGCAATTATGCTAAAATTCATCATTGATCAAATCATGCACATGATCCAATTGTATCCCCCTACAACTCTATTGAGTTTAGGTGTGTTACGAGGATTAAGATAGAAATGATACTCATATCTCCATAAGGTATTCTTTGAATTTATCTAACAGGTACAAGCTACCTAGGTTAGATCAAATTCATTTCATCATTCTTCAAAATTTGGTTCTAAACCAAAATTATGAAATCTTTGAACATTTCAAAGTTTTCTCAGGTGAAGAGAAGAAATCTCATATCATGCATAATCATCAATAGATATCACATATCCATAATGTTCACTATGATATAGATGATTCACATACATCAATATGTATGAGATCCTGAATACCTTGACATCTTACACCTTTCCTAAGAGAAGGGTGTATTGGACATTCTTCGAATACAATATTCACATGTATGCAAGATTTGAAATTTTAGACATTCTAAAGTTTCATATCCTACTAGTCTATTGATCTCATCAACAGACATATGTCCAAAACTTGATGCCAAATCATTGTCAAATAATCTTCATCCTCCTATTGATCTTATAAAGGTTATAATTTTTAGTATTAGAAATCTCAATGAACCATTCATTAATTTTTGAATTTTGTGGATTCCACTAGATGGTAGATTATTATCTGAAATATATCCATAATAACTCTTTATGATAGTTCTATCTCAGAATTCATGTTTATTTCCAACATTTAAAAACAAACAATGAGTGTATTCTAATATCTAGGTCATAGAGACATTCTCTAAGACTAAGGGCTCTCCCACTGAGAATATGAAGTCTATCAATCCAACAGAGATTGTTGCAACAATTACGTCAATATCCATGTAGATAACTATAAACCTTAATAACAAATTTTCTAGTCTTCTAAAACATATGCAACCTATTGCAAGTGTTGTTAGAAGATTGAGATACAATTATGAGACTTTATCTTATTCAATAAGCAAGTCATTTTCAATGATCAAATGTAGATATAGATTATTATGATGCACTATCTGAGTCCTTCTCTAAGGATTCTAGATAGACTTGATAGTCATACTATCAACACATTTGGCAGATTGCAGTATTGGCATTCTTCCAACTCTTTGGATGTCATATGGAAGTCACCGAAGTACAGTCAACTCTTTGACTATCCTTCTCATCTTGGGTCTGACCTATGCTTCCATTGGGCTCTCTTTCTCTATGAACAACCATTGTTCAAGACAAAGGATCTCTTATGTTAAATTCAAAAGAATTCAATGTAAGAGCATTTCAACATTTATACATGCTTCATTAAATTCATACAATATGAATATTATGAAGCTTCATGAATGAATAGAGTATAGATAGTGGAATGATGACACTCATCATGTCTACATCCATCTAGACTCTTAAAACATTGGTTCAGATAGGTATTCAAACATTTTGAATACATCATCTCTTATAGAGCTACCATTCTGCATGATGCAGTGAACCATGTCATTTATAATAAAAGTCAAGAGCACATATGTGTGTCAGAATATCTTCTCAGATTTTTATAAGGATTAATTTAACAATTACAATCATCATAGACATGTCACTTCCAAAGCACATTTGTTGATATCAATATAAACCCTAGGGTTGTAGATCTATTGTCTATTTAATGGTCATTCCTCATTATTATGAGGAAACTTGCATATTGCAACCACATACATTACGTGTCCAACTGCAAGTACAATATCTGAATCACGAGTCCAATCCATGATATTCTATTGGTTATTATTGAGTATAACATTGAGTGGGTTTAATGAAGGATTATCTGAAATAAGAAATTTGCATAAGTGTATATATACATATTTTACTTTGATTTAGGAGTTTTTATATCAAAATTGTCCTCCTTGTCAACACTGAAAGTTCATTCCCTTAATCACTTTCAATGTAAAAGATATACTTACCATTATATTTCAAGCAAGATCTGGGATCTCCTTCCTTATCTTTGTCACATCCCAATAATATGAGAACTTGTGACTCCGATAAAAAGAAGCAGGAACTCATTCCGCCTTGCAAGTCCAACTTGCATTTCTCAATTCAGTCTTTAACACCCGGACCCACCACCCTAAGGAGATGTTGACCCATCATTAATTGAACCAACCGTCAATAGGCTTAATACTCGCTAAAAGTAATCCAATATCGCCCCAATAATATAAGGACTCGATATTGAGGTTACTACGTATACGACCTTATTCTTTCGAGAAGCAAAGAGCCCGATCTAAATGGATTGTATGTAGGAGCTGTCACTTCGGACATGCATCTCCTACATACAATATCAGGCGACGGAACTCTTCACCTTGACGAGAGACCATGGATGTCACTTATGTGATCCTCCATATCATATTAAAATTCTAATTAATCATCATGAATCATATTTTCAATATGATTAATTCTTCCAAGGGAAATAACAACTTTATTCATAATAGAGTGTTTTAGTTTCAATTAGATTCCAATAATCTAATCATATTAAATTAATGATCCAATTAATATCCAACGAACTTTATTAATTGTTACTTGAATTATTGGTATTATCTCAAATACGTATTATTTTGAATTTTAATAATTAGAAATACATCATGATTTATTAATCATTATACCAACCCTACCTGTTGTCATGGCAAGTACTGACGGGAGTGGGACAAACCACACACGGTGCAACCTGCTACCCCAACGCTCCCTGACTAGGCACCATATCCGCCTCGAGAAAGGATAATGCGAAATAGATCACTTTGTACTTGAGATGATAAGCAACATATTTGTTGGAATGTAGATCATGTAGATCATGTAACCAATTTGTGATATAGATCACTTCTGATCAATATTTGGTTAGGGAAATGTCATTTATGGAAATAATTATCATCAATTATTTCACAAATATTTATGCACAATTATTACAGGAAATTAAATAATTTAATTTCACTAATTTCTTAAATGATACTCACTAGGTTCTTGATTAGGAAAGTAATTTCAGCAGTGACCCTCACTTATTAAAATTACCACATCTCAATCAAATTAAATCCAAATTAAGCAAAATAAGTTCCTAAAGTTTGATAATTTGATTTACAACAGAACCAAAGTGATTTGCATGCATTTCAAGGCATTTCAAATCCGCAATTAACATCTTATTTACGTCATGATCCGCAGTCCCCGAAACTGTGGATGTATGGTTATTAGAAAGATCATATCTTGAGTTATCGGATTCCAAATCATGCAAACTCAAATCCTACTGTTTCCTTAATTAACGAGGAACATTATCTATTAAAAAAATAGTGTTTAGACATTTTAAACAGGGACGAAATTTTATCACAAGACAGACTGCGAAAATTGAAATGCTAAAATTTTCATGAACCCAAACGAGCCCAAATCTTCGTAGGTTCATGGATCTCATCCAAAACCTTCGATAACCTGGCTCTGATACCACTTGAAAGATGTGAGAAGAATCCTCAAGCGCATCACGGAAGCGTGATGATCGCATCGAATGCGATCGGGAGCGACTAGTCGCACTAGTTGCTCGATGCAGCGGAAATTAAAATTTTCTGTGTCGAAACCACATGATCCAAGAACACTTCTCGGATCATTTCGTCTAAACCACAAACAAGTAAAAGGATTACCTCATGAAGCATGATTGTGATCGAGCCTCTAAACAAAGAGACCTCCTGTCTCAAGTCCGATCCGACGGAGGAGACGCTTGCGAGCGCGTGGATGAGACGCGTGCTTCTCGCAATCCACGTTGATGATCCAATCCACGGATCTCCTGATCTCGACAAACGAAATACTATGTCTTCTTCATGATCAAGGCATGCCGAAGTAGACAGAGATCTACGAGCAAACGATCGGGCAGCATAACGACGATGCTACAACGATGGAGGATCTCTCTAGGGCATCCATTGTGGACGGTCACATGAGAGATAGAGTGTGCGTATAGAGAGAAGAGAGAGAGAGCATTCATTCATTATATTGTTTGAAGAGCAATGGATTCCTCTTCTTGTATAGGGTTTTGGGAGTCCATGGATCCTAATCCATGGACAACACACAATCAATGGTTGAGATTGATTTGTGTTTCTTTCAATGGCTATGATCTTGTTGTAAAACACAATAATAATTAATTTAATTTAATATAATATATATCTATAAATCGGTATATTTAAATTCAAATTAAATCAATTAATTATCCTTGGAGATAATGAGGAGATAAACCATATCCCCTAAAAAGGGGGGACGGCTACAACATCTCCTGAGATCTCATTATCTCACGAGATCTCATTATCTCATGAGATACCATTACCTCATGATATCTCCAAGATTTACAACAACAATTATTGTAATTTATTTCACAAAAATAATTCATAGTTATCTTGTGAAATATTGCAATCATGCCATTGGAAAAATGTGAATCACATTCAGATCCCAAAACAAAATATAATTATATTTTAATTAATCATCCAATGTGAATCCAATTCACATCAATAATTAATTAATAAATATAAATCACAATATACTCTTTCTAATATATTATAAATCACATTTATAATATATATGATTAATATGGATAGTGTTATCCATATTATTCATATCCATGATAATTAAATTGTATTTAATCATCTTGGATCTCTATTCTCACGTACCAAAATAATATGAATCACATTCACATTATTCACATCTTTGATAATTAAATCACATTTAATTATCTCAGATAACTCCTCTTATAATATGAATCAAATTCATATTATCTGTGATAATCAAATCACATTTAATTATCAATTCTCTTGATGCTTGGATACATATATCAACAATGAAATTATCCATGAACTCTTTCAAGGATAATACTTTCTCCGCGGATACTTGGAGATAAGGACAGGGCGATTGTATTGTTCCACGTACAGTGACTTGGATGTTGAGATCATCTCAAATCCATATATCGAGCCTCCCATAGATGCTTGATTAAATCAAGACCGCAAATCTAATCTTCTCACATTCAGATCAATGTCCAACATTTGGACCAAGATCAGATTACTTCTCTATTGAGAGGAGTCACTAAAATCCAGACCTGTTTCATCACTCCCTAGGAATGGAAGCATCATGGTTATACAATCGTTTATGATCACATCACCCTTAGGTATTCCCAACACCTATACATCATGCATACTGGAAGACTCAGAATAAACCCGAAGTATTAGATCAACTTTATACTGTCTACTTCAGGGTTTTATCGTAAGTTTCTCATTTGATCATTGGGAGTTGGTATCGATCATATACTTTCCAAAAGCATATATCATACCTAGGTGTTGATCATATACTTTCCAAAAGTATATATCAAACCTACAAATTCGGTCAAGCTTCCAAAGCAAGATGACCGTGCATGGAATTTGATTCTTTCCAATATCTCATGAGTAATCTCATGTCTTTCGGTTCAATAAATGAACCTGTTTGATCCCTTTGAGAGATCGTATTACTCATATGCCCTTATATGCACACCAACATGCCGGTGTATAGACCTTGGTTAGGTCATCAACCTATTGGTCTGCCAAATGTACATACTCAGACATATAGTAACACATCTGTCTCCGATCAGAGGATGCGTGCCTGCATCGTGATAACATACGATATAGGACTTTGATTATCTCGATCTCATTAAGTCAACTCTTTGACCTAACTAATATGACACCTCTGAATCTCTATTCCAATGCAGAGGACTTGCATCAAGAGGTCAGTCAGATATCAGCCTATGTGAGAAAGGATTGCCATCTCCTACTCAGGCTGGAGATCATCTCTTAACAATCATTTGACGGTGCTTGATGAGTCCTCAATCTAACCCTTTAGATATTCATCGAAGCACCAGCCTCTATGATTCAATAGTTGAATCAACAACTGTATGATTATTAAGATGGCCATGGTACATAAATCTAACTGTACTAAGGGACCTATTATGCAAATTATTTATTCTTCATTTCAGATTAGGGAATGATATTCGCAATAACATTTATTGCATAATGGCTCGTCGTGGGCTCGCATGTCCAACACTGCTCTACCTGACACGCTTCGCCAATCGCCCCACACCTAGCCATCGTTGGATCCCCTTGATCCAACGACCACAAAGCCGCCACGACATTACCCTCAGCCTCGACCCACACCTCGAGGCTTGTGCCCCACAAAGCTCTCCTGGCCTGCCACGTGGAGCCTCGAGTATCACACCTCAGCTACGGACCCTAGGCTCCACCCGAGACTCCACTTTCATCCTCGTGCCTCTCACGCCACATGCATCGCATGAGCGTAATAGGTAAATTGCAGGGAGGCCCTTGCCCTTCTACAAAATTACATAAGCAGCCCCACCATCGAAGCTGCATGCGTGGTACATGCTTGCATGGGTAAATTGCAAAGAAGCCTTAGTGGGTTTTAATAATTCCATATAAGTCCCTCCAGGGACCTCTTTGAGACAAAACTCATAATTTTATTGCATTTTAGTTTCTGAATTTTGTTTATTGCATATCTTTCTCATTCGAAATCCGATTTTAGCGCACAATATATCGTTTTGAAGCTATTTCTGTGCTCTTTTATTTTATATACTTTATGGATAGATCGGAATGTTTTTATGGATGATTATTATTTGATGATCTCTTTTGACCTATGCATGCTGATTTTTTTTAACATTTTTGCGCTATTTTATATTGAGAAGATCATTGATTTATTCTGTAGAGACTTGATTAAGGATGTTTAATTTGCTTAATCTGCTAGTGATGCTTAGAAATTGGTATTTGAGGGATTAATTTTGTAAGAACTTAATCAAAGACAAATAGTTAATCATTCAATGAGGACTCTGTCGTAGGAAATTTGGAGATCCGACCTCTTTAAAAATTGTAATTGATCTCTCTTTGTTTGTAGGATTCTTATTCATTGATCAACTATTGTAACCTGTAACCTAATTAAGTTCAATAAATCTTTCTAGATTTTAATCTCTTTTGATCTGTGGTACTTAGGATATTGAATTTGATTCATTCTCTTGTAATTATTGATAACATTAATTGAGGAATTCATCTCCGCATGGAATAAATTAAGGAGGAGACATTAAATCACTTTCCTAACATTTTATATGATTAAGTTTTAATTTATTGGGAATTTAAAGGTCAAAATATTCATCGATAAAATCATCAAGTGATCTCTTTATTGTAGGATTATCTATTAATTATTCTCTTGACCTGCATCCTGAACATTAATTGATAAATATTTCTTTTATTTATTTTGATATATGATTTTATTTAAAGATTAATTGATTATTGTAATTGAGGATTAAAAAGAAAGAATCATAGATCCTCTACTTCATTATCCCCTCTATTTCTTTTGTGCACATTATATTACATTTTCGTTATCACATTTATTTTATTTTAATTTTATTTTCTGACACAGATATTAACATTGTAATTAACTAATTATTTAAATTAATTTAAATCCGTGCAACTAGGAATACAATATTCCTTATGCTCAACCTCGGTATACTTACCTAGTAAAGATTCGCCACAATATTCAAGAATTATTGTTTTTGGTAGAACATTTTTCATCTCCTATACTACGACTCATCATTATTAAAGTGGTGAAAATTCACATTCATTAGAAATATCTAAGGACAACATTTAGAAAGTATAAAGGTAGAAAAGAAGAAGCAATAGAAAAAGAAAGATGCCAACATGCTATAACTACGAGAAAAATGAGCATTACACAAATAAATGCTTCAAGAAAAAGCAATAAAAGGTAAACACGATTCGAGATTTAAGAGAGAGGGCTTAGAAAATGGAACTGTTCCATTCAAAAGAATCGGGAAATTCTCTTTCTTATATTGTACCGGTAGTGAAGATACCTTGGTATACAACATAACATCTCAAGATAGGTTTATTCTGGAAATGCTAGATAACATTATTAATCGTATTGAAAAGAAAAAAACAAATGCAAAAATATTTAGAGTTTAACCAACAAGTTGAGAAGGGAAAAATGGTAAAAAAATGATAACCTTTCTTTTGCCACCATAATCAATAGACTTGAAGAAAAGGCAAACCCAAAAATAGACGACTTTAGAAGAATTAAGGAGAGAAAAAATTGAAAATATGGAAATTAGACACGTTAAAAACGAGAATCAAAGTCTTAGAATTACTCCTGCAACAAAAAAGGAACCATAGAAGAAGAAGAAGATAATGATGATATATCGCAGTATTTTGAAGGAGAGCCTCGGGAATAAATGATAAAGAATTAGTAAATCTTGTAAGAAAAATAGAAAAACAAAGGTGGAGGTGTAGCGTCTCGCTGAAGATAAGCTACAATTCACTATTCAAACATGTCACCTTAATCGACTCAAGGGCAGATGTTAATTGTACTAGAGAAGGAATAATTCCAACTAAACACCTTGTCAGAACTTCACATGTTGTAAGCTTTGCATCAACTCACAACCTTTACATTAAATATAAACTCTCTGGTGCGCATATTTGCACTCAAGTAGTTTGCATAAAAGATTTCTTTGTATTAGTTGAAGGCTTAAATGAAGAAATAATATCATGTACTCTATTTCAAAAAGACCATTCATTGTAGAGGAAGATGCGATCGAATGCACAGTGAGAGGGGAAGATATATTTCTCAAGTTTCTCAAAAGGAAAGAACTAACATTCCTAGAAAATTTAAAGGTAGTCGTAGATAAAAACTCGATTTGTAAATGAACTTGCCAAAGAAATACAACTGAGAAATATAGAAAAAAATTTAAAAATCAAAAGAATTACAAGACAAACTCAAAAAAATTGAGAAAGAAATAATATGGCATGTTTCTTGAGAAATACCGACAACATTTTGATATAGAAAAAAGCATCAAGTAAGCCTATTCTATATTAAAGATTTTTCAGAGTCAAATATTCACACTAAAACACGACCATAAAAATGAACCAGAAGTTATTAGAGAAATACAAAAAAATAACCAATTAGAGAAAAAGGGCCTAAGAAGAAAAAATTCATCACCTTTGAGTTGTGTGGCCTTTTATGTAGAAAACGCCGCTGAAATAGACTGAGGAATACCACTATTAATGATTAACTACAAACCACTAAATAAGGTACTTCAGTGGATTACATACCTGATACCGAATAGATATGATCTTAATTACCAAAAGAATCTATGAGATAAAAATATTCTTTAAATTTGATATGAAATCTAGATTTTGGCAAAAACAAATTCAAAAAAGAAGGCATATATAAAACAACATTTACCGCCCTATTTGAACATTATGGATGGAATGTTCTGCGATTCGGGTTTTAAAAAATAGCCCATCAAAATTTCAAAAATTTATGAATGAGATATTTAATAGCTACTCGACCTTTAATATTGTTTATAAAGACAATGTCATAATATTTTCATATAGTTGTGACTAACATTGGAAGAACATAAACACATTCCTTCAAGTAATCCAAAAGAATGGGTTAGTAGTGTCAGCAAAAAAGATGAAGCTATTTCAAATACAGGTACAATTTTAGGATACAAGATTGACAAAGGGAGAACTATGTCCATTGAGTAAGTAATAAAATTCACCGATGAATTTTTCGTTGAAATAAAAAAAGAAACAACTTCAAAGGTTTTTAGGTTGACTAAACTATATTTCGAAATTTTATAATAATCTAACTATGAACTGGAAATTACTCTCTAATAGATTAAAGAAGAACGTGGAATTATGGACAAATGATTATACAGATGCTGTCAAAAGAATCAAGGAAAAGGTAAATATGTTCCCATGCCCAAATGTTTGCAAACCATAAGCTCAAAAGATCGTAGAAACAGATGAATCATACTCCACCATAAGTTCACGTCATGAGCCTGGAATGGAACGGGAAAAAAACTCCATCATAAAAAAGAGATGCTAGCAATAGTTCTTGTCATATCAAAATTTCAAGCATAATTACTTAATGATAGATTAATTCTAATAATTGAGTGCAAATCTGCCAAATATGTACTTGAAAATGATGTAAACAACGTCACCTCTAAACAAATCTTTGCCAGATGGCAAGCGATTGTAGTCGCATATGATTTTCATATAAAATATATCAAAGGAGAAAATAATTGCCTCCCTGACTTTATCTCTCGAGAATTATTGTAGGAAAAAGATGATGATCGCTAGCAGCAACAATAATAGCATGGAGAAGATCGAATCAATGATTGAAGAATATAAAACTACTCCGTACATCTGGAAAAATATTACGATGTAGTCATGATACTAGAAAGATTTGATGTAAGATTAATGGTCTCTCCGGATGCGATCTCAGATTGGTACCTCCCTCAAAAACATCATCGTATTCTGATCTCTGTAGGAAAGAATCATGCATTTTATGAGCAAATTCTCATAGAAACTCAAAATACCATTATAAACCATCTATATAGATCATACCTAAAGGGTTTTGTATCATATTCCTAGATGAAAATCAAAAGGATCATCCCGATGAAAAAATAGAGTATTGGAAGGGACCACTATGTCACCAGGAAATTGATAAAAACATGAAACTACCCATTATAATATAAATATTGAGATTATACAGAAACATGTAGACATGTCTTATTAATCCAGAACAAAAGCATGGCACGTTATAGTTCGTAAGGTTCCAACTACAAATAGAGGCTATATGGACAATTTCTGGTATTACTTTGGAGCCACTCGTGAAATTCTCCCTAAACCAATACAAAAGTTCGTTCTATTAGGAACAAACGAAGCCGAGGAAGATCGACTGATACTAAAGTCATGTGCAACATATGGAATTCCATAGATAATGCAGTGGTCATAGAATGTCCATACAAAAGAGCAACCACATGTCCTATGCCGAAACATATTCACTAAATGATGAGATAGATTCCAATATAATGAAATACTAAAGGGAAAAACAATCTAAAAAATAATAATGAGTCCAAAGCCAGCCATTACCAAGACAAACAATTCGGGAAGTTGAAAGAATACATACCTAAGAAGCTTAGAGGAAAGCACCCAATGAATAGATCCAACTATTGATTTATGATGAGATACAAAAGATTCTTGATCCAGAAAATACAGAGATCGATTGTGTCGATAATAATGAAGATTGCCGTATTGCATATGATAATAGAAGCTCGGACATATATGAGCTTATTCAAGAATATAATCACGTATCACTGCATAAGAATATGATGAAGAAAAAATTGCCATAAACCTACATTGAAGAGATTGGAGCGATCTAAAAAAAGGAAATTTTCAAAAGACCAAAGGTACTCCACACCAAGAGATTCTCTCTTATTTTTTGATATAACTTAAAGCAAGCTTGAAAGGACATAATAAATTAAGATAATTAAGGTATATCACTGGGTTCTCCAAATCCTCTTCCGCAACTTGCTTCCTACTTAAAGACCGTCAATAAAAAATGATGATGAAGAGAAGAGCAGGCAAGCTAAATGAAGAGAAGTTCTCTCTCTCTCTCTCTCCCATCTCTTTGTCATATTTCTTGGGAGGATTGTACCTCTCCTTGGAGTATAGTATAAGATCTAATGTCATTGTGTACCTAAAGACTATCTTGTAAGTCTTTCTGTTTATGTAATCTCTGTTATCTAATATGTCTATGTAATCTCCATTATGCAATATGTTTGACTGTTCTTGTAATATAACATGTAATCATATGATTGTTGCTTTTGTATCAGTTTATATTCATCATGCTTCTGGTTATATAAACACTTGAACTTTTAGATATTAACTTAGTAGTTTCATCACACAATAATTGTATTAGAGCCTTAAGTTGGTAGTGAGTTTGTAAATAAGCAATTTAAAAGTTGAAGTTGCGGTCGCAAGCGCTTTCGCATAACCAAGGAGGTTGATTACTTGGAGTTTTTTTTGTTGACTAATCATCACAATTGCTTGGTTATGGACAAACTAAGAAATTATTTCACGAGTGAATCATCCAAAACATTAGCGATAGTAAAATCAATGTCCATTAAAAATAGTGGAGAAGTTAATTTTGAAAATATTGAGCAGTCCACACAAAATTGGAAGATGCCTAAAGTTCCAATAAAAGAATTATATTCTAAAGGTGATTTTAATTATTTCTAATTATTATATCAAAATGATTGGAAAAACTATATCAATAACATGCACACAAGAGAGTCTTTGGCTACTTAGTAAGAGGGACATATTCCATATCGGAAAAAATGACAAATACCATTACTTACATCTAGGACTATTGCACATATTGATAAAAGCCTTAACACCTAAATAAATTAATCCTTCCATTCTAGTATCCCTTAGAGACTGTAAACATCAAAAGTTTGCGGATTCACTACCAGGGACGATAGAATCAACACTTTTCTACGAACCCTATTCTTTAATGCATTCTCAAATTGCTCAACCTCTTCAAAGACCAATGACTTTTAAGTTACTCACCTTAAATATACAAGCCTTCAGTTTTGATATGGATCCAACTTTTGAAGATATAGCTTTATGCTACATGATTTGCTTCAAGGCAATGGACACTGTAACATCTCAATCGGCTATATCACAAGAAAAATAAGTAACGACGCTAGTAGTCACAAACATTAGAAATAACACTTCCAAAATCTGGGACACTATTATTAGCCAACACACAAAATGTATACAAAACAATAAAGTACAAGATATATTAGAAAAATAGAATGAAGACACACAAATTAGTTTCACCACTGGGAGAAGATTATTTATCGGATCTAGACATTCACTCAATGTATACATGATGAAGAGGGTTAAGTTAGTGTAATATCATAAATAGAAATGAATCTTGTGAATAGAACACACTCGTTAGGACAACCACCAACACTATCATGTGCGGCATATGAAGACTATGAACCAATAAAATCTGACTTTAAAGTAAACGTTATGACTATAACCAAAACCAAGACATTCCACACAAATAAAAGGATATCAAGAGATGATTTTAACACAAAAAATAAATAAAAGGTAGAATAGTTCTTTAAAACATTTAAGATTGAAGAAATAGAATAACTCAGAATCATTTGGTATGGACAGATCGAAAGACTATAAAAGAATATAACATTCTTTGAATGGTACGAAGATCATTATATAAAACACTGAGAGAAATTCTAGAAGATCTTCATATAGAAGATCATGCTATGACAATAAAAGATCACAACTACTTGGAAGATGACCAGAGATGAAGCAGTTGAATCTATGCATCCATCGTTTGAAACCTTAAATTAGGATTTGAAGGAATAAAAGCATCACTCCTCGAGAAAATGGAATACATGCGAACCCAACAAAACAAGTACATATAACATCTATAATCGAACAACTAAACTATAAATATAAACCTATATATATATGGTGTATTTCAAATGAGATGGATGCTCACCACTTTTGTGGCGAGCCACCAACAAGATCCATAGGATCTCGATCCAATCGTGGATTGATGACAAAGGTATTCCGACCATTTTATTTTCATTTTAATCTGAATTCCATTTAATAACAATGATTATCATTTTAGGCTCATTTTAATTTGGATTTTTTGTTTGTTTTTGTTTGTCAATTTCTAAAGACATTCTCAGCAAATGCAATTTATTGAAGATTATTGAAGATTTTTGTAAATGTCAAACCATGTATTTTTACATTACCATTCAATATTTTTTGTAAATTATTATTTTTATTTGTAGATTTTGTATTTTCCTTTGTAGTATGTCATAAGTATTTGTAATTTCTTTGGGGTATGTGACATTCTATAGATCTTTCTAACTATTTTGATTTCTTTGTAACTTTTTGCATTCCTTTGTTAACATATGTGGTTGTTTTATAATATTTGAGTGGAGATATAGAATAAAAGTAGACTATTAGAAGTTGATGAAATGTAAAAAATCCGAGATTGTAAATAGTAATCGATTTTGGAAAAAACATAAGATTTGTAAAAGATACTTCAAGATTTGTAAATTATGATTTAGGATTCATAAATAACCACGTTCCTCCTCTATCATATGACGTGCTTCGCCTTCACCACACATTGTGCCTCCTTCCTCCGCCCTCGTCCACCAACTCCTCATTGTCGTGTGCTGCTGCCAAGAGAGAAACATGAGGGATGGATGGAGCCATGCTCCTCATTGTACGTCGCCGTTGAGAAGTCCAAGAAAAACCCCAAATCCATACGTCAACCCAAAATTCAATAGCCGTGAATCTACAAAAATCAGATTTGAATAGATCCACGATCTGGATTTGTTCGATATATGGATCAAATGGAAGATTTTGAAGAGAAGAGTGACGAAAGAGAATCTAATCTTTGATCTGAATGCGCCACTGTCGCCTCCATGCAGATCCATATCTGTCAACCGCCTCCTTTTCCAGAACTGGTGTCGAATGAGAGAGAGGGATATTGGATTGTCACATTTAAGGTAAATGGGTTCCATACCATTTAGGGATATTTGGTTGGTTGTCACATTCTATATTTAGAATGGGACAAAAAAGAGGAAAATATGTTTTTCGACACTAACTTAAAATAATTCATATGCAATTAGCTTGAACCACACGGTTTAAAATATGCATATGAGACTGCTAGCTCACCACGGGATAGCGATCCCCCATCTCATTTGAAGTTATTCGTATATATACAGTTAAAAGAGTATGCTCCATGGGAGCATATAAAGAGCATGCTCCCACCTCCCCCCTTTTTACTTTTTGATGTGAAATCCTAGGGGATTTGCGTAGAATAATAAACGAAATTTGTGCTTCCAATATTGTATAAAACATACATTCCTAACATGCCAATTTGGAAGGAGCAATTTCAATAATTCTATGACCGTTAACATTCATAGATGTGAATCTCGAACCTATGAATGGGGATATTTCCGATACTCACATTTGGAAGTCTTGATGGAGGGGATAGAATACTTGAATTAAGTTGGTTTTTAAATGACACCATAGTGATATATGATGATCTAAATCCCCTTTGGTTTCATTACAATAGAAAAAATACATGGAAAAAAGGTGCGAGCATTTAAGTTACATGCTACCAGGGAGCATACTTCTTTATGTGTACACACACACACACACACACACACACACACACACACACACACACACACACACACACACACACACACACACACACACACACACACACACACACACACACATATATATATATATCGGGGCCTTATCCAATGGGCCCTGTGCCCATTTGAGATGAGATGAGCCCACTCATATTTTACCAATATTTTCCATCATTTTGAGTTCAATGCTTATTTATTTACTGTTGTTATATCATATTCTTACTATAAGTAACTATTTTCATATAAAGAAAATCTTAGATTCACAAGAAATGGTCATTAGTAAGAATAAAAATGAGACTAGTAATACAAATAATAATACAATCATTTTGTACGACTTTTAAGGTTTTTTTCCTAAAAATAGTTACCAGTAGTAAGAATATGATATAACACTTGTAAACAAATACCTATTAAGCTCAAAAAGATAGGAAATAATGGTAAAAAATGAGTGGGCTCATCTCATCTCAAATGGGCACAGGGCTCATTGGATAATTTCCCTATATATATATATATATAAATATAAAAGAGCAATCCAATGAGATGCGACATATATGAGATGGTGAGATGGGCAATCTCAACCACTCATTTTATTGTCATTAATACCATTGTTCTTTTGAATGTTCATTCTATATTTTTAGAAATGACTCCAACCCTCGACAGTGGAGGAATGGGGAGTCCGGACTGACCATTTATTTATTTTTATAAAAAGTGTTTATTTGAGTATGTTTAATTATGTTTTATCTCAACAACATGAATAATAATGATGCGTATGCTACCCATCGAGCTCCCACAAATAATTATGTGAATGTTCTTTTTTAATAAGAGCACAAACAAATAGATGCTAATGTGATTTGACTCAAAAATCTAATAACAAGGAGAAAATCCATACCATGTATCGATGATCTTTGCATACGGTCCATATCCCCTTTATTTTGCATTAGAATCAGGCAGAATGAGCCATGAAATACTTGAAACTTTTATCTTTCAAGAATAACACAAGAAAGGTGAAACCCTTATTTTGAAAATTTCAAAGACCATTTTGATTCTTACCCAATACGATCTATTTGTGTTGACAAATTTGTGTATCTCCTCGATATGCACATTTGGATACAAGTGGCTAGTCGATATGAGCCTCTATGTATCCTATTTGGGATCTAGAACGGGAAGAAATCACTCCAAATAAATTTTAGGATTCTTCACGAGCTTAATCACTTATTTATAATGACCAACTTTGAATTATGAAGAATCCAACACCTCTCGAATCTCATAATTTTTCATTTGGTGTTTGATTAATTTAAATTTAGTACCACAAGAAAGCTCTAACCAAAGGGCCTATGAATAAGCACCCGGGAGAGATTTGACACGATCAATCTTTCTTTCTTCATCCCCTCTATAACTAGTAGGTCATGACTTTAGACATCTGGGGTCATGGTAAGGCGGAAATTCGTTGACGGGGTCGTATATGTTATAGCTGACCTGTGCCGCTTTCCCCCAACCGGGGAGAGCACCCCTTCTCCCGAAGTTACGGGGTCATTTTGCCGAGTTCCTTCGACTGAGCTCCCCTCTTGTCTAGCCCTTGGAACAAGACAGTGTGTTGTGGTTGTCACCCTCCCCGCCTACTTTCTTATTACCAGTCTTGCTTGGGGTTACTGACAAGAACAACAACTCACGAGCCTGCGTAGCGGGCGGAAGCGGAGAGGAGACCGGGAAGAAAGGTAGGATACTGAAGGAGAACACCTCGAGCTACTTGGTCTTCCAAGTCCAATCTCGCTCTTTCCCCCCTCCATGAGTCATAACGTGTCTTCACTGCACCTCACCACTTCTTAGAGATTGACTAATGGATTAACCCTTCGCTCCCCGCACCTGCTCACCACTGATTGATGGTCTCTCACCTATGTGTGCTCCCCGCACCACTCCTTTTTCGAGTACGCAAAGACCCCATTCCTATCTTGACCACGTGAGGTGGTCTAAGGTAAGGAAGAAGTGATGAACTACGGGGAAAGTGAGAAGGCGGAGGAAAGGCAAGCTGCAAGCAAGCACCCCGCAGGTTGAAGGTCGAACGTTCTAATGACATCACTTGGGGTTGCAACTGATTGTTGTGCGTGAACCAATTTGTTTATCAACCAAAATAGAATGTTAGGTTTACTTTTCGAAATTTATAATAATTCCAAACAAACTTCGACTTATAGAATATCATTTCTATTAGACTCCTACTTTTAGATCAGGTTCAACAAGTGTGTGCAAGGCATAACTCGAATAAGTCAAATTCAGGATCTTACACCTGTCTTCGTCAAGTCATCCCAACAATTAGGCTAATGAAAACAAATATGCACACTATTATGATTACAACCAAAACTAAATTGTTTTCAGTAACTGATAACTTATGACACGACATTGTGAAAGTTATATATATATATATATATATATATATATATATATATATATATAGGGTAAAATGGGGCTGCCCTCAGGGAGTAGCCAACGTGGCTACTCCCACCCCTATTTTTCCCTCAATTTTTTATTTTTTGGAAAATACAAATTTGTATATTCATCATTATATACCTCTCACATTCTATTAAATTTCATTAGAAACAGAGACTCCTAAGCCCTCCATCCAGATGTCATTTTTTTAACGGTCGTAGGATTTTATAAATCGACCATGTTTGGATGGAGGCCGTAGGAGTCTCTATTTCTGACAAAATTTTAATAGAATGTGAGAGGGATATAATGATGAATATCCAAATTTTTATTTTCCAAAAAAATAAAAAAATGAGGGTAAAATATGGGTGGGAGTAGCCAAGTTGGCTACTCCTTGAGGGCAGCCCCATTTACCTCATATATATATATATATAATGGATGAGTTAGATTGACTTTTATAGAACACATTCAGACAATATAGATTGGATTGAAGTAGAAGAAAACTTCCCTGGAATGTTTGAAGTACTTGAAAATATGACCAGATGAGTCATTAAATACCACATTTAAGAAGTTTTTAACATGATTTACTTATGACTTAATTGTGAATGAATTGGAGAAAGAATCAGTGTATTTTCTATGGTTGTCCATGAAGCTACCGTATTTTTATTATTCTTTACATCATGATCTAACCAAAAGGTCGGTTTATGGGCCCCTTGCTGGTACGAGCAGCGGAGCCGCTCCCCTTCATGCTTCTCGTCACCCCCTCCCCTCTCCCACCAGCTCCTGATGGAGTCCGAGTCAGAGTCCGTGTCCGACTCCTCCCCTTCATCTCCCTTCCGCCGCACCGTCGATGACATCCTCAACGAACACTCCTCCTCCTCGTCCCCATCACCACCCTCCTCCCCCCTCGCCCATCCCAAACCCTCTCCTCCCCCTCCTCCTCAGACAGCACCTTCTGCTCCTCCTAAGCTCACCTCCGCCTCCTCCCTCCCTCTCCGTTCCCAATCCATCAATCCCCGCTCGCTTCCTTCTCTCTTTGATCGCGTCCGCCCCAACCCCAGGCCTGGCGCCGCCCTCGCCGCTGCTGCCGCCGCCTCCCGTTCCGTCCTCACCCCCCATGCCGCCGCCATCAAGTCCTGGCGCGCATTGAACCGTGGGAAACCCGTTGAGGTCGCTAGAGATGCGGCACTGTTGAGGAGCATCAGCGAGGTTGTTCTGGAGCCTGTTGCTGCAGAAGACCGTGTCGTCGTGGTCGATGAGAAGAGGGAGGACGGTGAGGAATTGGCGGAAACTTGCAGTTTGGATTCCGGCGTGGAGGTTGTTGCCAGAGGAGACGGGGAAGGTCGTGGGAGTGCCTGCCCGATTGGAGATGCTGGGAGTGTTTGTTCGCCTTCGATGGATTCGGTGCCTGATGCAGTTGAAGATGAATTGAAGTCGGATTTGGACTCCCATTCGCTGGTTCAAGAAAACGAGGCCGATGATATTGGGGATTGGGGGCCTGCAGCTGCTGATGACTCACGCCTGCAGGTTCATGAAGATGAAGTCGATCATATTGAGAATTCTGAGAACGGGGAGAAAGAAATGGGCAGTTCTGGTGAAGAGGAGAGAGGAAAGAGTGATGTTTCCCCTCGAGATGTTGAGATCCCCGAGATGGGGACAACTAAGAGCAGTTGCATGGCAGATAGTAAACTTCAGGTTGCAATGAAGCCGTTGGAATGTGCGGAGGAGCTCGAGAAGAGGCAGGCCTCTTCAGGATTGCATTGGGAAGAGGGTGCCATGGCTCAGCCGATGAGGCTCAAGGGGATCGGGAGAGGTCCGCCTGCTGTTGGGTATCTGCAGATTGAGGGTGACAATGCCATTACACGTGCTATTTCATCTCAAACGGTGAGGACAAACCACGGATCCCCACAAGCCCTTGCTGTGCACATGAGCTACATTGCCGTTGGGATGTCCAAGGGATCGGTGCTGGTTGTTCCTAGCAGATACTCTGCCCATTCTGCTGATACCATGGATTCGAAGGTTGTGTTTCACAAGTTAATATCTTAGTTATTTCTAGGGTAGTACATTAGTTTCTAGAAGGGCCTTAGGAAACTATGAATCTGCCAGTCTAAAGATTGTCTATTTCGAGAAAGTACAGTAGTTAACATAAAAAAGAAGATTAAGTTGGACCATTCTTATTATTTTTAAGCCATCCACCTCTCTTATCGAAATACGAGCAATTTCATATGTTGCATAGACTGAAACTGAACATGTAATATCTGATTGTCTTTTCGTAAACTGAAATTTATCTTATGTTTTTGTTAACTTCCTTCAAGAAAAGTTAGCGTGTATTATGTAAAAATGAAAAAGAACTAATTAAGTGATACTTGACGTGTGTCAAAAAACTGATGAGCAGATCGAGTTTGTCTTTTTATTCTATCTACTGATCTTGTAAGTTGTAACATTGAATTTGCTTTTTCTGCAGATGTTGGTGCTGAGTACTCAGAGTGATAGATCTCCTCCTCCTGTAACTTCTCTATGCTTTAATCAGCAAGGTGACATGCTTTTGGTAGGTTATGGCAATGGTCACGTCATTCTCTGGGATGTGCAAAAAGCAACCGCAGCTAAGGTGATTACCGGTGAACATAGTGGTCCTGTAGTACATATTTCATTCCTTGGAGAAGATTCACAGATTACACGACAATTTAAGGCAATTACTGGCGACTCTAAGGGATTCATTCTTTTACATAGTTTCTCATGGGGTCTTTTCAACCTTTATTCTGTCAAATCTCAGGTTAACAAGATTTTACATCATTATTTGCAGTTATTCATACCATGAAAAATCTACATAAACATTTGACTCTTTTGATGCTTTTGCATAATGATATACAGCGTTGTGTTGATGGAAAAAAATCAGGAACTGCAATATCTGTTTCTCCTCTTTTTGTTGGCACTTCCTCAACAAGTGGTATGCCAACTTCCCAAGGAAATCCGGTTGTCTCTACGAGTGGTCTTGGGAGCATGATGGGTAGTGTTGTTGGAGGGAAACTCTTTGTTGAAGGAATGACCCAGATGGAGGAAGGTGTTGTCATCTTTATCAGCCATAAACAAGCTCTTGTGGTAATTGACACCTAAAGTGATCTAGCAGAGACATGTTATCTTCTTTTCCGCCGCCTTACATAATTGCAGATTACAGGACAATTTTATTACTTGTTTTCTGTAGGCAAGGTTGACACCCACTTTTGAACTCTATGATACTCTTCCAAAACCTGATGGAATTCGAGAGGGGTCGATCCCATACTCTGCTTGGAAGTGTGCACCATTATCAAGGGTGTCTTCAAAAGGTGAAATAGCTGAGAACATTCTGTGTTTAGGTCAAAACTGGTCTTCCATTCTAGACATCTTATTGGGTTATGTAAATATGCAGATGAATCAGATAGTGGCATTCCATGGCTAGTTATAGCTTGGGATAGGAAAATTCAGGTTTTTAAGTTGGTGAAGACAAAGCTGGAAAAATACAGAGAGTGGAACCTCGATAGTCCGGCAATTGGCGTGTGTTGGTTGGATGATCAGGTTTTGTAGAAAGTTTCACAAACAATTTTTGCTTCTTTAGTTTGTATCAGATATTTAATATCATGTTTTCCCAACATATGGTGCTCTGCTCAACTTCTTTTCAATCATTTTCAGGTGTTAGTTGTTTTGACTTTGAGGGGACAGTTGTGCTTGTTCTCAAAGGATGCAACAAAAATTTATCAAACTAATATTTCTTTAGATGACTCGGGTGGAAATGATGCTATAGCTTATCACACCCATTTTATCAATGGTTTTGGTAATCCTGAAAAGGCATATCACAATTCATTTGCTGTAAGGGGTGCAACTGCATATATTCTTGGGTCTTCGCGACTCATGATTTCCCGTCTCCTACCTTGGAAGGAGCGCATTCAGGTACTTCAAAGGGCAGGTGATTGGATGAGTGCCTTGGACATGGCAATGAGATTATATGATGGCCAAGCACATGGAGTTATTGATCTTCCTAGATCAACTGATGAGATCAGAAAAATGATAATGCCCTATTTAATAGAGTTGCTGCATTCGTATGTTGATGAGGTCTTCTCATATATTTCGGTGGCATTTTCCAATCAATTACGGAATGCCAACCAACATGATGAAGATTTTCTTGGGAGTAGCTCTTCTCATGAAGAGTTGGATGAGCAATTTGCACGTGTTGGTGGTGTTGCTGTTGAATTTTGCCTACATATAAAGAGAACAGATATTTTATTTGAAGACATATTTTCTAAATTTGTGGCTGTTCATCATGGAGGTAATATTTAGATAATATTGTATTGGCTATTTGTTGGTGCAATATCTCCTCAATTGAACGGATTTCACGTCGTAAAAAAGACACAACTAAATGGCATAGTATTGCATGACCTATGTAAAGGTGCAAGATCTCTTCAATTGAACCACTTTCATGCTGTTGGATCTATGATCCAATTACCTACTCATGTTTAGTCCCACATCTACTATTTGTCGGACTCTGGTCCTGTGGGCTTATATAAGGAGCCCCACACCCCCTGTACTCATTGAGAAATTCTAATAGAAGATCCGGTCCTTTGAGGTCTTCTCCCGTAGTTTTATCCCGCTCCTTAGGGAGTAGAGTTCCACGTAAATCAATATGTTTATGTTTGATATCTGGTTATCGATTTTGATTCCGTTTTTATTTATTTCAACATGGTATCAAAGCAAGTCAATTTTGGGGATATTTGATTTGTTCATTTATTATTCGTATCAAAGATCTGTACGTTGAAGAGTATGCTTTACCGATATCTTGCAATTTCAGAATGATTTTGATTCTGTGGGGTTCTTGAAGGAACCTAATTCTAGGTGGCAACTAGATCTTGCGCGTAAGATAGCTAGGGTTCCCGAACTGGAACCCTTCTCAGGCGAGGATGCTCCCAACGCGTAGTATTCTTCTCCTGTCCAAGTCACTACCTACATCTCTAAAGAAGCCCCCTCCCATGCACGAGATTGTAATGCGATAGCTCCATGCTGCATGGGCACCTATGCACCCCCTCCTTGAGAAAAGCTCCCAATGACAATGTCCATGCATCAAAGTTGGGATCTCGTGGAACCTTAATCATGAAGCTCCAGGATGTGGGTATCTGATAGAACCCTAGGCATGTGATTCCTCTATCAAGGCAACACCTACGTCCTCATGAAGATCCTAGGCAGCGACGATGGGACCTTGAGTAGCACCACCACCCACTCCCTCGACTCCAAGTCCATCACACGCTTCCTCTACACGATTCTCCAGCACTTTCCGCATCCGATCTCCAGCACAAGCACCACCTCGATCTCTCCAACACGCGTCAACACCGAAGCCCCAAGCTCCTGACAGCGTTGGCCTTCCCCTTTCACGATTGCGATAGGTTGAAACGACGGGTTCCCTTTTCGAGGAACTCTAATGTATGCGTGAAGATTACGAGGGGACTCGACTTGGCTATTATATAAAAAAGACAAAGGGGAACGTGCATTTCATACTCAATTAGGCTGGAAATAAAAAATAAAAAGGGGGAGGGCTAGGCCCATGTTGGGCGACTGCTATGTATTAGGCCCAAGTGGGACATATTTGCAAAAGAAAAAGGGGCCTTGAAGAAAGAGAGAGAGGCAAGAAGAGAGAGATAAAAGAGGGCTGATAAAAAAGAATGGCTTGAAAAAGAAGAAGCGTAATCGTTCAAAACAATCATACAAAAAAAGAATAGACGAGAAAAAAGAGAATAATTTATGCAAAAAACACAAAAAAAGGAAAAAAGGTGCATGTCTTATTTTTGGTTTCTCACAAATTTATGATCTAGGCTCTTTTTTGATCTTATTTAATCAAGTACAGGAGAAAGTGAGAGTCAGAGATGGAATATATTCTTCTTCTTGAAATGTACTGCATGATTTCTACTTCTCATCTCCCATTGACAGACCAACACTCTGTCTTCATCGAGCATCGACTGCTTTGTCGGTGAGTCTCTATCCCAGACCATCACTCCATGTTGTACTTTCTTCTACTACGACTCTTCTCTATGGACGACAGAGGTACGTCCCGGTGACCTGGTATCACAACGACTACTACATGCGTGACAAAGGTACGTCCCGATGATCTTAGCGTCGCAAACCCGTCATCCAGCGAGGTCTTCTACCGACAATGGGCATATATTCTTCCCATCGAGTGAAGACGAATTGTGTACTTTTTTCTTTTTGTTGTAAGATGCAGCTTTCTCAGCTCCAGCTTTAGGATGAGCGTTCATGTGTAGTCCCACATCTACTATCCATGAGACTCCGGTGTATCTGTGAGTCTATATAAGGAGCCCTACCCACTGTAATCATTGAGAAATTCTAATAGAAGATGCGATCCTTTGAGGCATTCTCCCGTGGTTTCATCCCACTCCTTAGGGAGTAGGGTTCCACGTAGATCAAGATGTTTATGTTTGATCTCTGATTATTGATTTTGCTTCTGTTTTTCTTTATTTCAACACGTGCTGTCAAAAAATTGCAAATGTTTGGTAATTGTTTTCATGTTTAAAAGTGTAGGCACTATTTTTTATGGAGATGAAAGAATGGATTGCATTACTAAGAGGCCTTAGAATTCTCTTATATAGGAGAGAAATCGGTTGGGAACATTACAGGAAGAGGACAAAAGAAAAAGAAAATACATAAACAATATGAAAGATAAGTAATTTTTCAACGCCCCCCTTCAAGTTGGAATGCAGATATCGATTAGGCTCAGCTTGAAACAACATCTCTATTAAGGCCCTCTAGCTAGGACCTTAGTAAGAACATCTGTTGTTTGGTCTCCAGAGCTGACGTGAGTATTGATTATAGGACCCTTATGTATCATGTCACGAGTGTAGTGACAATCCACCTCTATGTGCATGGTCCTCTCATAGAAGGCAGGACTGTTTGCAACGAAAAGAGCAGCTTGGTTGTCACATTGGATGTGCATGGGAAGAGGCACTTTAATAGTCAGGTCAGTAAGAATAGATCTGACCTACATCAGTGCGAGCCTATGCCATGGCCCTGTATTCTGACTCAACACTCGATTTGGCAACTGCAATCAGCTTCTTGCTCCTCCATGAAACCAGAGAATTCCCTATGAACACTGCGAAGCATGAAGTAGACTTCCTATACTTTGGACCATGGAAGGACATATCGATATCGATATTGATATTGGTAGTCGATACGATATATCGTCGATATATCGACGATATATCGATGCCATGTCGCCGATATCAAACCGATTTCATGAATAAAATGGCTCGCTGAGGATAAATATCGTCCATATCGACGATATACCGGTTACCTATCGATACGATATATCATCGATATATCGCGATATGACCTTCCATGCTTTGGACACCAACATAATCTGCATCTACACATGCTGCAACTAAAAGAAATGCAACTTTGTTGAAAAAAATTTCATGTTGGATGATGTCTTCAGATATCTCAAAATCATATGCATCCATATGTGCATGTCTGGACTACTCCATGAACTGACTCACTTTGCTCACGGTAAATGATATGTCAGGTATGGTAATAGTCACATATAGGAGCTTTCCAACAAGCTCCATGTACCTCCTCTTGTCGACCTCCTCAGTGTCATCATCATAGAGCTTCATGCTTGGGTCCATAGGAGTAGTGGCAGATCTGCAATTTGCCATGACTGTCTCTGAAAGAAGACCTGTAACGTACTTCCTCTAGGTCATCACAAGACCTCGTTGGTTCTTGGCAAACTCCAGTCCAAGGAAGCAACGTAAACTACCAAGGTCCTTAGTTACAAACTGCTGACATAGGAAGTTCTTAGCAACCTGTATGCCCTGCTCATCAACCCCTGTAACGATTATGTCATAAATAATAATGACAACAATACCTGAACCTATGCACAAACAACGAGTGATCGACAGTTGATCGCACAAACCCCTGTTGCTCTATCAAGTATGAAAGCTTTTGGAACCATGCTCTTGGACTCTGTTTAAGGCCATAGACAGCCTTATGTAGCATGCAAACCTTCTGACACTCCCCCTCAACAACAAACCCATGTGGCTGCTGGATGTAGACCTCCTCTTGTAGATCACCATGTAGGAAGGCATTCTTCACATCAAGCTGGTAGAGGGGCCAATCTTGTGTCACTACAACAGAAAGAAGGATACACATAGTGGAACGTCTGGCAATTGGAGAAAAAATATCCTGATAGTCCACCCTATATGTTTGGATGAACCCATGTGTCACAAGTTTCGTCTTATAGTGATCCACACTACCATCTGCACGGTTCTTCACATTGAACACCTACTTGCACCCAACAACGGATGTGCCAACTGGAGTTGAAATAAGACTTCAAGTAGCATGCCACTGTAGTGCGGCCATCTCCTCCATGGTTAACCGTCACTGACTGTCATGAAAAGCCTCCTGATATGTTCGTAGTATCTCCATGGCTGATAGTGCCAAGATAAACCTCATGAAATCCTCTGACAGTCTGCTCAAGGAAATCTAAGCTGCAAGAGGATAAGTAGCACATGTACGTATTTGCTTTCGCAGAGTAATCGACACATCAAGATTATCTGCCAAGTCCTGAACCTGTAAGTTCCCCTCCTGAGAAGACACCTGCTTATCCTCTATGGAATCATGCTGCATAGACAACTCAGTAGTGCCATCAGTAGAAACAATGTGCTCATTACATAACTGAGGCGTGCTGGATGATGGACAAGATTATGAGTAGCGGGAACATGAAGAGACCTGCGAGTAAACACACATGGCAAAAATTGAGTCATGGTAGGTGGTGGTCCAGAGACAGCCACAAGAGCAGATGGAGGAGCAAGAGTAGGTGGTGGTGGTGGTAGTGGAGGCAGTGACGATGGTAGAGCAATGGTAGATGGAGGTGGTGGTATGACAGTAGGAGGTAGAGGCATGTAGATCTCAACATCAGAGTCAGATGGGGCTAGTCTGCTACCCGCAGGAAAAAAATACATGACAAACTCAAAGAAAGTAACGTCAGCACTGACAAAGTATTTCCACCTAAGCGGATCAAAGCAACGGTACCCCTTTTGGGTGCGAGAGTAACCGACAAAAACACACTTGACAGCTCCGCGAGAGAGCTTGTTACGTCCTGGAAAGAAATCATGAACAAAAACAATCAAACCAAATACACGAGATGTAAGGGAGAAAAGATCCTTCTTAGGAAATGCTATTGAGAAAGGTATCTTCTCTCTCAACACAGATGAGGGTATGAGGTTTACTAGGTGGCATGCAATGAGGACCGCAACACCCCAGTAAGCATGAGGAGCACAACTCTGGATCAACAAGGTTCTGGTCACATCAAGTGACGGTGTTTGTGCTTGACAATATCATTATACTGAGATGTATAAGTATGTGAGTGAACAATGCCAAGAGATCTAAGAAACTCAAAAAGCTGTGAGGTGCAGAACTCCAAAGCATTATCAGATTGACATTGACAGAAAAATATTCTTTATCTCATTAATAAAAGATTTGATAAAAAATACAGACTCGGACTTATTCTTCAATAAAAAGATCCAAGAAAGTCTCTAGAAAATCATCGACAACGACCTAATAAAACGTTGTCCCTGGTGACCGGGGACATGACTCGGACCCCATATATCTAATGGAGGAGCTCAAACAATTGAGAACTGCTCCGACTTCGACGAGATGGAAAGGAGGGATGATGATGCTTCCCAAGTTGGCATGCCTCAGACTAGAAGGAAGAGCTCGTGGAAATTTGTGAGAGAACATTGGAAACCCGTGGGAGAGCATGACATAACATGACATAACGTCTCCTTGCTTGTGAATGACTGGCTGCTTTTGTAATGCGTTTGGTGTGTCTTTTCTTTTTTGGGCCCTCCGGCGGGATCCTCTCGATCCTTAGTGTTTGTAAAACTTTTATTCCTCCTTTTCTTCTTCATCGTTTTTAATAATATTTGGGGCGAACAGCATGGCGTGTATCCCCCGAAGAGCTTTGGTTTCAAAAAAAAATAACTTCTGCAGAGGAGGGTGGCCAAAACAAAGGTTCCATAGATATGGTGAGACTGGTCCAGTAGGGGTATAGTAGAGACACAACATGAGGAGGTTAGACCAGTCTGTAGAGTCCCCGCTGCTCACGTCCACATCCAATAACCTTGTCTGTGAGTATGTCCTGAAACACAAGTGACGAAGTGTAAAATTGTACAACAATGCATATCCTTAGCAATATGACTAATGGAAAGTAAATTCATCTGAAAGTCAGGAACATATAAACCATTCTAAAGGAGCATGGACGGCGTCAAATACACCTCCCCTTGTCTCATGATGGGTAAGTGGACCCCATTAGCAATGACAACCCATCTAGCAGGAGGTATGGTCCTGTAGGACCTCAGCTGGGCTCTGTTTCTACAAAGATGGTGGGAAGAACCAGTGTCCATAATCCACTCTGTCATATCTGCACCACTGCTACTAATAAAAACCTAAATGGTACCTGAGGAGCTCGAAGAGGCTCTGGCTGCGATTGCGGTATCTATGGTGGTGGTCCCTGCGACATGAGTCATGATCTCTCGTATACGAGAAACAATATCATCCAGGCGAGGATCGACTTGGGATGTTGGAGTCTCTGATGGCTCAATCCGTTCTGAAACTCGAGCAAACGTAGGATATCCATGCTTTTGATAGCATGTATCCTCTGCATGTCCTGGCCGACGATAGTAGGTGTAAGGGCCACGCTGACGTCTACCGCTTCTGCCACGAGGGATGTGTCCTCTGAATTGGGTCATCCCTCCTCTACTACGAGAAGCGGCCATTGCTGAAGAGGGCTAAGGAGCGACAGTAGGAGGTATGAGAAGCTTATTGAGATGGCAATAGGCCTCCTTCATGGGAGGTATGGTAGCTCCGGTGAAAAGCTGTGTACGTGCATCATCGTACTCTGGATCCAGCGCATCTAAGAAAACTCCAACCATCGTGGAGTGGTAGTAGGAGGCATGAGAAGCCTGCTGAGATGACAATAGGCCTCCTTCATGGGAGGTATGGTAGCTCCGATGAGAAGTTGTGTACGTGCAGCATCGTACTCTGAAGCTAGTGCAGCTTAGAAAAATCCAACCATTGCGGGTTCTTGTATGCCATCTGCTACTCCGTAGATGTCGTAATAGGCATGAAACGATGAAGCTTCTCGAACACGTCGCATTGCGAAGAGTAGAACACGTGCAAAGGATGACTATTCTGCTTGGCCCTGTAGATATTGAACTGGAGTTGAAGAATCTTGAACTCATTCTTCGCTTGGGCCGAGGTGGATGCTAAAATGTCCCACATCGCCTTGACGATGGGATGATTCACAATATCATTGGCTATCTCCATGGTGAGGGTTCCGGAGAGCGAAATATGCGCATATACGTCATCTTGCTTCCAAGAAGCATTGACCCCAGTCTTATCCGTTAGCTCTGGATCTGTCAGGATGTGCTTCTTGTTATTACACTGCATGAGGGCGAGAAACTGCATGGACCACAACTCATAGTTGCTCCCATTCATCTTTACGATGGGACCCGAACCCTTGAAGGCACCAGACAAAGAAAATGTCACCCTTATTCTCTGACACGATGGAAAATTTGGCTGGAAACGAAACTCGACTGGGAAGTAGACTGATCTGAGCGAGTCTACACGATTATATAGAGAATTGGTTGTATGTGTAGACTCATACAACCATCATCGTCAATCACCGATGCACGCTAGGGCTTGAAAACACGATTTTTAGTTTTGAAGTCACGTTTTCTGGTCAAAATCAGACCGGTTCGGGTCAAATCAAACTACTATAGCGGTGTGAGGAGGTCTTGGCAGTGCAAAAGACAAGGGATGGCAGAACTCTGACGCTTCTGATGGTGCCACTGATGGCGCTAGGCAGCCACACGACGATGCAAGGGGTACGCGAGGAGGCGCGGGGGGTGTTGGAGTACCCCTGCTAGGCTCATGTGATAGCGTGAGGGGCCGTACGGTGCTCTGGCGGCGCGAGGTGGCATACAACGATGTGAGGCAGTGTGAGCGAGAGGTGACGCGAGGGGCTGGTGGTAGGGTCGGGTATTTTAGGTCAGGGCTCTGATCTTGGACCGTTGCTCTGATATCATGTGGAGATGAAAGAATGAATTGCATTACTGAGAGGTCGTAGAGTTCTCTTATATAGGAAAGAAACTGATTGGGCAAATTACAGGAAGAAGACAAAAGAAAAAGAAAATATGTAAACAATATGAAAGATAAGTAGATTCTCAACAGCTTTAAGGTGAGTTCTAGGTACCTCAAATACCGAAGTGGGTGTAAAATCCATCCCCATCGATTGTATTCGTCCTACTGCACTCGACCTCTTCTCTGGTTGACGCATCCCACCATTGACATTTCTAGTTGTCGGCATCGCTGTTCCACAGTCAACATCATAGCCCCTATTAGGCCCACGACCGACCCCATTGCTACTGTCATGTTGGCATCTCCCATTCCCGGGCCAACGCTGCAACCACTCTCCAAGAGGGTTTCCTCCCATGCCATCACCGCTACCAAACATGTTGTCCCTTTGAACCACTATTGTTTGTCACAGAAACACCATGTTGCCATGATCTTTGATCGATTGTCCTATCTAAGGATGACCTTCCTTGATTCCTCTTTTTTAATCGATATTCTTAAGTCGACTCTTCTTCTTTCATGATCTCTTAAGAGACAAATGCACTATTTCCACCTATCCTAGTTGTTTAAGACATCTCAATCAAATTCAAAAATGCATAAAACCATACTATTCTGTTAAAAACCTTTTAAATTTTTGTTGGTAGATATAGAAATCTCTATATCCTTACGAGAGAATCTCTCTAGAAGACTAGCAAGCAATGATACATGGGAAACTAATGCTATCAGGTTATGAATTGGATCTCCAATTTGGGAAGAGTCACATCATGGTTTAAAAAAATGTGCCTCGAGGCGCATGAGGCGTACACCTCGGGGCGAGGCTGCCCAAAAACGACCGCCTCATCTGGCTTCTGAGAGGTGATCGCCTGAACATCTCAGCTGCTCGAGGTGATCGAGGCAGAGGCGAGGTGGTCCTCAAGGTGGTTAAGGTGGTTTTTGATTTTCTGAGTATTTTTTAATTTAAATCATTTATCCTATTGACAATTTCAACCATTTATAAGGGTTTAGGTGTTTAGGATATAATTATACAAGATGAATGCTTAAATTTGACCGCTTTCGTGTTCATATTTACCATTAACTTATCCAATTATGTCAGTTAACTCTTACCATTATACCATTAAACATACAAATCCACAAATATCATCGAAAATATTACCTATAAACTTATTTTTAAGGAGTGGTCATATAATGAGCTATGTAATATACCGAGACGAATAAACAAGACCCTTGTCTTGTTGGGGGTATGGTATGACAGGAGGGGGTGCATACAACGATTCTTCAACTTGGATTAGATGATTAGAATTCAGGGGAATATCAATAGACCCATTCTTTGATTGGATGAAAATTTAGTAAAAGGCATATACAATTGTGTATCTTTTCTTTTGGTGTTCCTATCTTTATAATTCCATCATATGTTATAGTGATATATATCATATATTAGTCAGAATATATAATTTCATTAGTATATATTTATTGTAGTTTTTATAGATATTTATCCTTATAAACCGATGCTTACGCCTCGACCGCCTCGAGGCTATGCTTTCACGTCGACTCCAGGAAAAGCACCTCGTTTTGTTTTTAGTTTTTTCAAATGATAAGTATCCCAGTTTACTAGGTGAACTCTTGAACCATCCTATCTCAATCTTCCGTAAAAGTTTTTTTGCATAGGTTGATTTGAATGACTACGAACTCCAGCATGCTACAACCTAGATGACATGAAAAAACTGTATAGCTGCAAGGACCACGTTCACAAGCACCAACCATCCTTCTTGGGATAAAAGAGAGACTTTCCATCCTGACAGCCTTTTCACAACTTTTCAATGACAGGAAACCAATCCAACATATGCGGTCCTCTGCATGTTAGTGGTAAACCCTAATATCGGATTAGGAGGAATTCACAGGACATGCCTAGTTCAACGTTACATGACGTTGCATTTACCTCTGAAAAACCAAAATGGATCTAGCGAACTTGTTTCTATTGAGTTTGTGGCTGGAGAGATTCCTAACAATATCGACCATCATTGCCATACCCAAGGCTTCATCCCATATCCTTCAATGAAGAAAATTGCATCGTCTGCATGTTGGAGCAAAGGAATGTATATATCCCCAATAACCTATCTTGTTGTGATCCTGTGATGGGTCACTTGAGTTACCATACAAGTTATAACATCTGCAACCATGATAAAGAGCATAGGGGCCAGAGGGAAACCCTAATGAACTCCATGTTGAGGTTGGAAAAAACCACCTTGAGGACGTCTATTCACAAGCACCGAGTAGGATGCCATTGTATTACACCTCTTCATCCACGGAATCTAGATATCTAAGAACTCGTGCATTGCCAAAACAGCCCAAAAGAAGTGCCGATCCACTGTGTCATATGCTTTAGAGAAATCGACCTTCCAAAGAAAACCATCTTCATCCACGAAATCTAGATATCTGAGAACTCGTGCATTGCCAAAACAGACCAAAAGAAGTGCCGATCCACTGTGTCATATGCTTTAGAGAAATCGACCTTCCAAAGAAAGCCGTCTGACCCCCATCTCTTCTAATTTGCAATGATCTCAGTAACCATTGCCAAACTATCACCGACGTCAAAATTTCCTCGAACTTCTGTCAAATTTCAGTTTTGACATGTGATCAAAATTCCATTGAAATGGCCAAAATTTCAGCCTTTAGGGTCGCAATAAAAGCATTGATGTGACGTGAAATAAATAAATAGGGCTCTATTTTTCGTCCATTAATTAAATTAGAGTCGAAACTCAACCATGGCCGATCCCAAGCCTGTGTAAATGAGGAGGGTTGCGTTAGGTAGCAAATAATCAGTGTAAAACAATCGGAGTCAACTTCCTGAATAGTTTTTTTTAAATACTGTTTATGATGTTACCTCATGACAGTTAGAGATCTTTTCAACATAGATTTAAGCAAACATATAGATTTCGTTGGGGCGTTCCCTGCTTGCAACGCGTTGCATCGTCCGAATGCAATGAAAAATTGGCAAGGATCGCAACCTGGATGTAGTTCAAAATTTGAAAGGGTTCTCGCACGAGGAACGCATGCGGGTAAATAAGAAGCTAGTTCCGCTGCATCACTACCCGGATGCAATCCAAAATTTGCAAGGGTTCTCGTATAATAGATGCATGCGAGCAAAGAAGTTAGTTTAAAGCAAAGGAAGTTGTGGATTGGTAGTTGGAATATTGGCACTTTAACTGGAAAATTAATGAAGATAATAGATATGATGGAAAGAAGGAAGATTCATATACTGTCTTCAAGAGACTAAATGGATTGGAGATAAAGCAAGGGAGATCGAGAATACATGCTTTAAACTTTGGTATTTATGTAAAGATAAGTTCATAAATGGTGTTGAAGTGGTTGTTCATAAGGATTTGAAAGATTGTGTGGTTGAGGTGCAAAGATTCGGGGATCGGATTGTTTTGCTAAAATTGGTACTTGAAGAAGAAATTCTGAATATCACCACAAATTTGTTTAGATGAAAGGACTAAACAAGCTTTTTGGGAGGATCTGGATAAGATTTACAAGGAATCCCACAAAGAGAGATGATTTGCATATGTGGAGATCTTAATGGACATGTGGGAAAAGATGTTTAAGGGTATACTAGTGTTCATGGAGGACAGTTTTCAGGATAGAAATGAAGAGGGAAAAGTCATTCTGGATTTTGTAATATGATCTTTTCATAGTAAACACTTTCTTTACGAAGATGGAGGAGCATTTAATTACTTATAAAGGTGGCCCAACTAGAACACAGATAGATTACTTTGTCTTGAGGAGAAGAGAGATCAGTTGTGTTTTAATGACTGCAAAGTAATCCCATGAGAGAGTTTGACAACCCAACATCGCTTGTTAGTCTTGGATGTGCAAATAAAAGGGTTGGTAAAGAAAAGGAAGGTTCCTAAGGTCACTAGAACTAGATGGTGGAATCTTTCACTGATGCAGTCAAGCTTCAGGGAGAAGGTTTTAGAAGACTTATCTTGGGATTGTAGCGAAAGTGCAAACGAGATGTGGGAGGCAGTATCATCTTATATCCGAAAGGTAGCCAAATAGATGCTAGGCGAGTCAAAGGGAAGAGCTTCAGATCAAAAAGAGGCTTGGTGGTAGAGTGAAGAGGTGCAAGAGAAGCTAAAAATTTAAAGAACATGCTTTAAAGTTATGTCTAAGTATAAAACAGAGGAAACTCTCACAAACTACAAAATAGCAAAGAAAGGAGCACAAAAGGATGTAAGCGAACTTAAGTCAAAAACTTATGAAGTTTTGTATAGAAATCTCGACTCTAAGGAGGGTCAGAAGGATATATTCAGGTTGGTCAAAGCAAGAGAAAGAAAGACCAAAGATCTTTCTCAAGTGAGATGCATTACAGACGAGGAAGGTCACATACTTTTTACTCAGAAGGATATAGAGACTAAATGGGACTAGTACTTCTATAAACTTTTCATTGGAGAAGGAAATAGAGAGATCACTTTGGATGATCTAGCTAGTAGTGAAAGTTACTTGAATCTTGCAAGATATAGACGAATACAAAGAAAGAAAGTAGAGGAAACTTTGAAGGTTATGAGACCTGGGAAAGGTATAGGATCGGATGACATCCCTGTAAAAGTATGAAGAGTTTTAAGTGAGCGCGGTTTGACTTGGCTTACGAATCTATTCAATGTTATTTGGCGAAGCAAGAAAATGCTTGAGGATTGGAGGATTATCATGGTACCTCTTTATAAGAATAAACGAGACATTCATAATTGTTCAAATTACAGAGGTATCAAGCTGATGAGTCACACTATAAAAATTTGGTGATGCAAGTTTCCAAAGTAAAAGAAAACCAATTCGGATTCATGCTAGGTCGCTGAACTATTGAAGCCATCCATTTGCTTAGGAGAACAATGGAGATTTATAGAGCTAAATGGAAGAACCTCCATATGATCTTTATTGATTTGGAGAGGGCTTATGATTCTGTTCCACGAGATATATTGTGGAGAGTTTTGGAGAAGAGGCAAGTACCTGCCCTATAAGAGACAAGTACCTGCCCTATACATTAACCTCATAAAGGATATGCATGATTGGGCTTTATCGTGTATAAGGACCCCGTCTGGGAAGACTGACTATTTTGACATCAACATTGATTTACATCAAGGTTCAACTTTGACTCCATTTCTTTTTACTTTGATTATGGACGAGTTGATAAGTCACATTCAGGATGAGTTACCTTGGTGAATGTTATTTGCTGATGATATTGTGTTGATTGAGGCGACTAGTGATGGAGTAAATGAAAAGCTTGAGGTATGGAGACATGCTTTGGAGACTAAGACAGAATATATAGAGTGCACCTTTGATGGAAGCAATGGTGAAGCAATCAAGGTGAATATTGGTGACGATAATATTCGGAAGAGAGATTCTTTTAGATATCTAGGATCTATTTTGCAACATGATGGGGAAATTGATGGAGATGTTACTAATAGAATAAATGCAGGATGGCTGAAGTGGAGAGGAGCCTCTGCTGTTCTCTGTGATAATAAAATTCCTTTAAAAATTAGAGGAAGGTTTTACAAAGCACCCGTGAGACCTGCTATGCTCGATGGATCTGAATGTTGGCCTGTGAACCATAGATATGTGCGGAGAATGACAGTAGCAGAAATGAAAATGCTAAGGTACGTGTGTGGACACATACGTAAAGACTGGATTAGGAATGATGCAATCAGAAAGAAAGTTGGTGTAGCTTCGATTGAGGATAAGATGCGAGAAAAATCTTAAGATGGTTTGGTCATTTTGCAAAGAAGATCAACTGATGCACCAGCTAGGAGATGCGAGTGTTAGGATGTTGTGTCGGTTAAGAGAGGGCGGGGACGACCCAAGAGTGTTGGAAAGAGGCTATATGAAAGGATCTTAGTTTTTTGGATATAAGCTCGAGATTGACCCAAGATAGATCTGAATGGAGGTGAAGAATCCATGTAGCTGACCCTAATTAATTGTGGGAAAAGGCTTTGTTGTTGTAATTAATCAGAGTCAAGTTGATTTTATTGAGTCCTTTACGATTTTATTTTAAATAAAGAGGTCACATGTGATCTCTAATCAATTAATTAGTCGGTTAAAGTTATTTAGAGTTCAAATTATGATTTTGTTTTATTTTGATTTTATTTCTCTTTCTGTTTTTGTACTCTCACCCCTCTTATATAAAGGGAATGATAGTCATTTGTTTAAATCAATTCAAAGTTAATAAAAAATTGAGATTTATCTCATCTTTCTCCCCCTCTTCCTTCTCTCTCGATGTGATCTCTACGCTTCTTTTTCTCCAAAATCTCTCGCATCCGGTGAGTTTTCTCTCCTTCCTCCCTTTAATTTCTTCCACCAAATATTTTTTCACCATTAAAAATTTAATTTTCATCGTTGAAAATTCTCATTTGCATTAATTGGTATCATATCATGGCCTACAGATCGTCCTCACGATCTACGGATCCATCCATGCATTCATGCAACCATAAATTCAAATAATCCCGTTCAACGGACTGTGCATGGCATGTTGAGGTTAGAAAAACATTATCCGATATGCTCCAAGTGTGTGCAGATATGCAAGTTTTGGCGAGAGAAATGTGAGACCCCTGAAATGTTGAGCCATTGACGCGGCAACTAGAGGAGAATACTGCAAAAGCTGCTGTCCAGGAGGTCTGCCAGCCACCACCACCACCCTCATTTTCGACGCCATCAACACCCACGCCTTTACATCCCCCTTGCAGTTTCCCCACGCCACCTACGCTCCTCTGGAGACTCCCTCGACCTCGCGACAACCCGCACCACCACCTGCATCCGCCATCTCAAATCTCATGTCGACACCACCAGTCTTGCTACAGGCCCCCTTCACCAAACCTACCATTGCGCCACCACCTCCTCGACCTCCCTCCAAACCCACCTCCCATCCGACCAGCCCCCATCTTTGCCCTCACCACCACCCATCCCCGTCATCTTAAAACCCCTGCCTATACCCTGTCTACGTTTCACCCCTTCTTCACCACTCCAACACCCCCACCGATCCCTCCCACAGAGTCCTCTTCGCTCACCCGCCACCAACCATGGCTGCACCACGTTCATCGACCCCTTATCCCCTGAAATCACTCCCACCACCATCTCATTCTGCCATTATAGTACCATTACCACCTCCTCTCACCGAACCCATACCCCTTTCACCACTAGCCCTAGCTTCAACCCCATCCGACCCACAACCACTCACCCTTGTCGCCCTAAGACCACCACACAAGTCATGGGCTGCGTAAAACATCCCCTTTGTTCTATCTAAACCCTTCGTTGCCGCCTACCTCACCTCTACAACATTGAAAACCCTGGCCACCGCCTCCTCACGAGCCTCGAGCTTGTGTACTATCCATGCACTTCTTGCGCGAACCCCACCACTGCCTTGCGCGCGTCCAATGTGATCATCACTGTCTCCTCCGCTACGAGTGGTGCCACCATCGAGTTTGGAAAATCCAAACCCTAAGAAGAGGAAAAACTTCCTATTTGATCGGATGCTTTCTCCCGAAGAAAGAGGAGTTAAATATGTCCTGGAAGTTCTACACATATACCCCGCTCTCAAAATCCTTTTATAAGAAGGTTAAAGTAAAGAATAAGGTAAAAAGGAGTTTTTCTTGTGAAGGGGTAGGAATTTTGCATATAGCCCTCTAGAAAATTATAAACATAACGTTGAAAAAGGAAAGGGGTAATTCAATACTAATCCAATTGGAATTTCTATTCGGATTAAGAATATTGGACCTCCCTATATAAGTACTCGAAGGCTAGACACTTTACTCACATCTCCCTTCACCACATTCCGGTGGCTTTTATCAGTCGTGGCCTTCCCAATTCCATAATTCGACCTATGAAGATGCCACGCCAATTTTCTTACTCGACTTGGATGCCTCCACACGCATCACATCAGTTCTTCGACCATCATCTTCTCTGATGTAATGCCGATTCCATGAGGGTCACGACAATGGCTTGGATTCCGATACATGTGCCTCATTTCTTCTTTCTACACGAACTCCAGAACATTGCTACTTGAGGCAAAGCAACTTATTAGTAGATGAGTTTTTTGAAGTGGCAGAGCGTTGATGTAGCGTGAAACAACTAAATAGGGATCTATTTTTCTTCCGTTAATTAAATTAGAGTCGAGTTAATTTTATCGAGTCCGTTGCAATTTAGTTCTAAATAAAGGGATCGCATGTAATCTCTAATCAATTAGTTAATCGATTATATTAAGCATCAGTTATAAATATTTAGAGTTCAAATTAGGATTTTATTTCATTTTTAATTTATTTGCTTTTCTATTTTTGTAATCCTACCCCTCGTATATAAAGGGGGTCGTAGTCATTTGTTAAAATCAATCCAGATTTAATCAAAAATTGAGATTTATCTCATCTCTCTCTCACTCTTTCTTCTCAATCAACGCGATCTCCACGTTCTTTTTCTCCAAAATCCCTTGCATACGACGAGTTTTCTCTCCTTCCACCCTTTGATTTCTTGGATCGTTAAAAATTAATTTTCATTGTTGAAAATTCCCATTTGTATCAAGCACCGGTGATCGAAATGATAAAAATTTCGACCGGAAATCGATCGAATTTTGGTTGAAATTTTGTTTCGACTAGTCTCATATATGATGATCGAAACTGATATTTAAGGCTTTGACTATCACCAATTTGCCTCCCAAGAATGAAGGCAGACTGAAAAGGAGAGATGATATCATTCAACGCCTCATTAAGTTCATTTGCTAGCACTTTTGCGACAATCATATAGATGGCGTTGGAGATGGCAATAGAGCAGAGGTCCTCCACTCTCTTAGAAAAATCCTTCTTTGGCAGGAGAAATAAAAGGGCTCTGTTGATCCTTGCACATCCTGCATTACCAAAACTCCTTGATAACGATAGAAAAAACGAGAAATCATCTGGGTCCTCACATGTATTCAAACTCCAGACCATTTCTTTTACCTCACTCGGGGAGAAACTCCTCGTGAGGTTATCAAGTTGCTAACACGTAATGGACGAAGCACCCAAACACGTCCTTCTCCATGACATGCACTCCCTTCTATGTGACAAGCCACAAAAAATGTGCTGCAAGTTCTAACCCCAATTCACGATCCCCTTCCACATGCCCCCTGTTTAGCATCAGAGCGTGTATTATATTGTATCACCTTCTACCACATGCCACTTGGTGGAAAAAATTGTGTCCGCATCCCCTTCCCCGATCCTTTTCTTCCTATATTGCTGCTTCCACTCAGTTGCTAGCTTCTTGTCCTCCTCCAAAATGATATTTTAGTAAATGGAACTTTCCTCAAGTTCCTCCACCACCATCTCTCTCTCTTTCATCTTTAACCTTATCTAATCTGGATATTTTAGTCTCCACGGTCGAACGCCGACCCTGTCTAGGTTCCCTGATCTCTCGCTTGTAAGAGCAAAGCCTACCATGGAGAGAGGTCAACTTCTCTGCAAGTCACTTCGAAGCTGATCCCTAGTAAACAACAAAAGACCAACAATCACTCACCATCTCCTCGAACTTATCTTTTGATATGCATGATCTCTCAAGCCTAAAAAAGGATCGGGGCACAATTCCCTGCCATGAGTCCCTAACCAACAATGTATGATTCGGTTCAGGAGGAGTCTGAGGATAGGGGAAGGCTTCTAGGAGTTTGACAGATACCGAGGTGCAGTCAATCCTTGATCCCGACCACCAATTTCTCCACATAAAGCTGCAATCTGAAGCATCAACCACCTCAAGTTGCAAACCATTTATCAATTTTACAAAAGCACATGATAAGTATCTTGGCCCCCTGGCATTGCATGCGGATCGAGGAGAGCAGAGTTCCATTGAAGTTGCATCCCATTAACCATGAGTAGACCTGGCCAATGGGTTGGGGACCCGCCCACCCAGCCTGCTCATGGGTCGGGCTTGGGCCTAGAGATTTCATGAATGAGCTGGCCTGACCCGACCTGCTCTTTGGCCCGCCCATCAACTGGGTGGGTCGTGGACATGTGCCATAAAATCTAGCCCGACCCGGCCCACACATATAAAAATATGGGTTTAAAAATTATATTTTAGATACATATAATATAATATACTTCAAGTTTTTGTTCTACATTATCAATATTACATCATATTTTATAGCTTACATGTTAGGTAATGCATATTGTGGTTACCTAGATTTAGAACGATTAGATGATGCTAAAACACTTAATTATCTCTCTAAATTGGTTTAAAAAATTAAGAAAAAGGGATTTTATCACTTGTGCCCCTCCGAGATATCGCAATATCAGTTATGCCCCTATCTTTTTGGTAATATCAGTTGTGCCCCTCACTTCTTGCTATTTTATCACTTGTGCCCCTCGGGTTAGTGACCGTCCATCTACAGTGCAAACGGACGTTAACTTTGAGGACATAAACGGTATTAAGATTAAGAAAAGGATTATATGGTCATTTTATACCCTCTTCCTCATCCTCTTCTTCTTCCTCCTCGTCCCCCATCCTCTTCCTCCTCCTCCAACCTCCTCCTCCTCCCTCTCCGCCCGAAACTCCTCCCCAGCACTCACCTCCTCCCAGCTCCGCCCCGAGCTCCCCGCACCCCCACCCCGCGTCGCGCCTGCCCCTCCCCCGCGCCTGCCCCGCCCTGCGCCGCCCCTGCCCCGTACCTGCCTCTCCCCGCGCCGCCCCTGCCCCGCGCCTTCCACCCCTCCCTCCCCCTCGCGATCGATCACCCCGTCCGAAGCCCCCCGCCCCCGCGGTCGATCCGTGCTTGAGGTCAGACCTGCAACACAACTCCCCCCCGCTCCCCTCGCGTACGGATCTATTCGAGCTCCCTCTCTCTCTCTCATAAAAGCCTCCAAATTCCGAAGACGGACTCTACTCAGATCAGATAAAGCAAACAAACAAGAAAGGGAGGAAGATAACACCACAAGCGCACAGTTGCACCCAGAAAAGATACAAAGGAATTAAGATTTGAGAAAGGTCAGGGGACACCGCTTATTGCTTCGCTCCACTCATCTCCATGGAGCCTCTGCAGCGCTCATCTCCCTCTTATGGAAGCAGGAGGTGTGTGGTTATGGACAAGAGATTGAGGACATGGACTTCTTTTATGCCTCGACCCCTTCCCTCTCTGTCTCTCTCATTGTGCGACTCTGTGTCTCCCTCTCTCACAATATGCGTCAATACATGGCCGACCGAAGCCCCCTCCGGTCAACCGACCTGTGACCCCCCCACCCCAGATCCTCACCCCCGACCAAACCCGCGACCCCTGCGCCCCCTAGCCCCGTCGCCCCCTGCCGGCCTCCTCCCTGCGCCCCCTAGCCCCGCCGTCCCAGGTCAGCCCCAGGGCTTTCAACACTTAGATAAAATTTTGATTAATTAATTTATGAAAAGTCACCGAAAAATTCAATAAAATTCACTATTTGATCCGTAATGAGTGATATATCCATGAAAATGCAAAAAATTTAAAGATTCGATGGATGCATGAAGGTGCAACTAAGAGAGAGAAATTATGAAGAGAGGCAAGAACAAATGGAGGAGGAAGAAGATGAAGAAGATGTGTGGACAATAATACCCCTCTTTACTGCACCAAGGTTTTAAAAAACCATGGTTAAGTCAACTCATTGACGGTCAATCTGACGGAAGGGCACAAGTGATGACGGAGCAAGAAGTAAGGGGCACAACTGATATTACCAAAAAGATAGGGCATAACTGATATTGCAATATCTCGGAGGAGCACAAGTGATAAAATCCCTAAGAAAAAATACATTACATTCGACCCATGGGCCGACCCAGACTTGGATAGGGCTTGGGCCTTATAGTATGGCCAACAGGTCGGCTCGACCCGAGCCTTGGACATGGGGTTTTAGAACCTCGACCCTTTAGGCCCCGACCCACACTTTGGCTAGGTCTCCCCATGAGGAAACCTCTCTCTGACATCATGGAGCGCTGTCTACAGATTGTTTTCTACATGGGGTTCGTAGGACCGTAAACATAGGACACCTGCAAGGGGGAATCACTGCCAGTTTTGGAGCAAGATTGTCAACACAAATCATCCCTTTGCTTATGATACATAATAGAACAAACCTTGCTTCCAATCCACAACACAACCACCCACACTGCATGTAGCATCCATTTTTCGAAAATATGAGATACTTGATATCTCCAATGAGTTCCATAAGCGATCTGACCCATCCTGAAGCTTTGTCTCTTGCAGTATCACCACATCAGAATGCCACTCACGAATAAGAGGCTTGATCGATCTCCTCTTCTTCTGGTCACCCATACCCCTAACATTCCACGATAGTCTTCATGGACAAGCTGTTGAACCCCCATGATAGGGACCACTCTTGCCACATGAGCCACCATTCCCCGAAAATTAAGCTTTCTAACCTCTGAGCCATTTACCTCCAAATCCGTTGGTTCCACCTCAAGGGCTACTATGGCCGAAGGCTCTGTAGTAAAGTTCATAGACTGGAGTAGGCTCCGTAGACTGGAGCTGGACTAGAGTAGGCTCTGCAGAGGCCACAACAATTGAAGGGATGGGTGGTGCATTCATAAGATTGGACAGAGGCACCACAGTAGGGGCCACCACATCTGAGAGGTTCGGAGAATGCCTTGCAGGCTTCTTCTTTTTCTCCCCATATCTCTTGACAAGTTTCCCCATGGAGTTGGACCATATTCAAGGAACTAGAGGACCCTGATTGGGCTGCTAAGGGCATGGTAGCAACAAATTCAATAGCTACTCGTTGCTTTAGAGGTTGCGGAGACTCCGAGGTTGTAGTAGTATCTTCCTCTGTCAAGTGGAGATCGTCCTCTATCTTCCTCAATGCCTTGACCATGGCGGATGGCTTAGAGTCTGAGATTGGCACCCCAGATGCAGAAGAAGAGCACTCTTCGACCTCGAACGGGTCCCCACTCACTCGATTCCCTCGATTCGACAACAAAGAACCGCTTACTGTTATGGGCTGATCAAATTCTCGGGTCTTATGATATGACAATAAGAGAATCAAATCCCCTACCACCTGACAACTCGAAGAAAACCCTTGTAACACCAAAAAGAGGAAATAATGAAAGACAATCAAGAAGAGGGATGGCGCTTCTAGATTTCCCCCTTTCTGGCCTAAAAAAATAGGAGGGGTGGTGGTTCCAGAGTTCCTCGAGATCTATGATTTTCAAAATCTCCCCCAAAATTGAGTTTTGAATTTTGAAATCTTCATGAATCATCGGCCAAGACTCCGCATTCACGGGATTTGCATTGTCATCACCACGGTTGCCTCTGCTTGCGTTGCCTCCATGAAGGAATACGCCTCATCGAGCTTTGGGGCTAAGGGTTTGTTGCTCCAACACTTTGGCAATGGTGGTAATGACGGTACCTGCATTGAGAACCTTTTTTTTGATGTAAAAGAGGGAGATCTCTCGAGGCGGGAGTCACCACAACAACGCTTCATTAATAAAATGATAGAGTACATTATCGCGAAGCCCAAAAATTGTAAAGAGCGTTACAATGTGATACAATATTCTCTAAATAAACCTTTAGTTTTTAAAGATCTATTCATCCGTTCAGTCCATATGGCCCAAAGCACAGCAAACGGTTTGGAACAATCATCTGACGAGCCCATGCCCATTGCGCGAACTGATCTCCAAAACGTCTCTAACCCGCTGATCTCCACCCATGTGATCTTCGTCTCCCTCCAGACCCGCGCCAATGTCGCGCAATCGAAGAAAAGATGATCCGCATCCTCCGCCGCTCCCTTACACCTGTCACAACATGTGTCTGCCAAGCCAAACAATCCCCCCTCCTTGCTTTATCACATAAACAGTTTCTTCTCAAACAACATAGGAAAATGTTCACTATGTACGGGATCCTGACCGCCCAAATTATCTTCATGTCCTGACACAACTCCTCGTCCCGCACCACTGCCGACCTTCTCATCGCATCATAAGCTTTCTTAACTGAGAATTTCGCCTCTTCCCATTCAAAATGATCCGTTTCCTAAGATAACTCCCCCGGTGGAGGTATCTCTGCCAGCAATCTCATAAAGTCCTCCATGTGTTGATCCGACAGATCTGAGATGGACTACGATGCCCACGAGCCGGACTCCACCACCTCAACAAAAAGGGCATCCTAAAAACCTGGCCGTTCCCCATGTGTTGATCCGACAGATCTGAGATGGACTACGATGCCCACGAGCCGGACTCCACCACCTCAACAAAAAGGGCATCCTAAAAACCTGGCCGTTCCCCATCCTCGGACGCAAATTTGGAGCTATAGTGGGCAAGACTGCATGGATCCTGGCCCATAATGACGATTCAAATATCTTTCTGTCCGCCACCAACACTCCCTTGACACCATAAATACTCCTCAAGACAATGTCTGCCAACGAGGTCGAAGAGCCCCAAATCTGAGTCACCCACTTGGCCAACAAAGCTTTGTTCATGAATTCTACATCACGGACCCCAAGGCCTCCATCAGGAATCTCCTTTGTAACATCCTCCCAGCACACCTGATGCAACCTGGATCTCCGTTGTCTACCGTCCGACCAGAAGAAGGTCCTCATAAAAAACTCAACCTTCTTTCTGACCCCAACCGACATCAACCAAGTCGAATAAAAGAAGATCGGGATGGCATCGAGAACGTGCTTAAAGAGGATCAACTTCCCTCCCCTAGATAGAGTGACCGCCTTCCATCCAGCCAACCTATCCTCTATTCTGCGCACCACGATGTCCCAATCCGACTTCCTTATTCTGCCATCCACCATCGACAATCTCATGTAGGAGATAGGGAGGACCCCAGGGGGCACCCCACCCACCCCAGGACTCTGTCACGCTTTGTATCATCCATCCTGAAGCTAATCACCACTGACTGTTGCCTGTTGATACGAAGCCCAGAGAGTTTGCCAAAGATATCGACCAAGTGTGTTGCGTTGTGGTTCTGTTCTTCCGAACCCCCAAGAAAAATCAGGCTATCATCTGCATACTGAAGCAACGAGATAGATATATCCCACAACCGGAAGCCCTCACACCATTCATCCTCCACCGCACGCTTGAACAAGACCGCTAAACAGTCCGTCACAAGAACAAAGAGCATAGGAACCAGCGGGCATCCCTAACAGACACCCGGCTGGGGCTGGATGAAAGCTCCCTCTAGCTTGCGGTTCACCAAAATCGAACAGGAGGATATAGTCACACATCTCTTCATCATTGAATTCAAACCTCCGGGAATCCCCTTCGCCGTAGAGAGTTCCACAAGAATTTCCAGTCAACGCAATCATAAGCTTTGGCATAGTCAATCTTCTAAAGCGTCCCTTCCTCTTCGATTGCTTCCATTCAAGGCAGATCTCGGACGCCATGACAAGACCATCCGCCATTTGATGGCCTGGAATGAAAGTGGACTGCCCCTGAAGCACCACCGAGTCCATAACCACCTTGGGTCTGTTCGTCAGTACTTTTGCCACTACCATATAAAGTGCGTTGGAAATCGATATCGGCCTGAAGTCACCCACCCTTAACGGATTTTCCTTCTTGAAGAAGGGAGATCATCACCCGGTTGATTTTCTCAAAGCCTCTGTTGTCATCCCTGAATTCGCGAAGAACCTCCAGAACTTCTGTCTTCAAAAGATCCCAAAACTCACGGTAGAACATCACATGAAATCTATTTGGGCCCGGAGCCCCATCTGCATTCAGGCCCTAAACAAGCCATCTCACTTCCTCCTCGGAGAAATCAGCTAACAAAAACTCCGCTTGCCCGACAGTCAAAGATTCCACCCCCACTCGTAGCCTCCCCCACCTCCCCATCCATCTGTCTCCTACGCGAGGACTCCACGAAGTTGCTCCGCAAAGCATCGCCAATCTGCTCCTCCCTCGACACCCTTACACCCTCAATCAATCTCATGCAAAAAATTTCTTCTGCTCTGATCGGACGCCGTTGAGTGAAAAAACCTCGTATTGGCATCACCCTTCTTCAACCACTTTTGCCTCGATCTTTGTCTCCACTCGACCTCCTCTTTTCTGTCCTCCTGCATCAGCTCCTCAAGCAAGCTCAGTCTCTCTGCCATCTCCTCCTCATCCAAACCCCTCTCGTCATCCAAGCCATCCAACCTTACCACCCTCACCTCGGCTTCACCTCTCCTGGACCTGCGCCGAGCCCTAACCTCCCTTCCGAAGGCCGTAAGGAAAGATCTAAGCGACTTCAATTTAGCCGCAAATCGTGAGACCGTCGAGCCCACCGGACCCAACTTCCCCATCATTCAGTAACCGGCTCCGCTCCCTAAAACCATCCTCAAAGAGCCAGCTCCGCTCGAAACGGAAGACAAACCTGCTTGTCCTTTCCTCACGGGATAACCAAAGGATAGGAGTGTGATCAGAGTACGCCCGTGGCAAAGACCAGGCCTGAGCCAGTGGAAACGCCTCCGCCGCCTCGAGTGACAAAAAGAATCGGTCGAGTCTGGAGCGCGATCTCACATTCCGCCAGGTATATGCACAACCAGCCACGTCAATAATTGATAAGGCCAAGGATTGGACCATCCCTCTGAAGGCCTCCGAGCCTGGATCCTTCCCGCCTCCCATCTTCGGCCTGTCCTCAAGAAGCAACATAACATTCTGGTCTCCACCAATGATATTGATCCCAGCCGTGGGCTCCACGCCCAAATCTTCCATTTTTGCCGCCAGGGAACCTCTCTCGTATCCAGTCAGCGCATAGATGTTCGTGACCAAGAAGCTGATACCATCTGCCCTCCTTCTCAAGATCACCGACAAGCAGAATGAGGACTTAGAAACCCCCATCAGCTCAAACTTATCGCTCAACTAGCCAGTAAGGATACCCCTTGAGGCCTCTTGGGCCTCCAACTCAGCCATGTCAAAACGATACCCTCCCCCAGGTCCTGCCTAACTTTGTCCTCGCACCTAGACATCTTCATCTCCTGGAGCAAAAAAATATCCACACCAGCCTCTTTCAACAAGTTCTTAACCCCCAACCATTTGTCGGGGCGACCCAACCCCCTGATATTTCAAGAGAGAATCTTCATTAAGGGACAACCTGTCTTAACTTCTTTGGAGAGATTACACCCAGCCTTTCAGCGATGCTTCGGTCAAGCACTCCAAAGTAGTTCTGCAACTTCGGCAGCCCGCTGGAACCTGGGGACGAACTATGCGACGTTTCCAAATGCACCCATGAAGCCCTCAGCGTAGCCCTCCGCTTCAACCTTTCCGACCTAAGCGACTCTCTCCGTACATATGAAGCGTCGAACATGAGGACCCCTTCGTTTGAATGCCATGTGAGTCCCCCAGCTTCGCCTCCCATGCCCACCCCCCAACATCGCCCCCCCAGACCGCAATCGCATGCAGAACTTTCCCCTTTGCGGAGTCGACACGAGGCGAGGCGACCATCATCGACGTCGGGCTTGCGACTGCCTCCAGGGAGGACTTCGGTTCTTCCATCGAAGCCCCATTAGCTGCCGCCATTGCTCTCCCATCCGCCGTAATCAACGAACCACACCCCTGCAAATGGGGACCACCCGTCGGAGCCGACCCTTCAGAACACACCCTCTCAGTGAGCGTCGCAATCTCAACACTCTCCGAAGATCCGAGCTGCCCAAAGATGCCCGCATCGAATCGTCCGGGTCTGTGGGTCTGCCCAAAGGAACACACACATCTTCAGAAGGGTCCCCTCTTCGAAATCTACCAATTGGACCCTCGAGCCCAACACTCGAGTCCGGGTTCCCCAAGCGGGTCCGAATAATCGGAGCGCCATTCGGCTCCACTTGTTGCTCTTCCTGCGGATCCGTACCCGTCGACCGACTATGCAAACGGGCCACGTCCTTCATCTCTTCGACAAATTTTGAAATAGGACATGCGCATCCCCTCACTGTCCTGAGGATATGGACCGACGTTGGTTTCGGATTCCCCGACGCGGATATGAACCGACATCTTGAAGGAGGGTCGACCAACCACTAGCTTGCATGTCGCTTCGAAAGAGACATTCCTTAAACCTCATATTGCAACAATGGTCACACCGATGTCTGATCCTAGACTCTGGCCACCTGCAATAATCTCGATGACGTTGCCCGAGTCTCGGATGGTCAGATGAAGGGCCTCCACCGTTATGGAAAGGATAAGAACACTCAGAACACAAACCGCTAGTGGCATCGAGGAATCTCCCTCGTCATCCATAAATCGTGGTAGGTGTTACTTGTGATTGGTTCTTCTTGGACAGAAGGGTATCCCTCTCTCTCGGACACCATCCTCGCATGCAGATCACACCTTCACGGAGCGAGATCATGTCATCGGAGATGGTAGTCCCTAACTCAAGGGTCAACATTGAAGTTATAGCTTTCATGCCTCCCACCTCACCCAAGCAGGTACCATCCAATACTTCAAATGGGAGAACTATTGTGACCAGAGGCAACACCCATAACGTCACCTGCAAAAAAGCGTCCAACCGACCTCGGACGTGATCTCATCACTTCCATCTTGGGGATCTCTGAAGCAATAATAGATGAAGCAATAATAGAGCCCACCCTTGAGTTATGGACTACCATCTTGGGTAAATTACAGATGGAGCGGTGGTGGAGAGTTCAAAGCAAGGGGAAGCTGGAAGGTTCGTCGCAGCCGGGGGGTTCGACGCAGAGGGGACCACTTCCGCAGCATGGTGGGGAAGAGGCAGGAGGTACGGGGCATGGAGGAGCTAGGTCCTTCGTTGTAGGGGGGCATCGTGTCGCCTTGGAGAGAGGGGGACCAGAGGGAGTTAGCAGTGGGTTGCGAGCTGAGGCCCGAGGGTTGCTTTGGTGAAGTTGGGAGAGGGAACATGGAGGAAGGGGGGGTGCGGGCTGACGCAGGCGGCGTGGTGCGGGCTGAATGGGGTATCGATGGGTGGGTGCATGTCTCCCACAAGAAGCCGGGGAAAAGATGTTTCCGTTGTGGTGTTCGGGGCCATATAGCATCATTCTGCATGGTCCCACCGAGTTGTTTTTCCTGCGGGAGAGTGGGCCACCGTCGTGCTGCTTGCAGATTTGTTTCCGATCGTGGTGTCGGTCATGTTGTTGAGCGTGGTTCTGAAGATCAGTCCATGCAATGTCTCTCTGTTTTGCTCGATGGTCGCCGGGGGCATCGTAGCTACGCGACTGTGGTAGCGGATCATATGTAGGTTAGCATGCAGGCTGGTGGGCATAGGGATCGTAATTTGGAGGCAGAGGTTATGGGTGGTTTGCAGGAAGGCAAGCAGGTTGGTTCCAATCATGCACTAATCGGCTACGCTTTGCGAGGTTGCATCTCGTTGGAAGCTCTTAAGGCCAATCTATTTGGCTTCCTTGGTTCGAGGTTTTCCAGAGATGTGGTACCATTAAATGATCGTCGATGCTGTGTTCGTGGCCGCTCTTCCATGCAGAGAGATCGCTTACTCCTGATCGGTGGGGTGGACGATGTTATGTGGCGACCTTTACGCTTTACGGATGGAGCGGTTTCATATGTGGAGGTTTGCGTGGTCAAGGTGCGTGGTGTTCCTTTCCTATCCCGGTCGGTTTTCTGTTTGGGGCAGGCTCTTCGACGGTGGGGCACGGTGCTTGCGGTGCTTGAGGATGGGCTGAAGTCCGGCTCGGACCCTGAGGTCACGCTTGTGTTGATGGAGTGCAAGAAGGCGGTTATGAACGCTCCCGGTGGCTCTGTCTTCTTCATGAACTTGGATGTCGGGCGTTTCCGCTTCAGGGTGGAGATGTAGGTCGTAGATCCCCCTCCTCCGTCGGAGGTCCCGATTCTGCCCGATGCCGCTTCGCCTTCTGCGCCGACGGTGAGGCTTCTGAGGGTCACATTACTTGGTTTGAGACACGAGGACGATATGGTGCGACCTGTGGAGGCCTCTTCTCGGGTCCTGTGCCTTTTCGCCCGTAAGTTCTCTTTGGCTCTTTGCCTGTTGAGGTGGCAAGTTTGGCGCTTCTCTCTCGTCAGCGCCTGTCCCTCAGGCTCTGGGTCCTGGGCTCTTGCTTGATCAGGAAGATCCATCTTAGTTTCCCTCTAGGAGGATCCATACCCGGTTATCTCTCTCTTGTCGGGCTACATGGGCTTCTCGGAGCCCGTGCCTGGTCCGTTGCTCTCGACCCGGGTGGGTCTCTCTGCTCCAGCACCGTACATGCACCGTTCGACATCGAGTGGGTGGGTGCATACTCTTACTGGATCCTGGAACACAGCTGCAGATATCCCTCTGGAGCCGCCGCTTTACGTCAACGCTCCTGTGCTATCTTGTGGGGGCTCCTCGAACCTTTCTGCCTCATATTCCGTTGATGCTCGGCCGGTTTTGGCTGACGCTTTGGTCGATCAGCCTCAAGACACTCTCCCTTCTGCTGCATCACTCGTGGCTTATCCTTCGGAGGCTGGTTATCGTACTGATGAAGGGGCATGCGACAAAAGGTCCGGTAAGAGATACAAGCGCAAGCAGAGATCTCGGCCTCGACTTGTCGAGCCTTCACCTTGCTCGGCCCTAAAGGCGAGCATTGCGGAGGCTTCAGGTGTGATCCGCATTCAGGGCCCGTACCTTTGTTCCAAATGAAGGTTCTCTCTTGGAACGTCTGGGGCCTCGGGGAGCTGGACAAGAGGAGAATCCTTGGGTTGCGGTTTAGTGAGTGGGGGTGTGATGTGGTCTTGCTGCAGGAGATGAAGCTCCAATCCGTCTCTGATGGCGTTTGAAGGTCTTTTGGTGCAGGTGGTATAGATGAGTTCAGAGCGTTGGACGCTGTAGGCGCTTCTGGAGGCCTTCTTGTGGCTTGGAGATCTTCTTCCTTGACTTTCGCTTCGATGCTTCGAGGGAGGTACGTTCTCACCGTTCTTTTGGTGTGCGTCGATTCCTCTACACCCTTGGCGGTGTCATGTGTCCACGGCCCTTGTAATCATATTCTGCGGAGGGAGTTATGGGAGGACCTGCTGGAGGCGCGTAGCGCCTTCGTGGGTATCCCCTGGCTCGTAGGGGGGGGATTTCAATGTTACTCTTCGTACAATGGACATGCCGCGCTTCAAGGGTGGGTAGGACCCGGGTTCGGATGACTTTGCAGAGGCTATTGATTCTTTGGCAATGGAAGTTATGGACGCGGGGGACTCGGCTTACACATGGAGGAGCTCTAGCTCTCTCTCTCTCGAATTGACAGATTTTTGGCTTCGGCTGAGCTACTTAATTTGTTCGCGCTCTCCTTAGTTACGACCCGCCCGAGAGCCTTGTCCGACCATACTCCGATACTCTGGGATTCCGGGGAGTCCCTTTCGCAGAGGGGTCTCTTTAGATACGAGAAGAGCTGGTTGTCGGAGGGGAATTTTAGAGAGATGGTGGTCTCTCACTGGTCCAATGCGGACGTATCCGGGTCGGCTGCGACTAAGTTTGTACAGAAGCTGGTGTCCTTGCGCACACGGTTGTGCTCTTTCAAGAAGGACTCCAGAGCGACCAGGTGCGCTACCAGGCTGGAAGCTGAGAAGGTGGTTGGTAGACTTGATGCTCTAAAGGATCTTAGGGAGCTCAAAAAACCATCGCGACTGAGGACCGTAAACGCGTCACTGAATGGAGACAAAGGTCAAGAATTACATGGCTCAAGGAGGGGGACACAAACGCGACTTTTTTCAACCTCGTAGCTAGCGGGAGGCATCGCTCGAACGCTTTGAGGTCGATTATGGTGAATGGGACAGACAAATGGGGAAGGCGATCGCGGATCACTTTAGAGACTTCTCGGCGAGGAAGCTTCCCCGCCTATGGAGGTGGACGGGGCTTGGGGCTCCTTCTTTGCCTTCCTCTACGTGTGCGGATCTGACGCAGGCAGTCTGGATTTAAATTCTTACTATTAATATTAAAAAGATACTTTTTTATAGTTAAAATAAAGGGAATCATTTTTTTATTCGGTTCATCAATATTAGTCCCTTCTTGATTAGTTTTATTATTAGAAATGGATTTTTCCATTTTTTTCTATTGATTTAACGAAAAATTGTACATTGACTTTGAGGATGTTAATAATATATAGAAAGATATCAATGTATATTCTTTCAATGAAGGATTTTATAAAATAATGTAATTTACATATTAATCGGGTCTTTCCGTGGACGAACTTAAGTATGCGGTTTGGAGCTTGAATGAGGATGGGGCTCGGGCCCTGATGGCTTCCCGGTCGCTTTCTACAGGGACTTTTGGGATCTTGTGGGCAAGGAGGTGCTGGACGTTGTCTCTGAGTTCTGTGAGGGTAATGCTGGCTTCGAAAGGATAAATAAGTCCTTAATCATTCTCCTTCCTAAGTCCTCGGCGGCGGTCCGCATTGAGGATTTCCGCCCCATTGCTCTTTCTAACGCCCTCTACCTGATTGCGGCGAAGGTGCTTGCCGTCTGGCTCGGCCGTGTTTTGGAGACTATTATTTCTCCGCTCCAATCGGCTTTTATCCAGGATAGGCAAATATCGGACTGCCTTATTCTTGCCTCGGAAATCATTGCGGACTAGAAGAGGGGTGATAAAAAAGGAGTTCTATGGAAAGTGGATTTTGCAAAAGCCTATGATAGTTTGGATTGGAAGTTCCTTTGGTCGGTCTTGCGGAGGAGAGGGTTCCCGGATCTGTGGATTTCCTGGATGAAATGCTGTGTTACGACATCGTCTTTTTCGGTCCTGGTGAATCGCCGCCCGGAGGGAGGCTTCTTCCAACCACGTCGGGGTGTACGACAAGGCTGCCCTCTTGCACCCCTGCTGTTTGTCATTGCTGCGGATGTCCTGGCGCATGTGGTGTTTCGTGTGATCGATAGTGGTTTCTCGGTTGGTTACTCGCGGGATGGTTCGAGGATCCCGCTGCTGCAGTACGCGGACGACACTATATTCTTCATTGAGGGGGGCGCTGTGGAGGCCTCCGGTATGTCCGTGGCCCTTGATCTCTTCAGTGAGCTATCTGGTCTCTTCAAGAATGCCGATAAATCTAAGGTTGTCCCTTTCGGTTTATCTGAGGAGAAGGCTTTTGCTTGTGGTCAGACTTTAGGGTCGGAGTGCGGCTCCCTTCCGATTGACTACCTTGGGATGCCTTTGATGGTGGGTAGAACGAAGCTGCGGGTCTGGTTGCAGGTTGTTGAGAAACTTGAAGCGAGGCTCACGGGCTGGAAATCGGCCATCCTCTCCAAAGGGGGACGGCTGGTCCTCTTAAAAGCGGTACTCTCCTCGATCCTTGTTTTCTTCTTGTCCAATCGTCGTTTGCCTAAGGGGATCCGTAGTCGCCTTGAGAAGTTAATGCGCAGATTCCTTTGGGGCAGGCAGGGTGGTAAATCGGGGGGGATGCACCTTGTGGAGTGGAATGTAATCACGCTCCCTAAAAAAGCGGGGCGCCTGGGAGTCCGGAGGCTCGATGAGATGAATGAGGCCTTGCTCTTGAAGTGGGCGAGCTGAGTGTGGGGCTCTGGGGAGGACTTGTGCTGCAACATTCTGCGCAAGATTTATGATGTTGGTGGTGCGCCGCAGATACAGGTGGCTCGTGTGGGGTCTCCCACGCCGTTCTGGAAGGGGTTGATGGAGGTCTTTACACGTCATCTTTCGCTGTTTAGGTCGGTGCTCGGTAACGGCGAATCCTTCGCTTTCTGGACTGATGATTGGATGGGGCGACCCTGAGTTCGCGTTTCCCTTGCCTCTTTGCTCTGCCGGCGGATAAGAGTGCGTTAGTTGCGTCTTGCTGGTCGGATGGTAACTAGTTCCTCACCTTCTCCACAAACTTTTCGGATCAAACGCCTCGAAGAATTTCTCTCGCTGCTGGATTCGCTGAAAGAGTTGGGAAGATCGTCTTTGGGAAGGGACCTTTGGGATTGGCGGAAGGGCACGTTCTCGGTTAAGATGGCTTTCGGGGCCATTTTTAGGCCACCCCCATCGCGGTCGGATGAGTTGATTCGTGATTGCGCCTTCCTTTGGAGTTTAGGCCTCCCCGAGCGTGTTGGTTTCTTACATGTGGTTGTTCAGAAGGCAAAGACTGATGACGAGAGATCGTTGTGCTAGGCTCCTGGGCTCCATCTCTGATAGATGCCTCTTGTGTGATGAGGCGATTGAATCCCTTGAACATCTATTCTTCAAGTGTCCGAAAACGGTACTGATTTGGGAGGATACGGACTTGGCTTGGTTATGCACAATGGATTTGACCTCCTTTTGCGACTGGCTGGTGGGAAACAAGAGTAGACCACGGCGGGAGCTTAATAGACCCATCACGATTATATGGGCCTTGTGGCTAGGCAGAAATGCGTTCCTTTTCTCTGGGCAATGGTTCTATAAGGAAAATGTTGTGTTACATTCCGCGAGGTTGGTGGATGAGTGGGTAATTTAGTTGCGTACTGTAGTTTTTATCTCCCTTGTTCTTTTTCCTTTTTTCTTCTTTTAATAAAATTTTGGGGCGAACTCCAGTGAGTGTATCCCCCTGTTTTTGGCCTAAAAAAAATAGAGCCCATCTCTTGGCGCGAAGGATCGGCACCAAGTCCCTTCAATCCACATTGAAAACGTGGAGGAGAGGAGCATACAGAAGTCCAATGGCCAAAAGCTCCGCTTCGGAAGCAGCATGGTGCCCTCTTTCGATGAGTCACCCCCCTCCGCTTCACTCTCGGAGAGGAAGCACCGCCAGAAAAGCTTCCTCTTCCTCAACTCTCCAAGATCGGTGGATCTCTTCCTCACCACCTTCCCACCATGGATCCGCGTCTCTTACCCCCCCACACACTCTCTCTCGTCTCTTGACTCTCATTTTCCGCCCATTAGGTGTTCATCCTCATAAATGATTTTTCTTGAATATGATCATCTTGAGGTTTTTACCCAATTAAATGATCTGGTGGTAGTGTAGTGTGCCTACCGACACAAAGACCAAGGTTCAAATCCCCTGTCTTGTGGGGGTTGCGTTAGGTAGTCGGCAACCAATGTAAAAAGTAATCGAATCTTTCAACATGGATTTGAGCAAAAATCCATGTAGCCGACCCTACTTATAGTGGGAGAAGGCTTTGCCATTGTGGTCATCTTGAGGTTTATACTTATTTCTAGCACCACAAATTCCAGCTCTTGTGATGGTTGACGGCTTAAGTTTGGATATGCTACTTACTTTTGTTGGTGGCAATTTAGTTACGTGACTACGTGACATTCTAAGACTGGTGTGGGTATTTCATCAAAATTGATTTCCACCAATGGTCAGTGCTTTCTTCTTGCAAAGATATAATGGTTGCCAGGTCTAGTGCAAAAACGTAGTACAGAGCCGTGTCTCAGGCTACTGGTGAATTCACTTGACTTGTTTGCTGAATTCACTTGAATTATTTCCTTGATCTTGAACTCTGCTACAACACTAGTTCCAGTGTTCTGTGATAGCACATTAGTCGCTTACATTGCTTTCAATCCTATTTTCCATAAGCACACGGAGCATACTGAGACTGACTGCCATTTCATTGTGATGCTGTATGCCAAGGGAAAAACAAGTTACTCTGGTTCGGACGTAATGTGATAACAAATTAGCCACTTGTATGGCTTCCATTCCTGTTTTCCATCAGGCTCATCTTTATTTTTGTCAGCTTATAACTATAATAAGGGGACTTGTACTAAATAGGTTACCTTTGTTGTGAGGTCTTAATACGAGTGCCTCATTCTCCATGTTGGATAGCTGATAAATAGTATTGATTTTATGTATTTTCCTTCAAAAAAATAATTTCTCTGTTGCACAGTGGTGCTCTTACTATTTTTGATACTTTTATTTTCCATAGGCACCTTTTTAGAGGTTTTGGAGCCGTATATTCTGAAGGACATGCTTGGATGCTTGCCTCCTGAGGTACTTTGATATATTCCTGTTTAACTGATGCACGGTCTTAATCTATTGTTATGTGCATTTAACAGATAATGAAAGCTCTGGTAGAACATTATAGCTGTAAAGGATGGTTGCAAAGAGTGGAACAGTGTGTTTTGCACATGGAAATCTCTTCCTTAGATTTCAATCAGGTAAATGAATTGTGCTGTTTATAAGTAAAGTTATCCATGGATCTGGGAATAACATTAATAAAATGAAAAATGAGATTAAATGTTGCAGTTGCTCGTTTTCTATAATGAGTTTTCCAATATTAATGATAGTTTAACGTGTTCCATAGATTATCAGACTATGCCGGGAACATGGACTGTACGGTGCTTTGATTTACCTTTTTAATAAGGGTCTGGATGACTACAATACACCTTTGGAAGAGCTTTTTGCAGTTGTGAAGAATCTTCAAAGGGCAGATGCCATCACTATTGGGTATAGTATGAATTTTTTGGCTTTCCTTTAATTTTTTTCTGCTTAGTTAAAGATCTTCACCTTTCAAGCACCTTAACCTCTTGGAATGGATCTTCTACATTCTGAACTTTCTTATCTCAAGAGTGTTGCGAGAAAAGCTAAGATAGAATACTATTAATGAATGTCATCTAACTATAATCGAAAAGTTAATTGAGAACTACATGGAACTCCGATTAAAGTTGTTCCAACTTTGCATTTTAAGCACCCCAGTCTCTTGGGGTGTACATAGTACTGTCTCGACTTTGTTATCTGAAGTGCTGCAAGAGAGACAAGCCAAAAATTATTGATTAGTGACTGCTTGCCTTCTGTAATAGAAAAAAACCGCTGAGAACCATGTAAAGCTCCAAAAAATATTATAAAGTAAAGCACACTACACCTCTAATTGGAGCGTACGTACCCAATTCTGATAGATGACCATGAAAATGAGCTTTTTGTAAATGTATTTACACATACGATCTTTTTCCCACACCTGACTACATAACAGATAAATGGAAATGAATCTATCATGCTTTTGCTTGTTAAAGGAAAAACCATTGAAAAAGACATGATTAATAGCCATAGCCTTTAGTATTAATATCGGTATTGTTTCACCAAGGTTGAAAAGGGAATTATCAGGGAGCATGGCTGGTATCATCGAAAATAGTCCAAACCTTTTGGCACCTATCTACGTTTCGCTCCTTCCTCCGCTGACGTACTTAGATGATATCTGCTTGGTAAAGTTCTGCACCTGCAAACAGATGTTCCTGGCTCCCTTTTTTGCTCCTCATATTCCCAATGGAGTGAATCTCATGTTACATAATGATTTATTCAACGATGAACCCTTGAGATGTAACCTCAACTAGGCTCTATCCTATGATCGTTGGTGAGGAACATTATGAAACTACGCAAGGAGTTTAAGTGAACTTCATAGCTTTTTTACTAACTAAAAATAAAGAATGTCGAAAGGCATGACTTTTCCCTTGCCCGAGAAATCATATGTTTCATAGAAGAATACCAAAGAGAAATCAACCTGCACACTCCATGTTTCTCCGTCCTCTCTCTTTATACGCATCTTTGATGCCCTAAATGACTACTAGCACATCCTGCGCATTGTAGTAATTACTTCCTGTTGCTAAACGGAGTAGTAGTGGTCTTGAAAAATCTCTTCGCTTTTTTGATGGTTGAAATGAATTTAGCACATGAATCTGTTGCTTACTCATCTATGATCAATAGATGAATCGACGCAAAAGGAAAGCATGGGCGAGCTCGGAATAGTCGATTGAAAGTGGTCCTTCCATCTTTCTCTTAATCATACCACATTGGCAAAATATTGCCTAACTGAAAAAAAGGCCGTGTTTCATCTCTAATCGAGGAATCGGTGTGTACTTACAGACTCTACGAATTGTAAGTGAATGGGTGCGTGACGAATGGAACAAGCCTTTTTCTTCTTCTCTTCTTCGGGAGCAATTGCTTTGCACGTGAATACTCCTTGTGTTATGTTCACTTCGTCAAGTGTGACTGCGATCTCGCCATCGCGGAAGACTTTTCCCAGTGCACGGAGCCCTACATGCAGGTTCTCCTTATGGGTTCCTGAGGGCTGGTCGATCATTCCGTAGAAAAAAGCAACAAACTAGTCTGGTTTTTCTAACCGAGGGGGATGCACTCTTTCTAGATTTTCATGGGGCAGCGCAACATGAGTCATTTCACGGGAGATGTTGATTGTGCTATAGTTAACTGTTGATGGGAAGGAGCAGGTGAAAGTGCATTTTCCTTTTTTAGCCGCTTAGAGTCCTTTGTGATTTTGTCAGTTTTCAGTAGTGGATTAGAGAACCGCCCTTGTAGTATCGAACATGGCCGGAAAAATCACAAGCATCAAGCGTTAATAGAAACCAACATCAACTTCTATAAGAAGACTTTATCACAGAGTGTCAGAGTCTATTCCTTAGTTGCTCTTAAAGTTAAAGAAGGATGTTTGACCCATTAGGGACGGACTTCGCCTTTTCGGTCTACACTGGTCGTCTCTTAGGTTAGGCAAGCAGAGGATTATCTTTCTTTATTATAAGAGTAGGAAACAAGCAAGACACTAACATACGTAATTAGTGTGGTGAACATGAGAGACCAATCATCTCATAGAGTGGTTCTCATTTATCATAAATCGAGGCTCGAGGCCTCAAGTGAGGAAGATGTAGAACGAAGAATGCAAGGATGCTCTAGCCGCGGAGGTAGCCTTGCTGAGCAAGTGATGATATGCTATGCAAACCTACTTTTCTCACCTTCCTTCCTCTGCAGTGATGACATTGACCAAACTACTTCCCTCATCAGTACATCACAAGACCCATATGCATGTCCAAGAAATCTTGAGCTGCTGGTTCCATCAAATAATTGGACATCTTTTGAGCTCTATGATAACATGTTAGAGGTTAAGGGAAACCCTGGAATCTTCAACCGCATCAAAATCATGGTGCGACATGTATGTATTATAGTTATATTTAGGGGATTAGAAGTCTCAAAAGCATAGTTTTGCAATATCACAATATATCGGTGATATATCATCGATATATCAATTTCGAGAAGATGTGGGTATTGATATTCATATAGATATCCTTTTCCAGGATATCGACTTATATCTTGCAATGATATATTGCCATATCGAGCCTTATCGATCGAAAATGAATGGTTCCAGTACAAAATTAAATGGTTGCATTGAGACCCCCATCTGGTAGGATATCATGCTATAGGGGGTGCATACGACGATTCTTTATTTGGTGGGCTTCACTCTCTTTGGCAATAGAGATGAAGACAACTCTAATGCTGATCAAGTTGGAATCTCAGGTCCATATTACATCTCAACAGTCAGTAGTCAGCTCAGCTGTCAGCATTAACAACCAGCGATTTGTACGATATAATGCGTATTAGTATGCTAATATATCTATTCTTGCATATATAATGTGTATTTGTATGTTATTTTTTGTTTTAATAACTAAGATGATTGTAATTCGTGAAAAAACGTATTTTACGCTATTTCGACCAGGTGGGCCGATACGATATCGATATTTCTTACCTTACCCTCCACAGATCTCTTGGTTCTAAACCCGTCATGACTATGTAATCTCTTTTGCAATATTGCATTATTCGTTTATTTTTGTGAATAGGTAAGTCTTTATAACAAATAAACATTGTCTCATTAATCATTATGTACATTTTTTGAATCAAATGACTCATCTCAATGCCATTCACTGTTTTCCATGAATAAAACATGGGTTAACTTAGCTACTTTGATTCCATTTCCAATGTTTATTAATCACCAATCAACATTAACAACAATATGTTCGATATGACTGATATGTGTTATATAAGGGTCATATATGATCTATGTGTCATCTAAGTGTATATTTGTAAGTTATTTAATGTTATAAGAACTTGGATTAAATCCATTTCCAATATCTATAAGTCAACAATCAACATTAACAGTGATATGTTCGATATGTCGATATGTGCGAATCAATATTAACAATGATATGTTCAATTTGACCGATATGTGCAATATATGGGATATAAATAACCGATATCTTTGATATAAATGTGTATTTGTAGGTTATTTATTGTTTTAATATCTTGAATGATCTTAATTTCTGAAAAAACAGTAAAAAATGGCTTTTTTGAGCCATTTCTGACATTTCCATTGATATCGTCGATATATCGACAATATATCCCGCTATATCCTTTTCCGGGCGAACCAATAGGATATCAATATCGTATTTCCTACCTTGCTCAAAAGTAGTTGCGCATGCTCCGACTGATGACATATTCGCTACTATATATCTATATATTTATAATGTATTGTATATAAGAAGTTTCAAAATACAAAGGCTGCTTAGAACCTTAAGAAGAACAAAGACCTTTGGTTATATCCGCGCGTTGAGCCCTTCCATCAAGCGACCATATTTGAGTCGTGTAGGGCAGGAGTTCTGTTGCTTAACTATGAGTAAATTCGAGACCCGAGTCATCACGAAAAGCACTTTTTTCCAATATTGCTCGATTTACGGGAATGAATTGGGGAAAACACTGTACGCTTAATGCTTCTTTCTTTGTTCAAAAGATTCGATAAATGTCCAGTTCAAGATCAAATATATGGGTGTTGGAACCAACGGATGATGTATACCAATGAATGCCATTACCCGAGCCACAATATCGAGTTTATGAGTAAAAAAATTGACCTAAAACCTGTTCCATTGTGAACATATAACTAACCTAAGCACATGAAAAATCTCAAAAATTCTAATATGTGCGTATTACAAATAGTCCAAACACTAGTTTAAGCATATCTGAAAGTGAAAGCTGATTTTCTGTGACATACATACTCATATGACACTCTGTTTACCTTTGAAATGCCACACTCTCAATTATTTTGAAAAGATGACTAGTTTCAAAGGAATCGGAGTTCATATGTTAAACATGGATTTTTAGGCCATACCATATAATACATTTCATGTAATATAAATTCCTTATCTTGATTTATTTCTTTTTTTTTGTTTCTTTAATTGTAATTTAACTAACTAAAAAGAAATTAAAATCCAAAAAAGTCAGAAAATTCATGAAAAAGACCAAAACAAATCTTGTGTATATAGCTCTATTACATGTATATATATACATATCAAATTTCTATATTTTATTCACCTTTTCCCTTAATTTATAAAAATCTCAAAAAATAAGATAATGTGCAAATATGCAATGTTGCAATAGTGGGTCCGACTATACCGAATAGTCGTTCCGACTATGAGGTACGGGGCGGCCCTGATTAAAGTCAACCAATGGTCGGCCTGGCTGGTCGATTGGTAATGCTGGATTTTTATATTTATAATTTTTAATTCTTATGTGTTACCATTAATCATTGTAATACCTCAAATATTAAAATTCCATATATATATATGTATATATCTTGTTGAATAGTACTTTTATCTTGGTTTCTTGTTAGATGATGACCATATATATATAAATATAAGAATATATGCATTAGAATTAATTTTATTTTTAAAGTAATAAAAAATACAAAATCGAATAATCTCGAATAGTCGCTCGAATACTTTAAGGTAAATGAGGGTTGCGCTAGGTAGCCGGCAACCAGCGTAAAGCAGTCAGAGACAACTTCCTAAATAGTATTTTTTTCTAAAAAAATACTATTTAAGAAGTTGCCTCATGACAGTCGGATCTTTTCAACATGGATTTAAGCAAACATATAGATTTCGTTGGGGCGTTCCCTACTTGCGACACGTTGCATCGCCCGAATGCAATGAAAACTTGACAAGGGCCGCTACATCGCAGCCTGGGTGTAGTTCAAAATTTGCATGGGTTCTCGCATGAGGAAGGCATGCGGGTAATTAAGCTAGTTCCGCTGCATCACCGCCCGGATGCAATCCAAAATTTGCAAGGGTTCTCGCATAATGGACGCATGCGAGTAAAGAAGTTAGTCCAAAAGAGATTACAATGGAAGTTGCAGATTGGTAGTTGGAATATTGGCACTTTAACTGGAAAGTTGATGGAGATAGTGGATACGATGGAAAGGAGGAAGATTCATATACTATGTCTTCAAGAGACTAAATGGGTTGGAGAGAAAGCAAGGGAGATTGAGAAGACATGCTTTAAACTTTGGTATTCAGGTAAAGATAAGGGTAGAAACGGTGTTGGAGTGGTTGTTCATAAGGATTTGAAGGATTGTGTAGTTGAGGTGAAAAGATTCGGGGATCGAATTATTTTGCTAAAATTGGTGCTTGAAGAAGAAATTCTGAATATCATCTCAGTTTATGCACCACAAATTGGTTTAGATGAAAGGACTAAACAAGCTTTTTGGGAGGATTTGGATAAGAGTCTACAAGGAATCCCACAAAGAGAGATGATTTGCATCGGTGGAGATCTTAATGGACATGTGGGAAAAGATACTTCAGGGTATGCTAGTGTTCATGGAGGACATGATTTTGGGGATAGAAATGAAGAGGGAAAAGCCATCCTGGATTTTGCAATGGTATATGATCTTTTCATAGCAAACACTCTCTTCAAGAAGAGGGAGGAACATTTAATTACTTATAAGAGTGGGCCAAGTAGAACACATATAGATTACTTTACGTTGAGGAGAAGAGATAGATTGTGTTGTAAAGACTGCAAAGTAATCACAGGAGAGAGTTTGACAACCCAAAATTGTTTGTTAGTCTTGGATGTACAAATGAAAGGGTTGGTAAACAAAAGGAGGGTTTCTAAGATAAGTAGAACTATATGGTGGAATCTTCTACTGATTCAAGCGTGCTTCAGGGAGAAGGTTTTAGAAGACTTGTTATGGGATTGTAGCGGTAGTGCAAATGAGATATGGGGGGCAGTAGCATCTTGTATCCGAAAGGTAGCCAAAGAGATGCTAGGCGAGTCAAAGGGAGGAGCTCCATGTCAAAAGGAGGCTTGGTAGTGGAGTGAAGGGGTGCAAGAGAAGCAAAAAATAAAAAGAGCTTGCTTTAAAGGTATGTCTAAAGATAGAACAGAGGAAGCTGTCACAAACTATAAAATAGCGATTAAGGAAGCAAGGAAGGCCGTAAGCGAGGCTAAGTCAAGAGCTTATGAAGTTTTGTATAAAAATCTCGACTCTAAGGAGGGGCACAAGGATATATTCAGGTTGGCTAAAGCAAGAGAGAAAAACCTAAGACCTTTCTCAAGTGAGATGCATTAAGGACGAGGAAGGTCATGTGCTTGTTACTCAGAAGGATATAAAGACTAGATGGGAGCAGTACTTCCATAAACTTTTCATCGAGGAAGGAAATCGAGATATCACTTCGGGTGATCTAGTTTGTAGTGAAAGTTACTTGAATCGTGCATGCTATAGACGGATGCAAAGAAAGGAAGTAGAAGAGGCTTTGAAGGTTATGAGACCTGGAAAAGGTGTAGGACCGGATGACATCCCTGTAAAAGTATGGAGAGTTTTTGGTGAGTGTGGTTTGTCTTGGCTTACGAATCTATGCAATGTTATTTGGCGAAGCAAGAAAATGCTTGAAGATTGGAGGAGGAGTATCGTGGTGCCTCTTTATAAGAATAAAGGAGACATCCAAAATTGTTCAAATTATAGAGGTATGAAGCTGATGTGTCACATTATGAAAATTTGGGAACGTGTGATCGAAAAAAGGTTGAGGCAAATTTCCAATGTAAAAGAAAACCAATTCGGATTCATGCCAGGTCGTCAACTACTGAAGCCATCCATTTGCTGCGGAGAACAATGGAGATTTGTAGAGATAACAAGAAGAACCTCCACATGATCTTTATTGATTTGGAGAAGGCTTATGATTCTGTCCCACGAGAGATATTGTGGAGAGTGTTGGAGAAGAGACAAATACATGTCCTATACATTAACCTCATAAAGGACATGTATGATAGGGCTTATCTTGTGTAAGGACCCCGTCTGGGAAGACTGGATATTTGACATCAACATTGGTTTATATCAAGGTTCTGCTTTGAGTCCATTTCTTTTTACTTTGATTATGGATGAGTTGACTAGTCACATTCGGGATGAGTTACCTTGGTGTATGTTATTTGCTGATGATATTGTATTAATTGACGAGTCTAGAGATGGAGTAAATGAGAACCTTATGGTATGTAGACATGAGTTGGATACTAAAGGATTTCGTATAAGTAGGGCTAAGACGGAATATATGGAGTGCACCTTTGATGGAAGTAATGGTGAAGGAATCGAGGTGAAGATTGGTGACGATAACATTCAGAAGAGAGGTTCCTTTAGATATTTGGGATCTATTCTGCAACATGATGGGGAAATTGATGGAGATGTTACTAATAGAATAAATGCAGGCTGGCTGAAGTGGTGAGGAGCCTCTGCTGTTCTCTGTGATAAGAAAATTCCTTTAAAGATTAAAGGAAATTTTTACTTAGCAGCCGTGAGACTTGCTATGCTTTATGGATCTGAATGTCGGCTTGTGAACCATAGACGTATGCAGATAATGAATGTATCAGAAAGGGAAATGCTAAGGTGGATGTGTGGACATACTGTAAAGATCGGTTTTGGAATGATGCAATCAGAAAAAAAGTTGGCGTAGCTCCGATCGAAGATAAGATGCGAGAAAATCGCTTAAGATGGTTTGGAAACTTGTAAAGAAGATCAGTTGATGCACCAATTAGGAGATGCGAGTGTTGGGATGTTGAGCCGGCTAAGAGAGGGCGAGGACGGCCCAAGAAGTGTTGGAAAGAGACCATACAGAGGGATCTTGGTTTTGTGGATATAAGCTCGGGATTGGCCCAAGATAGATCTGAATGGAGGCGAAGAATCCATGTAGCCGACCCTACATAATTGTGGGAAAAGGTTTTGTTGTTGTTGTTAGTCGCTCGAATGCTGATTATTCTCTATTCATTGACCCCCCCGACTGAATACTGAGTACCGACCCGTGTAATACTGTAAATAAGATAGTATTATTAAAATATAGTATATATAATATTAAGATAGAATCACCGAAAAAATATAAAATATCAAAATCGGATATTTTCTACCTACATAATACCTTCAAAAATATTTATCTTTGTCTATATTGCTTCTTTTGATTTTAAGTTTTTCACGAATTTTGTAGATTTATTGAAATCTACAACTTTTATTCAGATCATTTTTTGTTTTGAGCTTATCATTTATTTTCCTTTTCCTTTTCTTTGGTTTTATTATTTTATTTATCTACCTGATTAAATGTTTAACCCTCCTGTTCTACCATCACCAGATTGTTCTCTCCCATTTGAGATCTAGACAGATGCTTCAAATTTTGTAGTTGGGGCCGTACAATGATCGCAATTCACCATGCAAGTGAAACAATGAATGATGCTTAATGTATCTTTACAATTATTGAGAAGGAGATGCGTGTGGTAATGATTGCTTGGATAAGTTCACGGCTCATATTTTAGGGTTCAATGTAATTGAGTTCAGGGATCACTTGAACATCCGTTACTTGGTATAAAAAAAGATGCGAAAGCGTACCTTACAAGGATTCTACTCCAGGAATTTAATTTGGAGATGAAGGACAAACTTGGAGTGAGGAATGTGGTATCTGACCATCTTTCCAGACTTGAGTTGCATGAGACTCCACATGATGACACTCCCATCTTGCATTATACTTGCGATCGAGTTGCTCCTGTGGTATATGTTGATATCGAGATTTTTTTGAAAGGAAATATGGAGTTCATTGTAAGGGTGCATACCGAAAATAAGTTCTTTATATAATCTCAAGGTTAAAAGTACAAAGCTACAAATGGACAGAGCCATCAACAATTACATGTTAGACACTATCCAAAAAGAATGCATACTTTGCAGCATACCCCGCAGAGTAAACTTCCTGCAAAAATACTACATACCTCCATGTCTACTAGTGAGGCTAACCTACATTACCCACCCACGCACCTGACTTCATTTATATTTGAATGGGTAAGCCCTGCCACTTGTATTTCAACACACATGGCCATCTTACACCTAAGGGCCAAGTTGGCAGATTGGCTTCGTTTTACCGCAATTGGGGAGTCCACTGTCCCCACTAAATCATCTGCACGACCAGAGTCCATATGTACATTGGAACCTGATCTAAACCGCCATCAAATCGAACTGATTGGCTAGGCCTGACTCCTCCTTGGAATCCTTTTTATGAAGTGAGTTTCCCAGCTTAAAGCATCCATTCTTCATCTCTTGCAAGAAAAATCAGCATATCCTTAATCCTTATGTGTCATATCTTTAGTATTCCTTGAAAGCAACTGCTAAGAGTACCATCCGCAATCCCCACACCTCCAGCTCGAGAGGTTGGGGTGACTGGATGAGAAGTTGGTGCATTATAAATGGAAACAATGATGTCATGCACCGCATGAGCTCCAGTCAAACAAGACGCCGTATTGGAGGAGCCCCCCGAAAGAGTATGAAGGTATGGCTTCGAAGGACTAGATCAGTCTGACAAGTTGCAAGCGAGAGGAGCAATCCAAAGTGCCACCATCGAATGCTTGATTCACATCTCCAGTTGTCTAGGTGAGGTCAAGACCCGACCTTCAATCAACGCCATCGAACCTCAATCCTTCTTCAGTCACTTGTCAATATTCACAATTTCCACCACCACCCCAAATAGGGGTCAACACCTCCTTTACCACCATCGATGATCTACAAATGCCTTGGACCATGGTTTTTTATTCTTCCTATAAACTAGACCTAGCGTAGTCTGCAAGGCATGGTACCAACTACCAAATCCCAAGCATGGCTCGTAGTTTTACGAAATGTCAGCTAAATATCATCGATACATCTATTTCCCCAAAACAACGGAATCAAATAGCTATTGGTATCATTTTCTCGCCAGTCGGTGATATATCACCAATATTTACATTCTTTTGCCTTTTTTAAAGGCGAGTGAGGTCGTATATACTCCATTTGACCTAATTTGATGCAATTTCACCTTAATTTGGTTCCTTCCCATCTCGAATGCCTTTTTGCCTCCTTTCAGACTTTCGATGAGAAATTTCAAGCATCCAGAGAGCTTTTCCTTGCCTCGTCGATTTCTATGGTATGCTTTCTCTACTCTATTTTTTTTCTAAGATGCGTGATACACAAGTCTGAATCTTTATTTTTGTTACCATTTGGTGTGTAAAGGTGACGATGACATATAAATTCCAATTGGATGCCTTAAAGAGTTTGCATCTCAGCATGTTTGGTGTACATGTCGATACTATACAAAACTTGCATTTACACCTATTTTGTAGCAAATAAATGTATATTTCTATCTTATTTAACTTGAAAGAACTCTAACTTAATGTATAGTTTACCGTAGACATCTTATACCACCCTCAATCCCAATTTCCCACAAAAGATTTGGAAAGAGGTATAGGCCTCACGATATACGTTGTTTTGTATCACTTCTTCCCCAGAAACAAGGGCCTTGCTCTTTACCAGGCATGGATGTCTCATAAATTGACCATCTCAACAACTAAGGGACAAAGCAACGAGCTGAAGCTCCTCATGTTGATATACATACATACATACATACATACGTACGTACGTACGTACATACGTACGTACATACATACATACATACATACATACATACATACATACATACATACGTACGTACGTACGTACGTACGTGCATACATACATACCTACGTTACGTTACGTTACGTTACGTACGTACGTACGTACGGGTAAAATGTGTATGCCCCCTAGGGGGAGCTAACTTATTTTTTTTTGAAATCTAAAACCGTGTAAATTCATTATTAAATTCCTATATTATGTCATTCAAATTTCATTCGAAACAGAGACTCATACGACCTCCATCCAAACGGGGTCGATTTAAAAAATCCTGTTACCGTTAAAAAAATGACTGTCTGGATGGATGCCGTAGGAGTCTCTGTTTCACACGAAATTTTTATGACATAATATAGGGATATAGTGATGAATATTCACGGAAAAAATTTTCAAAAAAAAAAATAAAAAAATTGAATAAAATAGGGCGGGGGAGCTAAGTTAGCTCCCCCTAGGGGGCAGCCCCATTTTCCTCTATATATATATATCTGGTCTTTAAAGCTCGGAGATGCATTGACTAAAACTTAGTTTTTTTAAAAGTTAATTTTGATATGCATTTCCACCATTTTTGGCTGACCTGGGCAACCTAGCGCCAACATGTCGCGTATATGTTGGTTCTTGGATCCGACGATATAGAGGCGAAATCGTCAGGCCTTGATCCCAAGCACCCCAAGAGATAATAGCATCAATCTCTTCTTCCATAGCATGTTTCCACTGTTTCTCATATATAGCTATGCGATGATCTTGCTAGTGGCAGAAGTCAGTATTCGGTACTCAGTCGGAGGGGTCACTGAATAAAGAATAATCGGTATTCGGATGACTATTTAGGGTTATTCGATTTTGAATTTGTTGGGAAACGTGAATGAGATGATCTATTCCATAGCCCTAGGCTCTCTTATATAGGAGAGTAGCCTATGGGTAAATTACATAAAGAGAATAACAAGAAAATAAAATAACAAAGAGATACAAATAGCTTATATGCGTCAACACTCCCCCTCAAGATGGAGCATAGATATCAATCATGCTCAGCTTGGACGCACACTTCTGGAATGGGCCTCTAAGTAATGCCTTGGTGAAAATATCAGCAGTCTGATTCTCTGATGTGACGTGAGATGTAGCAATGAACCCCTTCTGAATCATGTCACGTATGTAGTGACAGTCGACCTCAATATGCTTGGTCCTCTCATGAAAGACTGGGTTATTTGCAATGAACAAGGTGGCCTGATTGTCACATTCCAACATCATAGGAAGAGGTATATCAAGACATAGATCTGCAAGTAAGGATTTCACCCACATCATTTCTGTGCTAGCCTGGGCCATAGCCCTATATTCTGATTCAACACTGGATCTAGCTACTACTGTCTGCTTCTTGCTCTTCCACGAAACTATAGCATCTCCAACTTAGACTGCAAACCCTGATGTTGACTTCCTGTCCTTGGGGCATCCTGCATAGTCTGCATCCGCACATGCTGTGACAGAAATCTCCTTTCCTTTCTTAAATAGCAAGCCTGCACCTGGAGATGATTTTAAATATCTCAGAATCATGTGTATTGCATCCATATGGGCCTGACGTGGTTGCTCCATGAACTGGCTCACACGACTCACTGCAAACTGTATATCAGGTCTAGTGATCGTGACATACAATAATTTGCCTACCAGTTCTCTGTACCTTCTCTTATCCACCTCTTCTGTGTCATCATCATACAGCTTCATGCTAGGATCCATTGGTGTCGTAGCAGGTCGACACCCTAGCATACCTGTCTCACTCAGTAGATCTGTGACATACTTCCTCTGTGTCATGACTAATCCATATGGATTTCTAGCAAATTCCAGCCCCAGAAAATATCTAAGGACTCCCAAGTCCTTGGTGACAAACTCGGTCCCCAGCCTTTCCTTTGCCTGCTTAATGCCTTGGTCATCATCACCTGTAATCAAGATATCATCAACATAAACCATGATTACAATGATACCTCTCGCCGTCTTCTGCACGAACAAGGAATGATCAGCATTGGAGTGTTTATATCCTTGTTTCTCAAAGAGGTCTGAAAGCTTCTGAAACCATGCTCTGGGGCTCTGCTTAAGGCCATAGATGGCCTTATGTAATCTGCAAACCTTGGAACACTCCCCCTCAACAGCAAAACCATGTGGCTGTTGCATATAGACTTCCTCCTGCAAGTCTCCATACAGAAATGCATTCTTCACGTCGAGTTGATAGAGTGGCCAGTCTTTAGCAACCGCAACTGATAACAGGATCCGTAGAGTGGAATGACGTGCCACAGGAGAGAACGTGTCAAGATAATCAACCCCATATGTCTGTGTGAAGCCTCTTGCAACTAGGCGTGCTTTGTACCTGTCAATGGAGCCATCTGCATTGTGCTTAACTGTAAACACCCACTTGCAACTCACCGGGCTAACACCTGGAGGTATAGGAACCAAACTCCAGGTTCCTCTAGACTGAAGTGCCGCCATCTCTTCTTCCATTGCTAGCCGCCATCTAGCATCCTGCAAAGCATCATGATGGTTCCGTGGAATGTCTGTAGATGAAAGTGCCAATGCAAACGTCCTGAAGTCTCCAGATAGCCTCTCAAAAGACACAGCTGCTGATAATGGATATTTGGCACAGCTCCTCTTCGGCTTGCGTAGAGCGATTGGAACCTCCAGATCATCTATGTTATCACCATGCTCCTGTAATGTATCCTGCTGAGAAATGTCGTCAGATCCATCAACATTAATATTTTCATTACATACCATAGGCGAGCTAGTTGACGGGTCAGGACCATGAGCTGGAGGAGGCCTGCGGGTGTAATGGAATGGTAGCGGGGATACTATTGATGATGGTGGTGGTGGTGGTGGCGGTGGTGGTGACGGTGGTGTTGTTTGTGGCAATGGTGATGGTGGTTCCATAAATACGGCATCAGGAAGTGTAGGTAGTGGCTGCATGTTTCCGGATTCAGAAAAATACATCACAGATTCAAAAAATGTAACATCTGCACTGATCATATACCGCCGACGCACAGGATCAAAACACTTGTACCCCTTTTGAGTTCTGGAGTACCCCACAAAGACGCACTTGACAGCCCTAGGAGAGAGCTTGTCAGTACCGGGCGACAACTGATGGACAAATGCGACTGACCCAAACACACGAGGAGTAAGAATAAACAAATCCTTGTCAGGATAAATGAGTGAAAAAGGAATTTGTTCATTCAAGACAGACGAAGGCATACGGTTGATAAGGTAACATGCAGTAAGGACTGCATCACCCCAGTAGGAGTACGGAACATGACTCTGAATAAGAAGTGACCTTGTGACATCAAGTAGGTGACGGTGTTTTCTTTCAGCAACCCCATTCTGTTGAGACGTATGAGCACAAGATGTTTGATGTATAATTCCTTTAGAGGAGTAGTAGTTGGCTAGATTGTTGGTGCACAACTCTAAGGCATTGTCACTTCTCATAATTTTTACAGATGTGGAAAAAACATTCTGAATCTCATTTAGAAAGTGAATAATAATATTTCCTGCTTCAGACTTATTTTTCATTAGAAATACCCATGATGCTCTAGAAAAGTCATCCACAAATACAATATAAAACCTGTGCCCCTTGATGATCGGGAACACGACTTGGACCCCAGACATCGACATGAAACGACTCAAACTTGGAGTTGCTACTCCGACCTTGACTACTGGGAAAAGACGACCTGTGATGTTTTCCCAACTGACATGCCTCACACTGGATAGGTGTGTGAGAGAGACTATAGGGTAGGACTAGACGCAACTTCTGAAGCGGTAAATGACCAAAACGCAGATGCCATAGGAGAGGAGATACTTGTTCAGCGGGAGAGGCTGTGATTCCGGCAAACGGTGTCTGGTTCAGACGATAAAGGCCTCCTTGCTCATAGTCATGACCAATCACGTTGCCCGTACGGATGTCCTGAAAAATCAACGAAGATGAATAAAAAATAGCTCGACAATGGAGATCCTTCGTAATCTGACTAATCGACAACAGATTCATAGAAAAATGCGGTGCATGTAGGACATTCTTGAGCTGCATAGAAGACGTCAGTCTAATCTCCCCCTGACCCGTGATAGGAGAATGTGTGCCATTGGCAATAACTACTGTCCGTCCTGGAGGAATCTGAGTGTATCCTGTAAGTAGACTCTGGTCGCCACAAAGATGATGTGTAGCGCCCGAGTCTATGATCCAAGGCAATGTATCAGATCTACTACTGTGGAGTGCAAGTGTACTACCTGAAGTACTGGTGGAGGCAGAGGCAGAAGCAGAAACATCAATATGACTCTCTGTAGTCGGTGCTGGACCAGATGGTGGGATAATACCCCTGAGGCGGGCAACCAGGTCATCAAAACGCTGATCCAGTGAAGCAGCAGACGGGGGCTCTATCTGCTCAGCGGCTCGTGCAGATGCAGGAAATCCATGCTTCGAGTAGCATGTGTCTTCAGTATGTCCGACGCGGTGACAATATGAGCATGTTGGCCTAGTGCGGCCACCCCTTCCACGAGGAGTACGTCCACGGCCCTGGTGATGAAATCCACGGCCTCTGTTGGCTGCCATAGCTGAGGGATTCTGACTCGCAGCTGCTGAAGGTACTGTGATCCTACTCAATCTGTGAAAGGCTTCCTCCATTGGAGGTAGGGGTGTAAACGGACCGAACCTGAGCGAACCTATATTTTTTAGGTTCGGTTCGTTTATTTAATCGAGCCTAAACTTGTGTTCAGGTTCGGTTCGTTTATTTTCGAACCGAATCTGAATCGAACCTCTTTTTAAACGAATCGAACCTAAACGAATATCGAACTTAAGAATTCTCTAATAAGAGGGAGTGAAAAGAAGAGAAATGGAAATATATGTGTGTATTTACAGTTAGAATAAATATTCATTTAGTTTTTTTTATCTAACTCATCTTCGTCTTTTGAAAAAATTAGATTAATAAGGATTCATCTCTTTGAAAAAAGTATAATTATAATATATTTTATATCTATTCAGATGGGGATAAGGAATAAGAATAATGCGGAGATATTCAGTAAGTAATGTTTGTACTTGTTCTGTTGATTTGAAGATAAAGAATGGAAAAGTACTAGACCATAGATGATACATGTTGTAAACAAGATGTGACTATTTATTTTTGGATAGTTTATACCAAGATAAAACCTACTTATCTTGTAAATATCTAGTTATCTCTAGACAAAATTCCCTTACCTTGGGATAAAAACCACTCATCTCAAAATAAGTCCACTTCTACAGATAAGGATTTGTAAATATATATATATATGTGTATGTTTATCGAGCTTTTAACGAATCGAACCTGAGCGAACCTATGATTTTTAGGTTCGGTTCGTTTATTTAATCGAGCCTAAACTTGTGTTCAGGTTCGGTTCGTTTATTTCCGAACCGAATCTGAATCGAACTTTTAACGAGCCGAACCTGAGCGAATATCGAACTTGAGAATTTTCTTACACCCCTAATTGGAGGAATAGTCGAGTCCGCCAAGATCTGTGACCGTGCTGCCTCATATTCTGGGTCAAGTGCAGCGAGAAACACACCCACCATCGTCGCATTCCTGTATGTCTTCTGCTGTTCTGGCGTGGCGGTGAGAGGCATGAAGCTATACAGCTTCTCAAACATTCCTCTCAATGATGTATAGAGAGAATGTAAAGGACGGCCGTTCTGCTTTATTGTGAATATATCATGTTGTAGTTGCAGGATCTTCGTCTCATTCTTCGCCTGAGAATATGTCGCTGCCTGATTATCCCACATGTCTTTGGCTGTGGGTTGATGTAGAATGTCATTGGCGATTTCAATTACCAATGTGTCAGATAGCCACACCTTGGCATATGCATCGTCGGCCTCCCATGAGGCATGAACTCCAGTCTTCTCTGCATGCTCGGGCTCGGTAAGAATATGCTTCTTACCTGTGGACTTCATCATACTCATGAACTGCATTGCCCACAGTTCATAGTTCGTACCATCCATCTTGACGATGGGCGCTGGACCACGAAACGCGCCCATAGACGGAATATCTGCCTTGTTTTCTGACATACTGGAGACGGAAGACTGGAGCGAATGACAAGAGATAATCTTTGTCTACAATGACATAGACGGGATTAGTTGCATGTGTAGACCTCAAGCAACTATCCCCATGGATCTGCGCGTGCTACGATCCGCACGCGCACAGTATGTACACGCAATATGTAACCTTCACGCGCTGGTGGACAGGAGGCACGCGCTTGGAGATGACGCGCGCTGGGAGATGACGCGCGCTACTGCTTCCTGCTGCAGACGGTATCTCGTGCCCTAGTGCACGCTATGAGCGAGATGCGCACAGCACGCAGATGCCGCACAGCACGCTGAAGAAGTGCACGCTATGGCACAGCGCGCAGATGCCGCACAGCACGCTGAAGATGTGCTGAAGATGCGCAGATGTCGCTCAGCGCGGGAGGCGCTATGAGCGAGAGGTGCTGTGCGCCAGATGCGCGAGGGGATGCGCAGGAGGTGCTGTGCGCCAGATGCGCACTTAGGCGCAAGATGCGCAGGATGCGCACGATGTCTCCGAGGCGCACCAGAGCACTGCAGATCGGAGAAGAGAGGCCTCCGATCGGTTGAGGCTGGAGTTGGCGGCGCCGAGAGAGAGAGAGAGAGAGAGAGAGAGAGAGAAAGAGAGGCCGGCGGGTGGGGAGGGGTAGGTTTAGGGTTTCGAGAACTCCGGCCTAGGACCGTCGCTCTGATACCATGTTGGGAAACGTGAATGAGATGATCTATTCCATAGCCCTAGGCTCTCTTATATAGGAGAGTAGCCTATGGGTAAATTACATAAAGAGAATAACAAGAAAATAAAATAACAAAGAGATACAAATAGCTTATATGCGTCAACAGAATTTTATTTTAAAAATTATTTATAATACTTATATTCTTATATTTTGTACAGATATCGTCACTAGTTAACATGAATCCTAGATAAAAATACCAATCAATATAGTAGATATATAGAATTTAACATTTGTGGTGATATCATGATAAAATGTAACCCATAAAAGTTGAAAATTGAAAATAAAAAATATCAAAAGTCAAACTCCAGTCGGCCGAATAGTCGGGCCAGTCGGTTGAATAGTCGACCGACATTCGGTTGGGCTGATTATTGACCGACTAGAGGTCTTTTTAGTCGGGGAACCCCCGCACTGCATAGTCAGACTGACTGTTCGGGATAGTCGGCCGACTATTGCAACACTGGATCTCGCGGTATAAGGATTATCATAAAGGATTATGTAAATTGTCTATCACTACTATATAAAACATCACTATTAGTAAATGGACATTGTGATAAAGTGCACCATCTGTCTGTCTAGTAAATGGATATCGTGTGTAAAGTGCATGATCTGCTCGTCTTCCCCAAGGCAATAGGAAGCTCACATAATAGCCATTTGTAGATGTTTGTAGTTGAGGGTCAATCTTGGATTTCTCTTCTTTCTGCAAGATATGAGTAGTAGGTAAAGTGAGCGGACTTAGAGACTATGATTCCTCATGTGGTAGACATTGTGCGAAAGAGGAAGCTCTAATGGGATGCCACCAATATGTTTAGTAAAAAATGGGTATGCAAAAAAGATAGCATCCGCATAATCGTAGTCTCGGCAATCAACGATATTACTATATATTTACCACGTTTGAGATCTGTATTAACCTAAGAAGGCATAGTTGACTGCATGAGGAGACAACTTTTCACATGTCTGAACATGATGATCGAAAGCAATGCAACCAAAGGTTCGTTGAGTTAAGGAAAAAGTATCCTTACCATGATAGAGTAAGGAGAACATAGTATTCCCACTAAAATACGAAGGAGGGAACTCAATTGATAAAATATGTGATGGTAAAAATAGCGTTACCCTAAAATATTCTATGGACTTTCATCAAAGTGAGAAAAGAGGGAGAAACATCCATAAAATCACATATATTTCTTTTTATAACACTTTTGCTAGGAAATGTATGTCATGAAGTTTGTTATAAGTAGGGATGAGCATTGGGACTGATCCTTGCTGGTCGTGCAGGGCCCAAGCCCAAACCCATTTAACATAGCATGCTTTGGGCGAGATCGAGGCTCGGAAAAACTATCAAGTCTGACCCAAGCCCAAGTCTGACAAAAAATTAATGGTCCAGAATTGGGCACCCAAATTATTTAGTCATCTAATAATGATGTTTGATCTTTCTTTTAGATAGTCCAAGAAGATATACTGAAATCATTAATAAACTACAAAACACTTATGTTCACTTACAATACAATCATGGCATGGTCGATAAGCATTATAATGAACTAAATCAAAAGAAGTACAATGACACGAGCCAATTTTGTGAGAAAAGACACTATGTTATGTTTTCCAAATCGACAAGATTTACCCTCCAAATCGACAATAGATCATGCCTCCAGCCGCTGGATCATCCAGCATCGGTCCATCAGACACTGCAGCCTCTGCCTCCACTAGTAGCTCAGGTATTACTCTTGCATTAATTGGTCGCTCTCGACCAGATATTTCAAAGTGGATAATCTATTCCGGAGCATAACATCATCTCTGCGGTGATAGATTGCAGTTTGATACATATAGTCCAACACAACCAGGTAGATCGGTAGTGATTGTTGATGGGACTCAGTCCCTAATTACTAGACATGGGGAGTTTCATTTGACACCCTCCATATACTTGCAAAATGTTATTCATGCACCTTCCTTTTCCATAAACTTACTGTCTATTAGCTAGATTACAAAAGATTTACATTGTCGTGCTATATTTTACCCTAGTCCCCTTGTTTTTCAGAATATACTCACGAGCAAGGTGATTGGATGTGGCATGAAGGGTTATAGAAGTTGTCTCAGTCCCTGTATGCTAGTGCCACTTCCCTTTCTACAGGATCCATTTCCCCTACACATGGCATGCCATATTCGGCCATCTAGCAGTGCAGAAAATTTTCCGCCTCTTGCCTAGCGTCTCTATGAAGTCTACTTTACAATGTAAGTCATGTGAACTTGGAAAGCATCATCAGTCCAGCTTTCCAAGTCGTCAAGATCGAAGTAGTCATGGTCTGTTTGATTTATTTCATCTGGATATGTGGGGTCCAGGCCGTGTACCTGATCAGCAGGGACACATGTATTATCTTGTTTATGTTAATGATTTCTCCAGACTGTCCTGAATCTTTCTTTTGAAACAAAAGTCTGAGGCGAGTATTATTCATCAAAATTTTATTGTTGAAATCAAAAATATTTTCTCTACTTCTATAATATACATTCATTCGGATATTGCGCTTGAGTTTTGTACTACATATTTGTCACATTTTTTAGCTCACGGGGCATCATTTATCAGACTACTTGTCTTTATACGTCTCAACAGAATGGTGTGACAGAACGCAAACACATACATTTTCTAGACATCACCAGGACTCTCATGCAGAGTTGGACTCCACATTCTTTTTGGAGTGATGCTGTGATGGCATCTTATTATCTCATAAACCGAATGCCCTCCACAATCTTGGGTGAAAATGCACCATTTGCTCTTGCTTTTCCTGATAAGGACATCTTCTCTCTTACCCCATGAGTATTTGGGTATGTAACATTTGTCCATATCCTTCATCTTGGTCTGGACAAGTGTGGCGTCCTCGGATCCGGGCACCCGTTTACGCTGCATTTGCGGCATTAGATTTGTTAAGGATCGCATTAAACAGTGAAACTTGAGGGAAATTTTTCGCGTTTGCTATTTGTATATGACATTCAAATCAATATAACAACCACAGAACTAACAACAACAAGTGCCCCCCAGCATTGCATTTCATAAATTTCCACATTTTTATACATGCACAAAAGAGACTGACAATTATACATATATCCCAAAAGATATAGAGTAGAGAAAGAAAAGCATTTACATTATGAACTGAGCAAAAACTGATAAAACACAAAAGTAACTGTACCGTCTGGGATATACCAGGGTGCCAGGAATCATCCACTGCTATTGAGATGCAGGTTGCTTGTTTGCCACACATGTAAGGAAGAAAAGGCGTCAGCGAGCGCTGGTACTTTCCAAAATCTTATTAAAATAAGTAAGCATTTATTATGTTCAAAAAAAGCAAGTAGACATGCATTTATGCATTTTAAATTTATCACTACCTGTGTAGAAAAAGGTTTTCAAATTATTATGTATGCACCTTCTGATTACTCAATATCCCAATATTTCCCATTTATAACATTTTCATGTGGTAATTGATGCCAGTAAGTATATATTGTTTTATTGTCATTGAGATCATGTTATGGATCGTAATACAGAGTTATTGAGGTGATGCTTTATTTAACTCTTAGTTTATTGATGATGGAAAGGAAAATATTTTACTTTGGTTCTCAATTCTATCTATTTTTTTCAAGCCTAGTGGATAGTTTGTGGTCTTGATCTATGTATGACCTCACACTATTACTCTAAGGCGTGAATAATGCCTTAGGGTTGGGGTGCCTCCGTAAGCATGCGATGTTGTGTAATGCATCCTAACTAAGTTACCAACACATCCACTAAATTATAATCAACCCTAGTCAACACAACTTATAGTTGGCTTCATCTCTTAGACAAGATCCATTATGCTTCATTTCGAGTTTAACTGTAACTCCTCCAAATGTTACTTTAGATAATTCAGATGTAGACATAGATGATTCAGATGTAGCATCGCCAAGCCTGTTGGCGGAAAGTAACTAAAACTCAAGCGGTGAGGTAGTCTCCTAAGGAGACTCTTCCGTCTCTCTCTCTCTAATTATAAGTGCGGTCCAATAGAGGGAAAGGTCTTACTCCAAAACTACGCTCCAGAGACGGGTGAGAGAGATTCTTCGGAAAAGTCGCTTTAGAAATCGGCCCGACTAGTACGGGCAAATGAGCTCGTACGAAAAACTAAAACCGAGGATCCTCTGCATGGGGTATCCTAAAATAAAGGGGTCAGCGGAGCTGGACAAACGTCGGGATCACAACAAGGCGTAAAAACACTTCGAGCTCGCGTAAAAACCGTGAAAAAGACTGGAATCCAAGATCTGCGCACTTGGCGGCCGCTACCCTAACCGGGCTTCCTATCTCTCGTTCAGTTGAGGATCACCGCACCCTCGCACGATCATGTGTAAGGGCCATCATGACTGGCATAAATATTTATCATCACTTATTCTCCATCATATTCACTTGATTACTCAATCCATTCTTAACCTCTTCTACATATATCTTTTCAGATCTAGGTATTTTATCAAAACTTATAGATTTTGATATAAATCAATAGTAGTTTAAGACAAGAAAGAATGCTTTTAAGCACTCAGGTTCGATCTCGCGAAAAGGACTAAGTAGTAAATGGAGATTTCACTTGCAGAATTATTGTAGGGATGAATGAAGTGGGTGGAAATATAGCAATGTTTTATCTTTGAAGCTCAAATGGAATACTTTAAAGCTATAATCAAACTTTCTTTACTTTTTAGTCTAGTGTTAAATAGTCAAATATAGACATGTGTAAAGAAGTCCATCTTGTTCTTTAGTTTGAATGTGCGGGTAGTTAGTTTCCTTAGATGGGTTGGATCGGCCAAAGAGGTGTTGGACTGTGACTTAATGATTTATCTATTTGGAATCTAAGCCAGGTTTGACCCAAATTACATATTTTGGAAGTAAAGATTTCTAGTAGCAGAAAAATCATAACAAGCTTCTTTATATAGAAAGCGTGGAATTACTAAACGTAAATAATAACTCGTATCAAAACTTGACCAACCCATAATTGAAATCACATGACCACAATTAGATATTACTGGTTGGTCTTATTTTTCTATTACAGTACATGAAAAGACTTAAAATAAAATATAACTATAGCCAACGTATCATATCCAACACATATGCATTTTTGATTAACATACTGAAAGTGACTGCTAAACTATCACGTGAATTATCAGTTTAGGACCCAATTAACAGAAATATGCTCCCCCATCCATGGTTGTACTACCATGGGAGTTTGAGGTTTTATTTGCAAGAAAGCTCACAATCGTTCATAACAAGGCAGCCAAACTAAACTCTCTTTAAATATTCTATCCTGGGTAGTGTTTAATTTATCTAAATTTGTTTGTAATTAGAGGTCTAATTGCGAATACCAATCTGTTGCCCCCCTTTTTTCATAATATTGTCAAAATCTTTAGAGTTTTATATCAAGATAATAACCAAGAAAAAGGATGAAAAAAATTCAATATGAAGAGCAAATGTGAAGCAAATGCATGCATGGCGGCATAGGAATGGAAGAAGGATTGTACCTATTTGATCTCTCCAATTTGGAGAGAATCTTTGTATGCAGTGCGGTCCTTGGAACAGAATAAGGAGCAGCAATTTGCTGCACTCCTTGCAATAGTAGCAAGTAGCAACCACAGGTTTCTGTCTTGGAGCTGCCGCTTGTTGGCTGATTGCAGGGGCTCTAGGAGATGAAAGAGAGCGGAGCTCTACTTGTTGGAGGGATTAAAAAAAGAGAAGGCGGAAATGGTGGGAGTAAAAAGAAAGAGAGGAGTGGCGTTAGAGATGGGGAGAGGCTCCTCATGTTGAATAAGAAATAGGGAGGCAGGAACCTTCCCGATTTTTTCACCCTATGACATCATATGATGACATCAGCATGCTGATGTCATTATTGTATTTATTATTATAATATATTTTTGTGCTGTTTGTATTTATTATATATATATAGAATATACAGTAGCAGCAGTCCGTATAGGTACCGGAATTTTAAATTTTTATTTTTTTAAACCCATTTTTCACATTTATTTAAGATGTTAAAATTGTCCCTATGAGCATCATGAGCTTCCGATTTCGATGCGCAATATCTCGATTTGATCATCTCTGAACGACAATCAAAATGAGTATAATATTGATATACTTTTGATCGGGTTTGCATCCCCAAAATTTTTGAGATATGATTTTGGGATGAGATTATATTTTGTGAAATTAAAATACTAAATGATCTCCGATTGATGAATGATCGATTCCGCTGTTCTTATTTCGTCGAATCTGATTTTATGGCGGTCTCGGTTTATTTCACGGTTTCCGAATTTACGTCGTGGCTTTTCTGCGGCACGCATCATGTTGTGATCGATTTTTGATCGATTTCGTCCGAACAACTTTTGATTCTCGATCAATTGATCGATTTAGGTTTGTTGGGAAAAGAGACTTCGTTGTTTATTCAGAAAACCCTAGGCTCTCTTATATAGGGAGAGACCTTAGGGTAAATTGCAGAGAGGTCTATAGAAAAGAAAGAAATAACAACAAACTTCATAAAGAGATAATAACACTACTAACTATTTCTACACTCCCCCTCAAGGTGGAGCATAGATATCTATCATGCTCAGCTTGGACGAACATCTCTGAAATGGTCCTCTGAGCAGTGGCTTGGTAAATACATCTGCAGTCTGATCTCCTGAGCTCACATGTGCAGTAGATATCAATCCTCTCTGGATCAAGTCCCTAGTATAATGGCAGTCAACTTCAATATGCTTGGTCCTTTCATGAAAAGCTGGATTGTTGGCAATGAACAATGCTGCCTGATTGTCACACTGAAGCTTCATAGGTAGAGGTACCGCTACATGTAGATCTTCTAGTACTGAGCGAACCCACATCATTTCCGTACTGGCTTGAGCCATGGCCCTATACTCGGATTCGGCACTGGACCTTGCCACAACAGTTTGTTTCTTGCTTTTCCAAGAAACCAAAGAGCCTCCAACAAACACTGCAAATCCTGAGGTTGATTTTCGGTCCTTAGGACATCCTGCATAATCTGCATCTGCACATGCTGAGACAGATAAGTTCGTGCCCTTTCTGAATAGCAGCCCTGAACCTGGAGAAGACTTTAGATACCTCAGTATCATGTGTATAGCATCCATGTGAACCTGTCTTGGCTGCTCCATAAATTGACTCACCCTGCTAACTGCAAATTGAATGTCTGGGCGAGTTATGGTGATGTAGAGGAGTTTGCCCACCATCTCTCTATATCTCCTCTTATCTACTTCATCAGTATCACCATCATACAACCTCACGCTGGGATCCATAGGAATACTTGATGGTTTGCAACCATCCATGCCCGTCTCAGTCAGGAAGTCTGTAATATACTTCTGTTGGGTCATTACCGAACCCTGTGCATTCCTTGCAAATTCTAACCCCAGAAAGTATCTCAGGGTCCCAAGATCTTTTTGTAACAAATTGACGGCCAAGGAATGCCTTCGCCTTTTCTATGCCCTGTGCATCATCTCCTGTAACAAGAATATCATCCACATAGACCATAATAACAACCGTACCTGTCGATGACTTCTGGACAAACAATGAGTGATCGGCATTTGACCTCTTGAATCCTTGTTGCTCAATCAGGTTGGACAACTTCTGGAACCATGCTCTGGGGCTCTGTTTTGAGGCCATATATCGCTTTGTGAAGTCTACAGACCATCTGCTTCTCCCCCTCAGCAGTAAACCCAGGTGGCTGCTGCATGTAGACTTCCTCCTGCAAGTCTCCATACAAAAATGCATTCTTGACATCTAGTTGAGATATACTCCAAATCACGGACTACAGCAACAGATTAAGAGAATACGAAGGGTAGAATGTCTCGCCACTGGAGAGAATGTATCCATGTAATCCACACCGTAGGTTTGCGTAAACCCACGAGCGACCAAGCGTGCTTTGTACCTATCCAAGGTTCCATCTGCATAGTATTTGACTGTAAAGACCCATTTGCAGCTCACAACGGATGCATCAGAAGGTGCAGGGACCAAAGACCATGTGCCACGAGACTGCAGAGCCCTCATTTCTTCTTCCATTGCTAATCGCCAGCATTCATTCTGCAAAGCTTCCTGGTATGTCCGTGGTATATCCACGGAAGACAAAGCTGTGGCAAATCTCTGAAAATCACCTGTGAGACGGTGAAAAGAAACCTATGAAGCAAACGGATAAGCGGCACATTGCCGCTTCTGTTTCTGAATAGCAATCGGAACATCAAGATCATCATCTGCTGTACGAGATGGGCTAGTGTCGGCCTGAACTGAAGGATCCTGCACATGTACCAAACCTGACCCGTCAGTAGTAATGCCATCTGAACATACCTGAGGCGGGATGATCGGCTGCTGTGTGGTCTGAGCAAGACCTGACCGACGCGTATAGAATTTCGGTAAGGTGATATGATAGGCCGTGGATTGGGTGGAGGTGGAGGAGGTGGTGGGGGTGGTGGAGGTGGTGGCTGGCGTGGAGACAGACACAGGGGAAGACTCAGGTGTACTCAATGTAGGTGGTGGAGGAACATAGATCTCATCAGTGGTAGTGGATGGTACCATTCTGTCACCTGCAGGAGAGAAATACATGACATACTCAAAGAAAGTGACATCGGCACTCACAAAGTATCTCTTAGTTGTGGGATCATAACACCGGTAGCCCTTCTGAGTTCTGGAATAACCAACAAAGACGCACTTGACTGCTCTAGGAGAGAGTTTGTCAAGTCCGGGAGATAGACGATGCACAAAAGCAACAGTGCCAAAGACACGTGGAGTTAGTGAGAATAACTCCTTATCTGAAAAAATAATGGACATAGGTATCTTTCACCAAGGACTGAGGATGGCATACGGTTGACCAGATAACAAGCAGTAAGGACAGCATCGCCCCAGAAAGAAATAGGGGCACAACTCTGAATCAACAATGTACGAGTAATATCTAAGAGATGGCGATGCTTCCTTTCCGCGACACCATTTTGTTGTGAGGTATATGCACAAGTGGTTTGGTGAATAATGCCCTTTGATGACAGGAATTGTGACAGTAAGCGTGTACAAAATTCAAGGGCATTATCAGTCCGAACATATTTGACATTTGCAGAAAAGACATTGAACACTTCATTAATCAAGTTTTTGATCACATTTCCTGCTTCAGATTTATTTTTCAAAAGAAAGACCCATGACACACGAGAGAAATCATCCACTACCACAAGATAAAACCTGTGTCCCTGATGATCGGGAACACGACTTGGACCCCATATATCTATATGTAACAACTCAAAAGGGGAGCTACTGCTCCGACTCAGACGACGTGGGAAGCTCGACCTGTGATGCTTTCCCAACTGACACGCTTCACATTAAAACAAAGAACTAGGAGAGATCTGAGGCAGAAGATGGCGCATTTTCTGAAGTGGAAGGTGACCAAATCGGAGGTGCCAAATGTACGGAGAGACTGGTCCAGTAGAATGAGAGGAGACACCAGCATATGAATCCCGGACCAGCCGATATAAACCATTCTGCTCAGAGCCACAGCCAATCACCTTGCCCGTGAGTATGTCCTGAAAAATGAGAGAAGACGGGTCAAATATGGCACGACAGTTCAAATCCTCCGTAATCTGACTAATAGATAGCAAATTCATTGAGAACTCAGGAGCATGCAGAACATTCTGTAAATGCAAAGTGGAGGACAGGAAAACATCCCCCTGTCCAATAAGGGGCGAATGGGTACCATCTGCTATCTGCACTGAACGTCCGGGAGGAATGTCCCTGTAGGCCTGTAATCTACCTCTATCTCGGCAGAGATGATGTGTGGCTCCAGAATCAATAATCCAGTCGGATATATCATGGGATGTAATAGATCTACCTGAGGAGCTTGCGGCTGCGGAAGAACTGGCAGAGGCAGTGGCAGCAATATCTGAGGAACCACCAGGCGAATCACCAGAAGCATGTGGCATAATCTCTCGGAGACGGGCGACAAGTTCGTCAAATCGACTATCTGCAGTAGAAGTCAATGGAGACTGAGGGTGCTCTGCAATACGTGCTGATGCTGGAAGTCCATGCTTCGAATAGCATGTCTCCTCCGAGTGTCCTGTGCGACGACAATAGGAGCATGTCTGACTAAAGCGACCACCCCTCCCCTGGGGTCCACGGCCACGTCCACAACCACGGCCAGATGGTGGTCCACCTCTCCCACGCGAGACTGCCATCGCTGAAGGAGGTGGAGTAGAAGAGCTGGAGGAGACTGGAATGCGGCTAAGCCGTCTGTAAACATCCTCAACTGGAGGAATAACTGCATCAACGAGAATCTGAGATCGAGCTGCATCGTACTCTGGGTCAAGGGCCGCAAGAAGAACACCAACCATGGTGGCGTTTCGAAACGCCTTCTGCTGCTCAGGAGTTGCAGTCAGAGGGATGATACTATATAACTTCTCGAACATCCCTCTTAGGGATGTATAAAGAGAATGGAGAGGTCTGCCGCTCTGCTTCATTGTGAATATGTCGTGCTGAAGCTGCAACATCTTCGTCTCATTTCGCACTTGCGAATATGTGGCGGCAAGAATTTCCCACATTGCCTTAGCAGTGGGCTGATGGAGGACGTCGTTGGCAATCTCCGTCGTTAAGGTGCCGGACAACCAGACCTTTGCATAGGAATCATCAGCCTCCCATGAGGCATAAAATCCCAGTCTTCTCTGCGGGCTCATCCTCGGTAAGAATATGTTTCTTACCATTCGACTTCATAAGGCTCATGAACTGCATAGCCCAGAGCTCGTAGTTAGACCCATCCATCTTGACTATTGGCGCAGGACCTTTGAATGCGCCGGTGGAGGGCATATCAACTTTTGATTCTGACATACTGTCGCTTGGAGAAGAACTAGGATATGTAGACGTGATGCTGGATGTCTACAAAAACTGCATCGGATTTGAGTGCGTATGTAGACGTTACGCACTCAAATCCATAGAATGGATGTGGAAGAAACTAGGGCACGCCTAACAAGAGGCTGACAGCCCTTTCAGCGGCTAGGAGCCGCTAGAAGACCTTGTGCTTGTTGCTGTTCACGCACCCAGAGGCTGTGCGCGGGCAGCAGATGGAGATGCCGCCTATTGGCGGAGGCCGCTGGGGGCTGAGATCCCCTTCGGCGGCTGGCAGGGGCTATTGGCGGGGGCCGCTAGAGGGTGGGATCCAACCAGATGGAGGGCTGGATCCAACCGCGGCGATAGAAGGCTGCCGCTGGAGATGGAGAAGGAGAAGGCGGCGGCGAGAGAGGGCTGCCGCTGGAGAGAGAAGCGGCGGGAGGGCGGCGATTCCGAGAAGAGGGAGGCGGGTGGGGAAGGGGCGGCGGGAGGGAGGAGAGCCCTAGGGTGGCTCTGATACCATGTTGGGAAAAGAGACTTCGTTGTTTATTCAGAAAACGCTCGGCTCTCTTATATAGGGAGAGACCTTAGGGTAATTTACAGAGAGGTCTATAGAAAAGAAAGAAATAACAACAAACTCCATAAAGAGATAATAACACTACTAACTATTTCTACAAGGTTATTTAACCTTGACCAACAACTTTGGTGGGGCTAATCAGATCCAAATCGGACCGAGTTCGAGTTTAGTTGGATCCGGATGTTACAACAAGCTCACTCGTCGAGCTGTCAAATGTATGTTTGTTGGTTACTCCCACACTCAGATGGGTTATTGGTGTTTTGATCATGTACATGGAAAGTACTATGTCAGTGTTGATGTCACCTTCTTTGAGTCCATTGAGTTAGAATTTGAGGATGTTGTTATTCTCCCACCTACACATATACCTCAACCTGAACTCCATGTTCCAATGTCTTGCCCAGCATCCATCATGCCCCAATTTAATTCTGATAACTTGATTTTAACTGATGGAACTAATGGTATACATGATGTACATGATGAGCATGCAGATATACAGGCTGAGCCGGAACCACCAACGGAGAATGGTTTAGGATGGTCCATCGCATTGCGGAAAGGCAAACGTTCTTGTGCGCGATACCCCATGGTAGGTCAGGTGTCTCTGGAGCGGAATTCACCAGATTTCCGAAATTTAGTGTGGGATTATCCGCTATTGAAATTCCACACACATATTAGGGGACACTCAAGGTGTGTGAATGGCATCTGGCCATGGAAGAAGAAATGACTACTTCACTATCTCGTGGTATGTGGAGTACTGTTACAACTCCCGCAGACGTGTCTGTTGTCGGATGCAAGTGGGTGTTCACTGTGAAGCATAGAGCATATGGCATCATTGATCGCTACAAAGCACGACTTGTAGCTCGTGGGTTCACCTAGACCTTTGGGGTGGACTATCAGGACAATTTCTCTCCCGTAGCTTGACACTCCATACTTCGGGTTCTTCTCTTTGTCGCCGTCACACGAGACTAGCCTCTGTACCAGCTTGATGTGATAAATACTTTCCTCTATGGTTATCTTCAGGAGGAAGTCTACATGCAACAACCACCTGGTTCGTTGCTGATGGGGGGTCTCAGAAGGTATGCAGACTTCACAAGGTAATCTATGGCCTTAAGCAGAGTTCGAGAGCATGGTTTTAGAAGCTCTTAGATTTGATAGAACAAAAGGGGTTCGTGAGATCCACTACAGATCACTCCCTGTTTGTTCAGAGGTCCCAGAAGGGCACCGTTGCTATATTGGTATACATTGGTGACATCGTCATTACATGGGATAATGTACATGGGATTCAAGCAGCAAAGGCTTTCCTGGGTCAGCAATTTGTGACCAAGGACCTTGGCAGTCTACGCTACTTTCTTGGACTAGAGTCTGCCAAGAACTGACGAGGTCTTCTGATGACCCAGAGGAAGTATTTTACAAATCTCCTATCAGAGACAGGTATGGTAGATTGCAATCCATCAAATACTCCCATGGACCCAAGTATGAAGTTCTATGACAACGACAATGATGAGGTCGACAAGAAGAGATACATGGAGCTAGTTGGGAAGCTGTTATATGCGACCATCACTAGGCCCGACATATCCTTTTCAGTAAACAAAGTGAGCCAGTTCATAGAGCAACCAAGACATACCCATATGGATGCATTACATATGATTTTGAGGTATCTGAAGACCTCACATGGCACTTGCCTTTTGTTTATCAAAGGCACTACCCTTGCTGTTACAACTTGTGCTGATGCAGACTACGCAGGATGTCCCAAGGACAGGAAGTCAACTTCCGGGCTTGTAGTATTTGTATGGAGTTCATTTGTATGATGGATGAGCAAGAAGTAAACAATTATCACTCGATCGAGTACTGAATCAGAGTACAGAGCTATGGCACAAGGCAACATAAAGATGATGTGGGTTAGAGTTCTGACTGACCTATCCATTGAGGTGCCTCTTCCTATGCACTTCCAATGCGATAACCAAGTTGCACTGTTCATTGCCAACAATCCCACCTTCCATGAGCGAACCAATCATATCGAGATAGACTGCCACTACACTCGAGATATTGATTTAGAAGGACCTTATTTCTACATCCCATGTCAGTTCTAATGAGTAGACATCAGACATGCTCACCAAAGCTTATGCCAAAGAACTCTTTCAGAGATGCTGTTCCAAGCCGAGCTTGATCGACATCTATGCTCCAACTTGAGGAGTGTTGGAGAGCTTTTATGTTATATCACTATTTTACACTTATTTATTTCTTCTGTCTGTAGTATGTAATTTACCTATTAGGGTTTTTCTCTTCTATATAAGAGAACCCTTGCGCACAATGAATGAACAAGTATTCTTATTCCACAACTATAGCATGGATCTATTTACCTCATTATTTTTATTGTATATTTGTATTTCATGATTTATAGTTTGTTGTAATTTTTATTTTTCATTATTGTTGTAATCGGCACTTGTTGTGTAATCCAAATTTTGGAAAAGCTTTTGGTATGCAATTCAAAGCAACTATAAGCGGTTACATTATTCGTGGCAAACAAGTCAAGATAGCGGATTGGTTAACTGACTTATTCAGTATGAAATTCTCAGTCAGGAGACTCGTGCCATGATTTTTTAATGGAGTTTATACGCAAAAATTCTGGTCTCTTCTAGTTGCATTTGTTGTGGATTATTTTTTATCTCAAATGATTCCTATTTGTGATAATTATTTATTGGCCATAATTATTTGTTTAACGATTTAGAAAGTATCTTACATTCGCTATATGAAAGAAAAAGGTTCTCACAAAAAAGCTTTTGGAAAAGCTACATAGATGCCTCTATATTTCACATATATCATCGGGATGCCTACCGTATTAGGAGACATGTTAATGGGCTTGTGATGCAGACAGAAAAATTCTATCAACAGAAAAATAATTTAAAAGTGGTAAATAATATTTGGTAGAAGAAACATAAAGAAGGGTGGGAAAAAGAGGAACTTGCGGTGACACAAGATTTTGGAGAGGAAGAACCACGAAGATCACATGGAGATAGGACATAGAGAGATACAATAACAACAAAGCCTTTTCCCACAATTAATTAGGGTCGGCTACATGGATTTTTTCGCCTCCATTCAGATCTATTTTGGGCCAATCCCGGGCTTATATCCACAAAATTAAGATCCTTTCATATGGTCTTTTTCCAACACTTCTTGGGCCGTCCTCACCCTCTCTTAGCCGGCTCAACATCTCAACACTCATATCTTCTAACAGGTGCATCAGCTGATCTTCTTTGCAAATGTCCAAACCATCTTAAGCGGTTTTCTCGCATCTTATCCTCGATCGAAGCTACACCAACTTTCTTTCTGATTGCATCATTCCGAAACTGATCTTTACGTGTGTGTCCACACATCCACCTTAGGATTTTCATTTCTGCTACATTCATTCTCTGCACATGTCTATGGTTCACAGGCCAACATTCAGATCCATAGAGTATAGCAGGTCTCATGGCTGCTTTGTAAAACTTTCCTTTAATCTTTAAAGGCATTTTCTTATCGCAGAGAACAACAGAGGCTCCTCTCCACTTTAGCCAGCCTGCATTTATTCTATTAGTAACATCTCCATCAATTTCCCCATCATGTTGCAGAATAGATCCCAAATATCTAAAGGAACCTCTCTTCTGAATGTTATCGTCACCAATCTTCACCTCGATTCCTTAACCATTGCTTCCATCAAAGGTGCACTCCATATATTCTGTCTTAGCCCTACTTATACGAAATCCTTTAGTCTCCAACTCATGTCTCAAGACCTCAAGCTTCTCATTTCCTCCATCTCTAGTCTCGTCAATTAACACAATATCATTGACAAATAACATACACCAAGGTAACTCATCCTGAATGTGTCTGGTCAACTCGTCCATAATCAAAGTAAAATGAAATGGAGTCAAAGCAGAACCTTGATGTAAACCAATGTTGATGTCAAAATATCCAGGCTTCGTCCTTATACAAGATAAAGCCCTATCATACATGTCCTTTATGAGGTTAATGTATAGGACATGTATTTGTCTCTTCTCCAACACTCTCCACAATATCTCTCGTGGGACAGAATCATAAGCCTTCTCCAAATCAATAAAGATCATGTGGAGGTTCTTCCTTTTAGCTCTATAAATCTCCGTCGTTCTCCTCAACAAATGGATGGCTTTAGTCGTTGAGCGACCTGGTATGAATCTGAATTGATTTTCTTTTACATTGGAAATTTGCCTCAACCTTTTTTCGATCACACATTCCCAAATTTTCATAGTGTGGCACATCAGCTTGATACCTCTATAATTCGAACAATTTTGAATGTCCCCTCTATTCTTATAAAGAGGCACCATGATACTCCTCCTCCAATCTTCATGCATTTTCTTGATTCGCCAAATAACATTAAATAGATTCGTAAGCCAAGTCAAACCACGCTCACCTAAAACTCTCCATACTTCTACGTGGATGTCATCCGGTCCTACACCTTTTCCATGTCTCATAACCTTCAAAGCCTCCTCTACTTCCTTTCTTTGTATCCGTCTATAGCATGCACAATTCAAGTAACTTTCACTACAAGCTAGATCACCCAATGTGATATCTCTATTTCCTTCCCCGATGAAAAGTTTATGGAAGTACTGCTCCCATCTAGTCTTTATATCCTTCTGAGTAACAAGCACATGACCTTCCTCGTCCTTAATGCATCTCACTTGAGAAAGGTCTTTGGTTTTTCTCTCTTGCTTTGGCCAACCTGAATATATCCCTCTGTCCCTCCTTAGAGTCGAGATTTTTATACAAAACTTCATAAGCTTTTGACTTAGCTTCGCTTACGGCCTTCTTTGCTTCCTTCTTCGCCATTTTGTAGTTTGTGACAGTTTCCTCTGTTCTATCCTTAGACATAGCTTTAAAGCAAGCTCTTTTTATTTTTTGCTTCTCTTACACCTCTTCACTCCACCACCAAGCCTCCTTTTGACATGGAGCTCCTCTCGTTGACTCGCATAGCATCTCTTTGGCTACTTTTCGAATACAAGATGCTACTGCCTCCCACATCTCATTTACACTACCGCTACAATCCCAAGATAAGTCTTTAAAACTTTTTCTTGAAGCTCGCTTGTTTCAGTGGAAGATTCCACCATCTAGTTCTAGTTATCTTAGAAACCCTCGTTTTCTTTACCAACCCTTTCATTTGTACATCCAAGACTAACAAACGATGTTGGGTTGTCAAACTCTCTCCTAGGATTACTTTGCAGTCTTTACAACACATCCTATTTCTTCTCAACGGAAAGTAATCTATCTGTGTTCTAGTTGGCCCACTCTTATAAGTAATTGAAAGTTCCTCCCTCTTTTTGAAGAGAGTGTTTGCTTGAAAAGATCATATGCCGTTGTAAAATCCAGGATGGCTTTTCCCTCTTCATTTCTATTACCAAAACCATGTCCTCCATTAACACTAGCATACCCTGAAGCATCTTTTCCCACATGTCCATTAAGATCTCCACCGATTTAAAACATCTCTCTTTGTGGGATTCCTTGTTGACTCTTATCCAAATCCTCCCAAAAAGCTTGTTTAGTCCTTTCATCTAAACCAATTTGCGGTGCATAAACTGAGATGATATTCAGCATTTCTTCTTCAAGCATCAATTTTAGCAAAATAATTCGATCTCCGAATCTTTTCACCTCAACCACATAATCCTTCAAATCCTTATGAACAACCACTTCAACACCGTTTCTACCCTTATCTTTACCTGAATACCGAAGTTTAAAGCCTGTCTTCTCAATCTCCCTTGCTTTCTCTCCAACGCATTTAGCCTCTTGAAGGCATAGTATATGAAACGTAGAGAGATACAAATCTCGTTTTTTTCATATCTTTTAAACTGCCTCTTACGTTACCTACCATCCCCTTTATATAGGAGAGGTGGGATTATAAAAATAGAAGGATAATAAAATTTTACATCAGAACCATCTTAACCGACTCTAATTGATTCTAACTAATTGCTTGGAGATCACATGCGATATTAGTATTTTAATAAAAATGGCAATGAACTCAATTAACCATAAATAAAATTTATTTGATGCTTAATTTAATTAATTTTTATAATTTAATTATGCTCAAATTATGGTTGACCCCCATAATTTGGATTTGATTGCATCTATTTTCCATCGCTTGAAAATTCCTTTTCTAGTGAATTGCTTGATTTTCGACATAGTTGGAGAATTTGATCTAAAATCGTCGCTTCGATTTTCCTGTTTGAACAATTCTGCCTTCCTTTTTGGCATTATGTTCGTAACTTTTCTCCCCCATGATGTGTGACTGCAAATTTTCTATCCCTTCATTTAAAACAAAAGCCTCTACATATTCTTATTTTCACCTTTAAATAAAGTTTCTTTTGGAGGAGGAGCCTCTTCGATATTATTCTATTGCAATCCCATGTCCCTAATTCATGGGATTCAACTCCCCTTAGAGAGAAACCCTCAATCACGGTTAGGTTCTCTCCTCTTCAAATAGCAGCGGTGGCGACGTTGGGATGGGAGCATCTAGTGGCACGAGTGACACGTGGGGTGGCTATGACGAGATCGAGCAATGGGCTTTTGATAGGTAGTGACGGAAGCAGTGATGGTTTTGCCCACTCCCCCCCTTGTACGTGGGATCATCTGGTGGGATAACATCGTGAGAGTGTCGAACGTGGGTCAAGGAGGTCGGCACCATCACCCCAACCTCTGGAAGCCCCACCTTCGGTGATGGAGAAGGTGACAAAGTCATTCTTGGTACCAATGAGGGCGAAGCCGATGCCTATGAGCAGCCATAATGGGCGCAAAGACTCCGAATCCATATGTTAGGATCACTATAAGGGTGGCGATGTCAACATTGACGAGGGCTTCTATGGCGAGGTAGGAGGAGACAATACGAGCAGGGCCACCGTATGAACCCTCTTTGCCCACGACAACTAGTACGTAAGGGTGAAGGGTCGCAAAAACCTCCTGCAAGGGAGTGGAAGCTTCCTGGACATCATGTCCAAAATGGAGAAATCGAGAACTTTGAGCTCTTCATCTGTAGATCCTTTGTGAAGTTTGGTCTTGTTTCTTCATTGTTTTCTTGTATAACAATTGTAACAATAAAATTTCAATTTTGAATGAATATATTTTCATCAAACATATATTATATTGATGTTGTATCGTGCGCATCTTCATCGTGACTGACCGTGTCTTATTCTAGTCATGAATCTTGCCATAGTTGTACTTTCATACTTGCTAGTAGACGATTCTTGAATTTTTATTGATTTGAATGCGAGCCACGACCGAGATGATTCGAGTCAAACTTCAAGCATCAATAATCGATTGGATTGTCGAATCATAAGAACGATTCGGCTTCCATGATCTGATACCGATTGTGGTATCAAGTGATGCAGATAGAAAAATTCCAATAAAGGGAAAATAATTCTGACAAGGGGAAATATTATTTGGTGGAAGAAATTTAGGGAGGGGGGGGGTGAGGAAGAAGAATGCGATGGTTGCACAGGATTTTGGAGAGGAAGAACCGCGAAGATTGCGTGGGGAGAGGACAAAGAGATAAATATCAGTTTTATAATTTTATAGTTTAACCTATATGGCGTTGGGTCCTGATTTCTGGGATTCCACCTGTTTACTTCTAAAAAAACTTCATATCTTTTGAACCGTCTCTTTTTCTTACCATCCATTTTATAAATGAGGAGTGGGATTACAAAAATAGGAGAGTAAAATTTGAAATCAAAATCACCATAACCGCCTCTAATTGATTCTAGCTAATTGCTCGGAGATCACATGCGATCTCGTTATTTAAAAAAACATAACGAACTCAATTAATTTTAAATAAAATTAACTTGACCATTAATTTAATTAAACTCTTATAATTTAATTATACTCAAATTATGGTTGAATCCTGGTTGACCCTCTTTTAATTTGGATTTGGTTGCATCAACATTGGGGGGGGGGGGGGGCGGTACAAGGCATTATCCTTGAGTATTGGTATTTGGCCTGTACCAATATGACTGGGGCCATCGAGACACCACGATATGCCATCATGCCACGACACCTCGTTGAACCATGTGTCTTTCGTGTCAGATGGTTAAGGAAATCTCACAGAACATGACGATGGATTGAGTAGACTCCACTTTTGTCTTTACATTCCGGGGATTGCTTGGTGCAGCATGCTGTAGGTCTCCTAGAGACACCACCAAACATTTATCTTGTATATGTGCTTTGTGGCTAGTTAGGAATGGATAATTTTTGATTGGGATTTGCTTTGTTGTGAGAGATCGCAAGGTGAAAATGTGATTGATCACGCGAGGACCTTATTTGAATCATGGATGATGTAATCCCGTAGCGGTTCATTTGAGCAACAATGTGGTGTGCACCATTTTAAGTGTCTACCTTTGTCTTTTTGCAAATAAAAAATCAATTTTTGTTACACTGTAGCACTCACAATCTTGCTCTATTTTTATACTGTATACCCCAATAAGGAAATCGTAAGTTTGTCGGAGACAAAGATGTAATTTAAAAATTATAAAAAAAGATCTTTACAAAAGACATATTCTATATGCGTTCTTTTGTTTTCATTGTCCTTTCCGTTTTCCTGGCTGAACCAACCCATAACCTTTTCCTTCTTACCTTTTGTATATTAAGATGAGCCACTATACTTTCAGCTCGTCGGGAAGCGTTATTATCATGTTTTGAAAGTACAATGTTACCTTTATGTCCAATGCTCATGCTCTACACTGACCACGTTGTAGTTGGTCACAATTGCTTCCACAGTTGCACGTGCATTATTGTTAGTGGGTCAATATATATTGTCATCGACATAGTCAATTTTAGTGGGATGGGGGAGGGTTGAACATAGCAGTGGGTCAACGCCTTGGCGAGGTTGAGGCAGGAAAAGGAAGTTGCAGAGGTTGTGGGAGAGTCGGATGAGCTTGGATGGGGTGTAGAGGGAGGAGCGGTGGCGGGGTAAGGGGTGTGGGGCGGAGAAGTCGAGGTAGGAATGAGTGAGCGAAAGGGTGGATGGGTGGGAGGAGTTGGAGGAGAAGGGTGTTATAGTTGAGAAAAATTGACTGGTGGAAATTAAGGACCTAAGGTCAAGGAGGCGGATGGAGTTTTTGATGCAGCGTGACCCCGAATTATGGGGCCACATTTATCTAATTAAATAATTATTAATTTTATTTACGTTTTTAGCGGTCGTATTGGTCTAATTAAATAATTGAGATCGCCTGTGATCTCAACGTTTATTTCGTAGACTTTAATTGCAATTTTGAGTCCATTAATTAATTAGAGACTAATTAGAATAATTAGAGGTCAATTAGGATTAAATTAGTTGTTAATTTGATTTGTTTACTATTTTTGTAAACCCTCTCTCCTATATAAAGAGAGGGTAGTCCATCAGTTTTAAAGAGTCCATTATGAATTGAAATTTGAGTTGATCTCATTTTATCCCCTCTCCTTCTCTCTCTCCCTCCACGCGATCTCCGCGGTCTTCTCCTTCAACCTCTCGTAATCCTGACGAGTTTTCTTCTTCTCAACCCTTCTTTTCTTCTACCAAAAAGCCACCAAAAAATATATTATTATTTTATTTCGACGCCGCCGATTCCGTTTCGCATCAATTGGTATCAGAGCATGGCATTTAGATCGTCCTCACGATCTAACGATCCGCCCCGGCGTCCGCACCGACACCATCATTCATCCGAACGAAGACGGCAAGCCAATGAAGCCTACGACAAGGAAACGAAACGCATGTTATGTGATTTGCACAACAACTTCCGAACCCTGTCTTCAATGTTTCGGGACTTCACGGCCAACCTTGAGGCCTACCGCGACGCCCAATCGAAGCCGCCACCCGTTGAAGCCGCTACCGCCAGTTTGGACGAAGAAAACGTCGCGGAAAAAGATCAAACGGTTGCTGTCCAGATCGTTTCAGGAGAAAAACTCGACGAATCGGCTGCTGTCCAGCACGTCCCAGCACCAAGTCCGTCGCCGGAAGCGAACCCGCCACCCCCTCCGGCCACCCCGGCACAATCCCCACCAGCCCAGGTAACCCCCCCTTCCCTCCTCGCCCGGCCGAACCCCCCCAGCCGCTGATCACCCTCCCTCCCGCCTCCTTTTTCCCTTCCTCACCGACCCATCTCGCCGACTGCTACCCCCTCCCGTGCGCACCCAACACCCCAGCGCCGCACCCACATCCTCATCACCTCCCTCCCCACACGCAACCCACCAGGCCTCGCCCCCAGCACCCCAAAACCCCCCTCCTCCTCCACCACTCGCGCGCAGCCCAGCAACCTCCCTTTCCAGTTGCGCCTCACCGCCACCGCGACCCCCACCTCTCGCCACCAGCGCCCCACGAAGCTCGGCTGCCTCTTGCCAACCCCGCGCGCCGCCCAGTACGCCCGCCAACCGCCCTCGCACCGATGGCGCCTCCACGCCCGCGCCCATCGCCCCCTCCCTCCAGACTTCCCCCGCGCCGCCTGCGCGAGAGCTCGAGCGCCGCCATGAGAAGCCCTAACGAAAGGAGCGCCGCCTGCTGGTCCCAAACCCAAAGATTGCGCCTCCCACGAGAAGCCCTAACGAAAGGGGCGGTTATCACGGGATGCCCATCCCATGGAAAGTGGGGATGGACCTTAAATTGGGAAAATTGCAGCATTAAATCCCAAAATTTCCCTATTTACAGTGGGGTCCAGAGCAGTTTAAAAAGAAAGAAAAAGAAAGAGGTGCGAAAATTGTGCCCAAGCCCTCAGCTGCGGAATTATTTCAAGAAGAAGGCTGTAACATTGAGAAACTATAAACGTAACATTGAAGGTAAGTGGAACCACGGCTCAAAGATGAATTCTCCGACGACGCACCTACTTCGAGCAATTCGTCGGGAGACGAATTTTTCAAAGCGGCGGAGAGTTGATGCAGCGTGACCCCGAATTATGGGGCCACATTTATCTAATTAAATAATTATCAATTTTATTTACGTTTTTAGCGGTCGTATTGGTCTAATTAAATAATTGAGATCGCCTGTGATCTCAACGTTTATTTCGTAGACTTTAATTGCAATTTTGAGTCCATTAATTAATTAGAGACTAATTAGAATAATTAGAGGTCAATTAGGATTAAATTAGTTGTTAATTTGATTTGTTTACTATTTTTGTAAACCCTCTCTCCTATATAAAGAGAGGGTAGTCCATCAGTTTTAAAGAGTCCATTATGAATTGAAATTTGAGTTGATCTCATTTTATCCCCTCTCCTTCTCTCTCTCCCTCCACGCGATCTCCGCGGTCTTCTCCTTCAACCTCTCGTAATCCTGACGAGTTTTCTTCTTCTCAACCCTTCTTTTCTTCTACCAAAAAGCCACCAAAAAATATATTATTATTTTATTTCGACGCCGCCGATTCCGTTTCGCATCAGTTTTGGAGGGACTCATCAAGTGAGGGGACATATTTGGATGCTAGGGCTCGAGGATATGGGGGTTCTAATGACAAAGAATTCACTGGATTTGTATTGCCAGTGTTGGTGATGGCATCCTTGAAGGTGGACAGCAGTTGCAGAGAGGGCACTTGGGATGCCCTTTGATTCTGACTTCTTTTAACCTTTGGGCATGAAAACCCTGAGCCCGCTGGAAGCGGTGGCTTGACATCCCGGAACCTTTAATGAGAAGGGACTTAAAATTATGTATATTGTAAGGGATTTTTGTAATTTTTCTGTTACTTTTAGTCCTTGGAATCAAACTTAATTTTTTGACCGACAATCATATGGCATAGAATGGACCATCATTATATAGGTTATGATGTAATTATGGGGATCAGGACTGTTATAATGTTAATTTGAGTGATTCTAGGGTGTGGGTGTAAAATACCAATTATGTAGTTTACACTTTCTCTCACCAAAGAGATTATCTACTACAAACAAATTTTACTTTTTGTACCACTGATTGATGCAGCATGATAGCAACTTAATTTTAGTAGACATTTATTTGGTCCAATTAGTATTTATTTTGTTTTATTTATTTCCCATGTAAAAGGCTCATTATAAAAGGCCTCTTTTATAATTTTTCCTTTGATTTCTTCTTCCCTAATTTTAGGGATTTGTTGCTCCTTTTGTGGGGGAGTAGCCTCTATAAAAGGGCTCCCTTTGTATTAGTTTTTAATTAAGTTGAATTAAGTTTATTCCTCACTTATCTCTCTCTCTCTCTATCTCTCTCTCTCTCCAATCACGCGCCTCCCCTCTCCCGACCCCTTTCTCTCCCCGTGTTCTCCTCTGCCAACCCTAACCCACTCCTCACGCCGCCGCCTTCTCATCTCCTCCTTCCCCTCTCTCTCTCGCCATCCTTCCCAACCTCCCCCTCTCCCGATTTCGCTTCCCTCCCCGTGCGCCCTTCCACAGGTTGTCCTCCACCACCAACCACCCCAGCGCCAGCGCCACCAACTCGCCAGCGCCGCCACCGACTCCTCCCTGCGCCGCCTCACCGCTACCACCCTCCCTCTCCCTCGCGCCGCCTCGCGCACCCTTTCCCCCTCATTCCGCACCTCCGTGGCACCCCCCCAGCGGCGTTCTCTCCTCCATCTCGCCGCCTTCTCAGGTCCTTCTTCCTCGCGCCACTCGACGCCTCCACCAGGCTTTAATCCCGCCAGCTCAGCCCGCTTTCGGCCCCGCCCTAAAGCCGCAGCCTCATCCCGCCAGCCCTATCACTCCCCTCAACCCCCGTGGCCCTTCCGACTGCGGATCGACGCCCAGCCCTCCTCCAGCGACCACCTGCTGCCGTGCTACGCTACGCCAACCCCTGCATCCCCGGACATCGCGGAAGCAAGCCGTTGCCACGCCCGATCAGATCTGAAGCAACACGAAAGTTCCTTGCTGGTTGTGGTATGAGCGATATTTTTCCCGTTTTATTCCACCGCATAATATAGTTGTGGGTTGTTATATTGTTGACTTGGTTTGGTGAATCGTTGAGACCCCTAGTACTGCATTATTGTGACAAATTTTCTAATACTCGAAACTCATCTATTTGCCCTAACTTTGTGGATCGAAAATCGGTGCTAATCGCGAGTAACTTGACCATTATTGTTGCTGATTTTGGCTTGTCGTGCGTCGTTTATTTCGTTCGTCGTTGGTTTCTATAGTTCCATTGCTAAAACCGTCATTTAGGTCATTGCTCACCCTTAAGTTGCATCAATTTGGTATCAGAGCATCACGATTCTGCATCTCGTCTGCATCCCTTTTATTCGTTGCATATAAAAAAAAACCACAACACAAAACCACAAAAAAAAACAACAAAATAAAAACAAAAGAAAACCGCAAAACAAAACCCTAGGATACCCATGGCCGACAAACCTAGTGGCTCAAAAAACCCCTACACCCCACCCCCTGAACTATCACTGGAATCCTTAGCCGCTCACATGCAACACATGCAAAAAATGATTGACCAGATGTGTGGACAAATTGCTACCTTGAATAGTCATATGATAGGCAACAATTTTGCTGATGAAACTCCCAACAAAGGACGACGCACTCACCGGAAATCACACTCCCGGAATAGCACTTCCCGAGACTCTAGATCTTCTACTTCTGACGAACGTGTCAGCGAGTATCATTCCCAGGAGAGTGAACAAGAAGAACCCAAAGAATACACTCCTTTCTTCCCCAAGACTCCAGATCCGTACACCTTTGGCTATACTCCGCAAACTAATGGTGAACGCCAATTTCCACCACGAAATGGACCCAAGCCCGACGATGGATGGGATCGAGGTATCCGTCTTGATGTCCCAGAATTTGACGGCGGACGAGATCCTGACGTCTTTTTAGACTGGCTCCAAGCCGTCGAACACTTCTTTGTGTGGAAGTCCATGCCTAGCGAACGTAAAGTCCAATTCGTCACGATAAAATTGAAGGGACATGCGCTATTATGGTGGGACCGTTTGCAGTCTGAACGCAAACGAAAAGGAAAAAGTAAAATCCGCAACTGGAGCAAAATGAAAGATAAATTGAAGACAAAATTCGTGCCGGAAGATTACAGACGCGATCTGTACGCGCGACTGCAATCATGGAGGCAAGGTACCATGAGTGTGAGAGAATACACCGAAGGGTTCCAATCCCTAGTCCATCGCAACCGCTTGCAGGAGACTCCTATCCAGGAAGTCACCCGCTACATGCAAGGCCTCCGCCAAGTCATCCAGGATGAACTGTACCTCCACAATTGCCGCGACGTCGACGAAGCCTACAAGCAGGCTGAACGAGCTGAGATCAAACTTGCTAAAGCCCAGACGAGGAAGATGCCTTTTTCTGTGAACTCTGCTCCTCGTACCAGTACCACGACGTCCTACTCCAAACCCATGAGTTCCTCAGCTGTCATGTCGGGTAAAGCCCAAGCCAAACCAACAACTCCTGCCGTCGCCCGACCACCTACTGGAAACCCCGGCCAAGGCATCTTGGGAAGCCGACCTACTGTCGGGCCTGATACTTGCTTCCGATGCTATCAAAAGGGCCATCGTGCCGCCGAATGCCCAAACCCTAAGGCCAGACCTGTCCATCTATGCACCGCCGACGACCCTGAATACCCTGACCCTGACCAACAAGAATTCCCTGAAGAGGATCCGCCTGCGTTGACCGCCGACACCATGGGAGCCGATGACTATGAACCTCTAGGAGTGGATGGAGACGACTCCGGTCCGTTCCTGGTGATTGAGCACGAAGACTTTCTCGCTCCCGACAGCGCACCCACAAACATTCTGCTCACCCCCGCTGTCCACGATGCTGATAGTTGGCTGCGACGCAACATCTTCCGAACCACCTGCACCTCAGGAGGACGACGTTGTTCTCTAATCATTGACGGAGGAAGCGTTGAGAACTTCGTCTCCCAAGAAATGGTGGATAAGTTGGGTCTGCCAACGCAACCTCTCGAAAAACCGTACATCGTGGCATGGTTTCGAGGTGGTACCCAAATTCCGATCCACCGCCAAAGCCTCGTTAGCTTCTCCATTGGTCCCACATATAAGGACGAGGTGTGGTGCCATGTAGCCCCTATGGATGTCTGTCACATACTTCTAGGGAGACCATGGCAATTCGATCGAGACACCGAACACCGAGGGAAACCGAACACGTACACCTTTCTCATCGACAAGGTTCGTGTAACCCTCAGACCGCAACGTGAAGCCCTTAGCCCTCGCCAAGTGGCCACACTTCGAGCTGCGACCAACCAAACCGGTAACAAGACCCCACCGGCAAAGACTGCGACCGCGGGCTCCGTGTTGTTGATGGAAGCCCAAACATTCCAACGTGAAATTCAGGAGAACTCCACCATCTATGCCCTGATGGGACGTGAAGTGGACAACCAAGAGTCAACTCCACCTGAAGTCCCACCTGAGATAAAGCCCATCATCCAAGAGTTCGCTGACATCATGCCTGAAGAGTTGCCTGAAGGACTACCCCCGTTGCGAGACATTCAACATCACATTGACCTAGTCCCTGGAGCCAGCCTTCCTCACTTACCCCACTACCGAATGAGCCCAAGCGAGCATGAAGAGATGAACCGGCAGGTTACTGATCTGCTGCGACGTGGGTATGTTCGAGAGAGTATGAGCCCCGTGGCGGTTCCTGCTCTGCTCACCCCAAAGAAAGACGGCACCTGGAGAATGTGCGTGGACAGTCGAGCTATCAACAAGATAACGATTAAATATCGTTTTCCCATTCCACGCCTTGATGACATGCTTGATATGTTATCAGGTGCTAAACTGTTCTCCAAAATGGATCTCCGCAGCGGTTACCATCAGATCCGCCTCCGACCTGGAGACGAATGGAAGACAGCTTTTAAAACCAAAGAGGGTCTGTACGAATGGACGGTCATGCCCTTCGGCTTGTCTAATGCCCCAAGCACCTTCATGCGGACGATGAATCATGTTTTGCGACCCTTTATTGGCAAGTTTGTGGTCGTGTACTTCGATGATATCCTGATCTACAGTTTGACCAAAGAAGACCATCTGTCTCACTTAAGACAAGTCCTGGAAACCCTGAGAGACCAAAAACTGTACGTCCATCTCAAGAAATGCTCCTTCATGAGTGACACGGTCCTCTTCCTAGGATACATTGTCACCGCTGATGGACTCAAGGTCGACCCCTCCAAAATCCAAGCCATTCAGAGCTGGCCCGTACCCAAAACCCTCACCGAAATTCGCAGCTTTCTAGGGTTAGCTTCCTTCTACCGACGTTTCATTCAGAACTTCAGCACTTGTGCAGCATCGTTGGTAGATTGTACGCGGAAAGGCGCACCCGCCTGGACTCTCGAAGCAGAAGCGAGCTTTCAAAACCTAAAACATCAATTGACGCATGCTCCTGTTTTGGCACTTCCCGACTTCACCAAGATTTTCGTGGTCGATTGCGACGCCTCACATGTCGGAATTGGCGCTGTCCTCAGTCAAGAAGGACGACCTGTCGCCTTCTACAGCGAGAAGTTGAACGATGCCAGATCACGGTATTCCACTTATGATGTTGAATTTTATGCCGTGGTCCAAGCTCTCAAGCATTGGAGACACTACCTGATCCAGCGTGAATTTATCCTTAACTCTGATCATGAAGCCCTGAGATATTTGAACTCCCAGAAAACTCTTAACAAGCGTCACGCCAAATGGGTTAATTTCCTCCAAGAATGCACCTTCCATCTCAAACACAAAGCCGGAACCCTCAACCGTGTGACCGATGCTTTGAGCCGGCGAGCACATGCCCTGACCACAATGACCGTTAGCACGACAGGATTTGAAACTCTCAAGGACCTATATCCCACTGACCCTGATTTCGGTCAAATTCATGCCGACTGTGTTGGTACTGGGCAGGACCCAACAGCCACTTTTGTTCTTCATGAGGGTTTCCTATTCAGAGGCCACCAACTATGCATCCCGGCCACGTCCCTCCGAGAGAACTTAATTTCAGAACTACACAATGGAGGTTTAGCTGGACATTTTGGACGAGACAAAACCTTGATCCTTCTCCAAGAACGTTTTTATTGGCCACAGTTGCGAAAGGATGTAACAAAATTCGTACAGAAATGCCAAACATGTCAAAGATTCAAAGGGCACCGACAGAACACTGGACTATACACACCCCTGCCCATTCCTCTGCGACCCTGGGAAGACATCACCATGGATTTTGTGCTAGGATTACCCCTCACTGTGCGAAAAGTTGACTCTATTTTTGTGGTGGTGGATCGATTTTCCAAAATGGCTCATTTCATTGCATGTAGGAAAACTTCAGATGCATCTCATGTCGCCGATTTGTTTTTTCGTGATGTCGTCCGTTTGCATGGTGTCCCTCGTTCTTTTACCTCAGATCGCGATACTCGGTTTTTGAGTCATTTTTGGCGCACTCTTTGGTCCCGTCTTGGTACTCGTTTGCAGTATAGCACCGCTTATCATCCACAAACAGATGGGCAAACTGAAGTAGTTAACAGGTCATTAGGAAATTTGTTGCGATGTCTTGCAGGGGACTCTCCGTCCAAGTGGGATCTAATTCTTCCCCAAGCTGAATTCGCATATAACAGTTCCACCAATAGGTCCACCGGAAAATCTCCTTTTGAGAGTGTGTACGGCTTTCCACTTACTCAATTCCTTGACCTAAAACCCACAACCGTGCAAGGGAGAAGTAGTGCAGCTGTTGAGGATCTGGTCGAACATCTAACCCACATCCATACTGAAATCCGAGCCAAACTCCAATCTATGACCCAGAAATACCAGACCCAAGCCAACCTACACCGAAGAGAGAGCGAGTTCAGAGTTGGAGAGTTAGTGATGGTCCACCTGAAAAAAGAGAGATTTCCTCTGAGAGTCCACCAAAAATTGAGCGAACGAAAGATTGGTCCGTTCCGAGTCCTCAAGAGGATTGGGACCAATGCTTATTTACTCGACCTGCCACCAGACGTCCAGACATCGCCAGTATTCAACGTATCAGATCCCTTTTTATATCATGGAGATGAACAGACGGATGCCACTACTCCAGCAATTCCTGATGATGACACGCGCCACCCGCCAGCCGCCACCGACGCCGATCAGATTGAAGATATTGCAGATATCCGCGATATGACGACTAGACGTGGTCTCTTCCGACGATATCTAGTCAAATGGAAGGGACGACCTCTTACCGATTGCACCTGGATCGACGAAGACGAACTCCAACAACTCCGCCCCGATATACTTCAGAACTTCCACGATGCCATCTCGACGGAGCGAGATTCTTTTCAGCAGGGGGGAGTTGATGCAGCATGATAGCAACTTAATTTTAGTAGACATTTATTTGGTCCAATTAGTATTTATTTTGTTTTATTTATTTCCCATGTAAAAGGCTCATTATAAAAGGCCTCTTTTATAATTTTTCCTTTGATTTCTTCTTCCCTAATTTTAGGGATTTGTTGCTCCTTTTGTGGGGGAGTAGCCTCTATAAAAGGGCTCCCTTTGTATTAGTTTTTAATTAAGTTGAATTAAGTTTATTCCTCACTTATCTCTCTCTCTCTCTATCTCTCTCTCTCTCCAATCACGCGCCTCCCCTCTCCCGACCCCTCTCTCTCCCCGTGTTCTCCTCTGCCAACCCTAACCCACTCCTCACGCCACCGCCTTCTCATCTCCTCCTTCCCCTCTCTCTCTCGCCATCCTTCCCAACCTCCCCCTCTCCCGATTTCGCTTCCCTCCCCGTGCGCCCTTCCACAGGTTGTCCTCCACCACCAACCACCCCAGCGCCAGCGCCACCAACTCGCCAGCGCCGCCACCGACTCCTCCCTGCGCCGCCTCACCGCTACCACCCTCCCTCTCCCTCGCGCCGCCTCGCGCACCCTTTCCCCCTCATTCCGCACCTCCGTGGCACCCCCCCAGCGGCGTTCTCTCCTCCATCTCGCCGCCTTCTCAGGGCCTTCTTCCTCGCGCCACTCGACGCCTCCACCAGGCTTTAATCCCGCCAGCTCAGCCCGCTTTCGGCCCCGCCCTAAAGCCGCAGCCTCATCCCGCCAGCCCTATCACTCCCCTCAACCCCCGTGGCCCTTCCGACTGCGGATCGACGCCCAACCCTCCTCCAGCGACCACCTGCTGCCGTGCTACGCTACGCCAACCCCTGCATCCCCGGACATCGCGGAAGCAAGCCGTTGCCACGCCCGATCAGATCTGAAGCAACACGAAAGTTCCTTGCTGGTTGTGGTATGAGCGATATTTTTCCCGTTTTATTCCACCGCATAATATAGTTGTGGGTTGTTATATTGTTGACTTGGTTTGGTGAATCGTTGAGACCCCTAGTACTGCATTATTGTGACAAATTTTCTAATACTCGAAACTCATCTATTTGCCCTAACTTTGTGGATCGAAAATCGGTGCTAATCGCGAGTAACTTGACCATTATTGTTGCTGATTTTGGCTTGTCGTGCGTCGTTTATTTCGTTCGTCGTTGGTTTCTATAGTTCCATTGCTAAAACCGTCATTTAGGTCATTGCTCACCCTTAAGTTGCATCACTGATCCTAGTGCATTTGTTTTTTAAATTACAGAATATTATACAACAATTTATAAGGTTCATTGCTCACCGAAGAAATCATCTTCCACATGCAATTTCTTTATTTTTTCCTAGCTATGGATTATCATGTAAATTTGAGCGATTTTAGGGGTATGGGTGTAAAAACACCAATTATATAGTTTACACTTTCACCAAAGTGATTATCTACTGCAAACAAATTTTACTTTTTGTACTACTGATTCTAGTGCATGTGTTTTTTTCAATTACAGAATGTTATACAACGTTTTATAAGGTTCATTGCTCACCGAAGAAATCATCTTCCACGTGCAGTTTCTTTGTTTCTTCCTAGCTATGGATCCTAACACATCAATTCCGAATTTGTTTTAGATTAATTTCAAATTATATATTAATTTACATGTTTCTGTCTCTTCCTATAGAAGATCATCTCCCACATAACTTGCTGGTTGAAGAGAACCCGATATTTTCATTTTGTCTGACATTTTATGGAATCATTGTACTTGTTCTTCGCTCTCTAACTTGTCTTTACCATCTTCCAAACAGGTACAGGGTTCTTGTCTATTTAAAATATTGTTTTCTTGGTCTTGCGTTTCCTCCAGGTATTGGTCTTTCATGCAATAGTCAGTTGTAAAATAGCTGTTTAATAAGTGTTAATATTGTGCTGTTTCTGAAATGATAAAATGTGTAAGCACGTAGATGGCAAAAAAGGTAGTAAACTAGTAATTACTAAAAAGTGATGGAAAATTGCATAAGAATGATCAAATTCTTGTGAGAGGTATGGAATGAATTATATAGAGATAGTATATATTTGCACTAAATTTTATTACGCGATGAAGGGTTTGGGTTTGAAACTTTCTATGATATGTGCTAAAGAATACTGTGATGAGGTACCTCGTGTTTATTCCTCTATAGAGTGGATAGTGAGGTTGGATCCTTTATTAAATATTGCTAGTAAAAGAAGTGGCTCCAGTGTCTATTAAGTCTTAATTGGCTTGCATCCTGACTCAAGTCCCAAGCCTAAGAAAATGGATCAACTAAGCTAAATCATAGAAAGAGTAATTGGTTTGGATTTGAGAGATCCAATTATATATCCATCAATAATTACACAATGTCCCTTCAACAACCTTAAGCTGGGGATATCTTTTTATTTGTTTATGTATTTTTTCAAGCCGAGGATTTCATGCTTTGCTTATTAAAAGAGCACAAAACCTTTTCCTGAATATTCTTCCCTCACTTTACATACGCAATCCGCTGAAAGGAGTAACATCATTGTCGAAAATATCTACCTTCTATCAAGTAGGCAGGTTCAAAAGGATGAAAACTTTTCCCCATATGTTGCAAGCATACTCTATTAAAAGGAGCAACATCTATATTGACATGCAGATTTATTTGCTAACTAGTGGACAGACTAAACAGTGCACATACACATCCAAGAGTAACTAACAAAATCACCAAAAGTTCTCCGCTTAAGGTTAGATATGGATGTAGAGGAGGTTAATGTTCTGTGCTAGTAAACAGCAGAAAATCCTTTGCTTGCAATTAATAAAGCATGATTTCTACAGATACAACTCACAACATTAAGATCTAAAAAGCTCGAATCAGTCCCAAAAATTCAAATACATTTATAGAGAAGGTTTGAAGATTTTGGAGATCGAGAACAAGTAAAAAAGACTCGGGGACACTTGTGCAAATTTTGTTGAGTCTAACGATTTATATAGTTTATATTTGTGTTAAAAATGGTCTTATAGTTTTAGTTTTTACATGTTCTTGATCAGCAAACAAAATTAAGCCAAAATCATCAATTTCTTAAAATCAATTTTCGGACATATGATCGATCTTCTTGATACCTTGATCAACCACCCTTGATCGATCAATTTCTTATATTGATCAATCAACCCTTGGCTATTGATTTAGTCTGATCGATGAACCTTTTTACCATGATCGATCACCTCTGATTGTTCATCTTTTGACCATGAGAAATCACTTTTCAAATTGCAATTCAACGGTCATCTGGTGTTCATGAAATGATCGATCAATGCTTTTGACATGATCTATCAATTTCTCTATTATAATTGATCAACCCAAATACTTTCTCGATCAACTCTTTTTTTCTAAAATAATATCATTGGAATTTTCATTTTTGCTCGCCAATGTCTCTTTGAGGCCCACCAATATATATAGGATTGAGGACCCTAGGGGTCATTGTTTGAGACAAACAATCAAGAGAAATATCCTCTACCCTCAAAAGAAAAGAGAAAATGCTATCGGTGATTCTGCGCTCTCGAGCAACTCTCCAATCCAATGTTTTCTAGCTTATCTAGATTTCTCTGCTCAATAACAATCATAATTCTCGAACCGATTCTATATTGAAAGTTCTGTAAGATTATGAATTCAAGTTTTATTGCTAAACTATTTTCTGTTCAGTATTTTGTAAACATGTATTCGAGTTGTGGATTTTTTTTATGTGAGCAATAAACTCTTCCAAGAAAGGGTATATTTTGTATAAAAGGTTGTGCTACCCTCGATTTGAAGTAGCATTGGAAAAACGGGGAAAGTTTCACTGCGTGAATGAAGGAGAAATCGTAGAACAAGGTTCTAGGTCGAGGTTTTCACCCACTGGGGTTCCATATAATAATCATTATGCACGTTGTGGTTTGAATTTCTCAGCCTCTATCTTTATACTTTGTGAATTGTTTTTAATCTGATATTATTGGTGGGATATTGTATATTGCACAATTTACCCCATCTTGTACCGAACTCCCACTTGTTATCAAAACAAGTTCAAGTTTTGTAGGTGTAATAACCTACTTGTAGGTCCTAAATGGCAGAAGGAATTGTATCCACCAACTCGAGCATGTCTGCCTACTCCATTATTTAGCCATCCTACTTTTATCTCATCAACTCTGTTAATAGAGCAAAACACATAGAGATTTACATGTAGTCTTTAGATTATAAGATGTAGATATGCATAATAACAACCTTTACAAAGCCGACTTTGAAAGGTGTAGCGGTGTTCACTGAAGCAAAGATTAAAGATTTAGATAGGAACACAAAATCCATTAATGTGATTGTAAAGAAAAGAAAGAATGAAATTGCTTGATTTATTCCATGGGTCTAGGGGTCCTTTTATAGGACGAAACCCTAGAAACTCTAGAACGTCTAGATGATGAGAAAATTCATAAGTGTCCCTAGTGAGGGTTACAATGAATAATTAAGAGTCGTAACATATATTACTAACACCCCCCTCAAGTTGGAGCATATCTATCAGTCATGCCCAACTTGGAAATAACTCATGAAAGACGCTTCTTGGGTAAGGCCTTTGTGAAGACATATGCAAGTTGAAGATCTGTGTTGATATGAGGTGTAGTAATTCGTCCAATCCTGACAGCATCGCAAACAAAATGACAGTCAATCTCTTTATGCTTGGTTCGCTCTTGGAACACAGGGTTTGTGGCAACAAAGGTTGCAAATTTGTTATCACAGTATAGTGGAATTGGAGTAGTGACAAAAACACCGAGCTCTTGCAGAAAAGTCGATAACCATGTGATCTAGCAGGTAGCTTGGGCCATCGCCCTATACTCTGCTTCTGCACTAGATCTGGGCACAACAACATGTTTCTTGCTTCTCCACATAACGAGATTTCCTCCAACCATCATAGCATATCCTATGGTAGAGCGCCGATCTTCTGGCGAACTTGCATAATCTGCATCAGCATATGCGATAACATCAGTGTTCTCATTTGTCCCATAGAAGAGACTACGTCCTGGTGATTCCTTCAAGTATCGTAGAATCTGAAGAACATCCTGCCAATGACTGAAACAAGATTTCTCTATGTGCTGACTAGCTTTGCTTACTGCATAAGAAATATCTGGTCTGTTCACAGTTAAGGTAAAGAAGTTTGCTAACTAGGCTTTTGTATTGAATAACGTCCTCAAAGACATGATCAGAGGAAGTGAAGTGTTTCTTGGGATCTGCAGGAATACCATAGGGTTTGCATCTAAGTAATCCAGCTTTAGTAAGGATGTCCAGACAATATTTCCCTTACGAGAGATGAAGGCCTTCTGTAGTGCGTAGTGCTTCTATGCCCAAGAAGTAGCGTAGAGAACCAAGGTCCTTGGTAACAAATACCTTCTGGAGGAAGGTCTTGATCTCTATTATCCTTTTATCATCATCACCTGTGACAAACATATCATCCACATAGACTGCAAGTATAATAGTACCAGTCGTTCGTTTTCTGATAAATACAAAGTAGTCAGATGCTGTTTTCTGGAAGCCAAGAGTGCTTATTTCTGTAGTAAGCCTGTCAAACCACGCCCTTGGGCTCTGCTTCAGACCATATGTGGCCTTGCAAAGTCGACGTACACATTCCCCCTCGACTTCATAACCCGGAGGCTGCATCATGTACACCTCCTCATCAAGGTCGCCATATAGGAAGACATTTTTCACATCTAACTTAAATATAGGCCAAGTTTTATTAGCTGCCACTGAAAGGATAGTCCTTATTGATCCCATTTGTACAATCGGTGAGAATATCTCAAAGTAATCCATTCCTTGTGTTTGTGTGAAGCATTTAGCCACAAGACGAGCTTTTAATCTATCAATGCACCCGTCAGGTGACTTCTTGATTGTGAAGACCCACCTACATGCCACAGGTCTGGTCCCCTTGGGATTTTGCACAAGATCCCATGTCTCCCTGGAAGTAAGAGCATCCATCTCTTCATTCTTGGCGTGTCACCATCCTGGATCCTGTAACGCACTATGATGGTCTCTCGGAATGGATATAGTCATAAGAGCATCTGCATATCGTCTGTCAGTGCACTATAAGCTAGCAGTAGAAGTGAAATGAGACATGGGATGAGAAGTACATTGCCTCTTAAATCGTCGTAGAGCAACTGGAAGCTCTTGAGGGTCATCTGGGACAGCTTTGGAGGGGACACTCGTAGAAGGAAAATTATCCTCCAACAAAGGGACATGTAAAGGAACATCAGGTGGTAATGATACTTGTCTGCGCTTATAGACAATCAGTGGAGGTGGGAGATCCAGAGGAATATCTATAACTGAATGATGGAAGAAACTAGTATGCTAAAAAAGGTTACATATGCAGAGATATAATAGCAATGTCCGGTTGGATCGTAACACATGTAACCTTTTTGAGTACGAGAGCAACCAAGGAATACACATTTGATTGCACGAGGAGAAAGCTTATATGCGGTATGAAAATTATTAACAAAGGACACACCACCACAAATTCGCAAGGGAAGAGGAAAGAGTGACTCGGTTGGATAAAGTATAGAGAAAGGAGTGGAGCCATTTAGGGTTGGAGATGGAATTCTGTTGATAAGATGGATGGCGGTCAGAACCGCATCACCCCAGTAGGTTTTGGGAACTTTCATCTAAGTAAGTAGTGAGCATGCAATATTTACGAGATGTTGGAGTTTCTTTCTGCTATCCTGTTTATTGGGATGTCTATGGACATGAAGTTTGATGTATGGTACCTTAGAGTCAAAGAAATTGGTTAGGTCATGTTGGCTGAATTCCAAGGCATTATCAGAATGGAAAATTTTTGTACTAGTGGAGAATATATTCTTTTGACATAATGAAAGAAGTTTTTGACAATATTGTTAATCTCCGAACGTTCTTTTATATGATAGGCCCAAGACGACCTACTGTAATCATCAACAAAAACATCAAAATACCTATGTCCACTTAGAGTACGGATTAGACAAGGTGATGCAGCGTGGAGTCAAAATATAGGGCCAAATATTTATCCAATTTTATTGGTCAATTTTATTTACGTTTATTTAAATTGTCATGTCCTTAATTAAATAAATGAGATCGCCTGTGATCTCAATAAATCAGTTAGAGATTTTTGAATTTCAAATTTGTTGGTTAATTAGTTAGAGTCTAATTATGATAATTAGTTGTCAATTTAAATTAGTTGTCTATTTTTGTAATATCATTCCTCCTATATAAAGGGATGAGGGTCCAATGTTTTTAGTCAGTTGAAGTTAATGAAAAATTGAGATTTTATCTCCCTCTCTTTGTTTCTCTCTCTCCCCTCACGTGATCTACACGTTTCTACTCTTGATCCCTCGTGTTCCCGACGAGTTTCTCTTCTCAACCCCTCTTTTTGCATCAATTGGTATCAGAGCATGGCCTACAGATCGTCCTCACGATCTGACGATCCGTCCAGACGTTCGCACCGACATGCCTCAAGGGACTATCGTTCGTACGAACGAAAACGGCGAGCTGACGACGCCCACAACAAGGAGACGTTGCACATGCTACTTGACTTACAAGCCAACTTCGAGTCCATGTTTCGAGATCTTAGGGCTGACTTCGAGTACCTACGCGCCAAATTGAAGCCTCCAACCACCGACCCCGAGGTTGAAGACGAGAATCTCGCCATCAACGACGAAACGACCGCTGTCCAAACCGTTTCAAAGGAAGAAAGGGTTGAAATGCTTGCTGTCCAATATGGTTCAGATCAGCCTCCATCGCCAATGACGTCCCCGATGCCAACCCCAACCCCGACACCTCCCCAGGCCGGCCAGACCCTCCCCGCACCACCGACGGCCCCTCCCGCGACCCTCAAACCCCCTGCGATACCGCCCTCTGCCCCGCTGCAACCCAACGTTGGCAGCCGCGTACCCTCGGGTCCCCTTCTCGCAGCCCCTGAGGTTCCAGCTCCGCCACCAACACCCGCTGCCCCATCGCAAGCCAAGCCCCCAGCGTCACCACTGCTGTCGTCACCTGTGCCAGGTTCGACCGCGACACCGCCCCCGATCAGACAACTCACACCCGTGCGCAACCTCCGCCGAGTACCAGCCTGCTCTCCGGCTAACCGCCATGCACGCGGAACCTGTGCAATACCCGCGCGTCGTCCCCACCATTCGCGTGACCGGCTCTGCGGTAGACACCACCGCCGCCAACGTCGGGGTTCCCTCCTACGCCAGCATCGTCGACGAAGGACTCGCCCAACCCCATGCGCCAGCCTTGCGAGTCGATTGCGCCATCGCCGATCCACGCGACGCCCGCAACAGCCCCCGCCTCGGCATCGCCAAGGTTTGAAAAAACGAAAAGCGGAACGAAGCGGTCTCCTTGGAATCGAGGCGAGGCGTAGCCTCGAGGCGGTCGAGGCGTAAGCCTCAGTTTATATAGAAAAATCTGTATAAAATTACAATTAGATATAATTATACGTTCTCTGTCCAATATATAATAATTTACACTACAAAATATGATGAAATAATAAAGATAAGAACCCCAAAATAGAAGATAGAACAACATCATATACATTTCTACACATTTTCATCCATCAAAGAGGAATTCATTGACTATAGATATTGTGAAAGAATTGAATAATACATATGTGTCTATGAATATTGTTTTAATAAAAATATGACTAATACATCGAAGAAATTTATTTTATGTGTCTAACATGTAATATATGATCGCACGAGAAACCATTAATCATATCCATTTCGAGCAAATCTTTGAAATATTGTTGTAATTAAAAGTTCGATTAAATATATGTCGAAGAAATTTATGTTCTGTCCAATATATAATAAGGCAACATGAGAAACCGTGAACCTTATCCATTTTGTTTTTCTTGATATATTGCAAATCTTATTAAGTTGTAATTATTGTTTAATTTAATATTTATGAATTCATTCATTAATAGTGAAATAGTAAGAGTTTGCCAAAATAATTGGATACATTAATCGTAAATATCAAGTTATGGGCATGAAATAAACATCATATTTAGGCATTCATCTTATATAATCATCATCCTAAATAAACAGATATTTGTAAGCTTCTCAAACTACTAAATAAACCATTAAAATAATAAAAAATACTTCAAAAAAGTAAAAACGCCTCACGAAACGCCTCGACCGCCTCGACCACTCGAGGCGCACGCCTCACAGGACTGGTCAGAGGCGTAAGCCTCGAGGCTAAAAGGGACCGCCTCGCCTCGAGGCGTACGCCTCGACCGCCTCGAGGCTAGCCTTTTCAAACCATGGGCATCGCCATACGCGTCAGCGTCACCCTCGATCCTCGCGGTTTTCATCCTGCCACCGCCACCTGTGTGCGATTCCTCGTCGCCAGCACAGAGTTCGACCTCACCCATTGCATCGCCTTCAGTTGCGCTGCCATCGGTGGTGGTGCCTTCGACCGCACCGCCAAAATATGAAGGGAAGCCCTAGGGCCCGACGCCGCCAAAGACGAGGGGAAGGAGTCCTGGGCGAATCCCCTAATTTCCTTCCCTCGTACAACCAATCCCGTGGAAACAGGGGTTGGGATTTGAGTGAGAATATTTGCAGCAAAGCACTTCCTTGCAAATTTTTTTTATATTACGGTCACAGGGAAGAACTTTTCCAACGAAATGGCATTGGATAAAGGGGTAGGAAATTTCCAATTCCACCCCCTGGAGCAGAAATATTTAAAGAAGAGGGCTGAAAAGAAGAAATCTGGGGACCCTCCTTATCCAAATAGGACTAGGACCTTGGGCTTCCCCTATTTAAGGACCTCATGGCTTCATTCCTTGGACACATCTCCTCCTCTCCTTTCATTGTGCTCTTGCTTTGCCATGGATCCTTCAAAAGTCATGTTGTTCATGCCCCATCAATTCTTCGAGCACCACGGGAATAAAAACAGATGGACGCCCGCCTATGCGCCACACCTGCTATTCCACCACGAAGGCCGCGTCACCAACGCCCGCGTGTGGCTTCCGCCGTTCGCTCCACACAAATTCTTCCAGGGATTGACGGAAAATGCAGATTCAACCTCCAAGCCTGCAGATCCAGCAATTCGTAGGGAGACGAATTTTTAAAAGTGGAGGAGAGTTGATGCAGCGTGGAGTCAAAATATAGGGCCGAATATTTATCTAATTTTATCAGTCAATTTTATTTACGTTTATTTAAATTGTCGTGCCCTTAATTAAATAAATGAGATCGCCTATGATCTCAATAAACCAGTTAGAGATTTTTGAATTTCAAATTTGTCGGTTAATTAGTTAGAGTCTAATTAGGATAATTAGTTGTCAATTTAAATTAGTTGTCTATTTTTGTAATATCATCCCTCCTATATAAAGGGATGAGGGTCCAATGTTTTTAGTCAGTTGAAGTTAATGAAAAATTGAGATTTTATCTCCCTCTCTTTGTTTCTCTCTCTCCCCTCACATGATCTACACGTTTCTCCTCTTGATCCCTCGTGTTCCCGACGAGTTTCTCTTCTCAACCCCTCTTTTCAACGTCCGCAAATGTCACAGTGAACTAAAGAGAAATGAATATCATGACGAAACGCGTGATGATGTTTCCCAAACTGACACGCCTCACATTTAAATAACTTGAGGATAAAGAGTCAGGAAACATTAACGAGAGGGCTTTAACAGATAGATGGTCGAGGCGAAGATGCCACAGAAGAGGATCGACGGAGATAGAGGACACACCAACAAAATCAGAATGTAGCAATAATATCACTAGCAGAGTTCTGTAGCAGTTGTCGAAGACGAGCATACTCGGATGCAGTAAAAGAAGCCTGACTGTCACTGGAAGGCTGATCAGGAGAGGTATCTACGGTATCATAGGAGCTATCCTATGAGGCTGTTGGCATTAGGAGGCATACCAAACTTTGCCCAGCAGTGTTCTGACGGATGATTTAGGCGATCGCAATGTTTGCATGCTGGAAAATGGCTTGTAGCAGGACCACATGAACGTCTTAAGTCACGTCTATGTCCAAACTCACGGCCACAACCCCGACCAAAATCATGTCCACGTCCCCCTTCATAATTAGATCATCCTCTAGCAAATTGAGTTGTATTGTCTTAGCAAACAGAAGAAGTGAGGGAGACTCAAGCTCCTGTAGTCGACCAAAGATGGTCTCAAGACTGTGTAGAGCTGTAGCAACCAGAAATTGATCCTTCATTGACTTGTTTCGTGGATGTAATCCAGATAGGAAACGATATACTTGCTACTCCGCACATTCTCCTATCTGTTTATCACAACAAGCATGTTGGAAAATAAGAACTCAAATAGGCATGTGAGGAGTCGATAGTACTCTATCATGGTTGCATCTTCTTGATTTGTAGACCAGATCCGTGTATAGATATCTGATAGCTTGGACTTGGTTGTCCTTTGGGAGTAAGTGTTCTCGAGACTTTCCCACATCGCTTTTACCGTCTCCTTGTGGAGAAGATTCGAAGATATATTCAGATCAATGCTGTTGGCCATCCACATGATAACTTGGCAGTTATCCACATACCAAGTATCATAGTCCTTGTCCGTCTCCTTGGGTGGATCTTTAGTGAGAACATAGTTCTTTTGCTGACCACCAATAAAAACGTTGAAAGATCGGGACCATAGAACATAGTTTTCGGAGCCCTTGAGCTTGAGTACAGAGGCTTGGGCTCAATAGATGTCATGGTGGATGCACAAGACCAATAAAATTGACCTAAAGGGTTTCAATAGTCGCGTTCAAGCAATCATCATGGAGATTTAGGTATTCCATTAATAAGGAGACCTGATGTAAGAGAGGCGCATGAAAGATTGACAACAGAGTAGCAGAGGTTGTTGGTGGCACGGATAGGGCTGATTTGAAGGCACCAACGAAGGCCCAGAAGGGGCACAATGCGATGTTGGCTGTACTGGCGGGAGAGCTTGATGGTGCCGGTGGCACGAGCGATAGAGGCTGGGGGGGGGGGGTAGGAGGTTGTCCGCATCAGAGTTTTGGGGATGGAGAGTCGGTATGGCGCATGGGCATGCTTCCAAGGCGGTTGAAGAGGCGATATGTTAATGGGACTGGAGAGGCAGTATGTTAATGTGCCTGAAAGGGCCTGGTGGCGATAGAGCTAGGGCTTGGACGATGGGCCAGGGACTGGGGCGATGGGGTTGGGGTTGGAGCGATGGAGCAGGGGCTAGGACAAGGGTAGGGTCGATGGGGCCTGGGTTAAGGCAATGGGGCTCAGGGCGACGGGGCTCGGGGCGATGGGACTCGGGGAAATGGGGCTCAGGGCGATATGGCGATGGGGCACAGGGTAATGAAGCTCGGGTCAAGGGCGATGGGGCTTGACAGGTGAGACTTGGTAGGGACTGTGACTGGAGCAGGGGCTAGGGCTATGGGACGAAGGAGACCTGGAAAGCTTGACAGCGTCGTTGGGCGGAGGTGGAGTAGGGCGACACCACTAATTGGGGTTTGAAAGGGTGGGGTGGAATTAGGTCAGAGTTGCGGCCCTAGATCGTGGCTCTGATACTATGTAAGAAAAGGAAGAATAAATTGCTTGATTTATTCCATGGGTCTAGGGGTCCTTTTATAGGACGAAACCCTATAAACCCTAGAGACTCCAGATGATGAGAAAATACATAAGTCCCCCTAGTGGGGGTTACAATGAATAATTAAGAGTTGTAGCATATGTTACTAACAGTGATATATTATGCTCTTTCTACTAACGAATACAATCGTGTTTCTCAGTATAAGACTACGCATGAGATTTGGAAGAGACTCCAAATCACATATGAAGGTACACACAAAGTCAAGTGTTTTGAAGTCACGATGCTAACTAGGGAATATGAGAAGTTTGAGATGATGGAAGGAGAATCCATCATGGAAATGTATACAAGGTTCACCACCATTGTAAACAATCTTGGGGCTCTTGAAAAGAACTTCATCACGGGAGAACTTGAAAGGAACGTTATTGGTTCACTCTTGAGTGAATGTGAACAAAAGGTGACAATAATAGAAGAAGCAGGTGCTGTAGAAGACATTGAGACCGAGGACCTAATAGGAAACCTTATGGCCAATAGTGTCAAAAAGAAGAATAAGAAGCCAATCGAGGCGACAAAGAAGAAATCGCTCGATTTTGTGGAAAATGATAAAGCAGAAATGATAAAAAGATCAAGTGCAATAAACATAAGGAACACTGGAGATTTTACGTGGAACCCTACTCTGTGAGGAGCGGGATGAAATCGTAGAACACTCCGAATGGAAAATCCTTCTTTTTCTTTCTCTCAATGGGTACATGGGTGTGGGGCTCTTTATGTAACCCATTGTTCCTCAAGAGTCCCACCAATAGATGATGTGGGTCTATTCTTAAAGGTGTGGTAATTGGACCCTAGGGGGATCCAATTACCCAATTTGGTCATTCTCCAACACCCCCCTCAAACTAGAGTATGCAATGCTCAACTTGCGCAAACAAAAGAGGGCACGAACACACTCGATGAATATATGACACTACACACCATAACGACTCAACGCATACTCCATCAGTTGCTGTTGAACATGATGCTTCACATGCCATTCTGCTGAGGATGAACGTGAGGTCTGACCTCAATAATGAGTCTCTTCTGTTGTCAAAAACCCCATGGGGGCCGGCTCGTCACCTAGGGAGGATCTATCATCGAATGCTTTTTTCTTCATGTCGTGGGAAAATCTATAGGAAGATCTCTGAATGCAGGTCGCTCTCTTGGGACCTCAAAGTGGGTTCTCTTTCTTGGGAACTTTAGAAGGATCTTTTATTGGAGTTCACGATCATTAGAATTTTCATTGTCTACATTGAGCTGTTCTCTCGGTAGAATCTTCGAAAATAATGGATGAGCATCTCTTGTACTCTCTCACACCCCGTTTCTCCCATACTTGTCGGTATTTGGAAGGGTACTCGACAAAGTTGGGAGATAACCGAAATCTTCATCAAAAATTTCTTTTTCCTTTTTTTTCACAAATCATTTTTCATCATTTTCCTGTTTTTTTGCATAGATCATCCTTTCTTTTCTTTTTTTCCCATAGTTGTATTTTTTGGTTATTCTTCTTTCTCCTTTTGTTTTTCATGCCGTTTTCTCTTCCTTCTTTTCAGTCTTTTTTATTCGAAGAAACCCAAGTGGACCATAATCCCTTTTTCCCTTTTTTAAAAGCAACTCACGATTAGATCCACCTCTCTTTTTTTAATACAACCTTTTCTCTCCATCCTTAAAAATTTCTCTTCATTTTTTCATAAAAAGGAAAATAACCTCCCCCCTTCTTTCTTACTTACTGCCTAGGATTCCCAGATGGGAACTTATCACCATCATCGCTTCATGGAAAAGGAGGAAGTCGATTTTTGGGGTGATCGAAGATGAGGGGCCATGGTGGTGCGATGGGGATGCCACCTGCACGAGGAGCGTCTGTCACACGTGTGTGGACTGGAGATAGGCTAGCGCAAGGGCATGGAGATGGAGATAGTCGACAACTGCGAGTATAGGGAGCCCTCCATCCAATGTTCAGGAAGGCGGTATGCGGTATTTAGTCGGAGGGGTCATTGAATAAAGAGTGTGCGGTATGCGGGAGAGTATGCGGGGAGTATGCGGTTTTATGCGGTTTGGTATTTTCTATTATTAAAAGTATAAATAAATATTTAATATTATGTTAATATCCTCTAAATATTATATCTCTTGAGTATAATAATAAGGAATTGAAGGTACTAGGAACAAAACTATTGTGATAAAAAGTAATTTATAGCAAATGAGCAAAAACATCAATTGAAAGCGCATATGACAACATGTCTTCCTCCAAGTGTTTTCAACAAATACAAATATGTTCTCAAAATAAGGGCATTCAAAATGATGTCAAAAAATAAGGCATCCAAAAACATGAAGCATCCAAAAGCTTCATTCTGATTGCCATTCATCTGCAAATTCAACTTGAGGAATAGGGTCATCGTCACTCTCTTCATCGGTTGCAAACTCATCGGCTTCATCATCATCTTCCAATGTAGTAGGCCTTGATGCATCAACAATTCTTTGACTTCGTCTATGCTGCACAAGATCTTCTGCACCAGTTGCCTCAGCTACAAGGTTCCATGTTAATCCTGATCCTGGAAATACCTCTTCCTCTCCTTCTCCTTCTGCAATCCACTCACTTACATTATTACGATCCTTGGAAACTAATGGATCCTTGCCTTTTGTCATCTGACGCTCTCTCAATCTTGAGTTAGATTTAACAAATACCAAATCATTCAACCTCTTGATTTCAAGTTTATTCCTCTTCTTTGTATGAATCTACAATTGAAACAATATATCATTACATTCACTACTTATAAATGACAAGTATTAGCAATAGACTTTGAATTACCGATGAGAAAATGCTCCAATTCCTTTCACATCCAGAAGAGGAGGATGTCAACTTCAAAATCCTCATTGCCATAGCCGTTAGATGAGGACACTCTCCACCATATAACATCCACCAATTATCTACATGTGAGAAATTTTATGAATAAGCTATACTATAAAAAACTAAATTGATGATGCTAATTACTATGAAATAATTACAATACCCGGCCTAAATTGGTCGTCGGGTGTCGATCTTTGTTTCACAGCTAACGGCTTGCCAAAAGATCCTTGTGCATTTTTGTACAAGAACAGCTCCTTTGATGTGATTACATCTTGAATTTCCAAATCAGGATAAAAAATTTCCATGCATTGCATGAAGCCCTCCACGACACAGCCCCCCCTTTCAATGACACTACTATCTCTATAGTAGTAATATGGATTAAGAAAATAAGCAGCAAGATGAAGAGGGCTATCCAACCTACCCTTTGATTTTGAGTCAATGCCATCGATAAAAGGTTTGTATTGTGCTTCATTGTCTTTGAACACTGACATTATTTCCTTTCTAGCATCCAATAATGAACCATATATGAATCCCATGGATGGTCTTTGATCCCCATCAACAATGCGCAAAACATAAACCAAGGGAGAGAAGATCTTCAAGGTCATAGACACTTGGTTCCAAAATGCAGCACTGAAAACAATAGATGAAGACATTTCTCCTTTCTTTGTCCTTGACCACTTGCATTGCCTCCATTCATCAGACGAGAACATCAATCTCAACTTCTCCTTTTTGTCCATCACGCTCTGTAGAGTGAGAAATATGGTAGCAAACCTTGTTTGTCCTAGCCGTACAATTTTTCCCTTTTGTGTGAATTGCCTCATCAAGCTCAAGGTCCTTGCATGGCTATAGATGAATGTAGTGAGAGATCTTGCCTTTGTAATTGCATTTTTTACCTTGGGTTCTTTACCAAATTCTTCCAACATAAGGTCTATGCAATGAGCTGCACATGAAGACCAAAAAATCCTTAGATACTTAGTCCTAAGTATCCTTCCAGCAGCTAAATTGGCCGATGCATTATCAGTGACGACCTGAACAACATCATCAACTCCAACCTCTTGAACAATTTCATCCACCAAGTTGAAAATATACTCTGCAGTGTGAGACTCAGATGATGAATCAACAGACTTTAAAAAACATGTGCCCGACTCGGAATTCACACGAAAATTCATGATGCTCCTACCCCGCATATCTGTCCAAGCATCCGTCATAATGGAACAACCACCCTTCTTCCAAGATTGCTTATGACTGCTTATGAACTCCTTAGTCTCCTCAACTTCATCATTCGACAATGTCTCTGAGATCTCGTAATAAGAGGGAGGCTTGTATCCCGGTCCATATTGACCAATTGCCTCACACATACGAATAAAGGACTTGTGGGTGACCACATTGAATGAAATTTGACAGTCATAAAAGAACTTGGCCACATACTTATTGACCCGTGCACGTTGTTCCTTACAAAATGCATCTTTGATTGAACTTTGATGCATTTTGCATTCTTCAGATGCTTCTGACACTTTTTGTCTTTTATCCTCTCTTTCATATGGAGTTGCACTTGAACCCATGAATACATTGGCAACTTCATCCCTCATTTCTTGCAAATCTTTCGATTTATCACACTTCTTTTTTTGTGTATTGTCCAAGTATTCCTTCACTTCCTTTCTTATTTCAAAGTCAGCCTTTGGACAGGACGCTACATTTCCTTTGACATGTGCTAGATGTTGCTTCATTCTATTTATACGACCCTTTACAATCTTGCCACAAAGTGCACATGTGACTGTATTTGGATCAGTCTTTGAAGCGAGGAATGCATATTTCCAACCGGGATCACTAGATCCCGACGGAACATGACGGGTCGATGATGCATCTCCAACAACTTCAAGATTTGGTTGAGAGGCCATTGCTGCCATAATCATCACATATGAAAAAGAAATCAAACTCTTTTATATAAATTAAATGACAAACTTATAAAGTGAGATTGAGGCTGACAAACTAATGCAAAGGTTGATAACCTGGTGCTGATTTTATAACATAATCTTACCCACCAGTTAGCAAATAACCATATAGTCTTACCTAACTAGTCGAGAAAAATATAAACTAACCACATAATCTTACCTAGCTAAATATGTCATTAAAAATCAGATTATATAACAACTAACCATCATTGACAAGCAACTGGATAGGGGAGCAAGGGGGACTCACCAAAGATTTTATAACTTTGGTGCAGTCGTGAAGGTTGAGGCCGTGGAGGCTGCTGTGGCGGAATTTCGGCGACCGCACGAGGAGCAAGGGAGCTTCTGTGCGATGAGAAGAAGCACAGAGGGCCGAGGCGTGGAGGCGATGCAGGAAGGGGGCTCGTGTGCGATGGGAAGGTGCTGTTGGCGGAGGGATCGCGGAGGCGATGGTGGCGGGAGGAGCTTCAAGGCGATGAGAAGAAGCACAGAGGCGGAGGCGATGCAGGAAGGGGGGGCTTATCGCGGAGGCGAGGCTGGAGTTAGGGCTCCAAGTCGAAGTCGCCGAGGTCGAAGTCGCCGAGATCGAGAGTCGCGATATTGCATGGAGGCGAGAACAGGAAGGGTTAGGGTTCTATTTTGCGGAAGCGTTAAGATTTGTTTAAGTTAGATGAGGACCCTCTTTTGTTTAAGTCTAGGGATTTATTTCTATTAGAAAAACGGCCGACTACTCGGCCGCATATCACGTATACTCGGCCGCTTATGCGGTCTGAGCGCCTAAAAGCCGATTACCTCAAACACGGTGCGCCCAAGGATCCGACTCCGAGTATGCGGCCAAGTATGCGGTATACTCGGCCGTTTTCCTGAACACTGCCTCCATCGATGTTGGAGAGGGAGATGGAGACACGTTGTTCTAGGAGATGATCGCGTACGGGGAGGTGCGTAGAGAACTCGGGTTCTGAGTGCGTTGATGGCCTGATCTTTGCATGGAGATGGAGCTCTGCAAAATATGCGATGTGGGTTGTGTTGCCGGAGGTTGCGCCACCGAATGTGGATTCCTTTGAGGGGGTGTACCTATTGTGTTGAAGCCGAAGATGTAGGTGCACATGGGGGGGGGGAGGGCGTGGCTTCTTGATTGATGGTTGCAAGGGCTCTCCATGATGCCACTACCTCTACCGTTATTTGATTTTTTTCGCCGCCTGGAACATGGAAAGAGGCCGAGATTTGTCGATGCCCCTATTGGCACCGCCACCTCCATGGAGATGGTATGTGTGCATGTGGAGGTGCGACACTATATCTTTTTTTTGGAGCAGATCTAGGGTTCCACGACAACCCTAAAAAATCTTGACGAAGAAGATGATGAATCGAAATATTCGTAAACGAGATACGAATTGTAATATTTGAATATCGTATATGAACATAACTTTTGATATAGAAAAGCATGAACATTTTAATCAATCTTGGAAAAGAAAAGCGAATCTTCCAAAAACTGAATTGCTATGATACCATGTGGAAAACGTTAAAGCAGAAATGATTAAAAAATCAAGAGCACTGTTCAAAAAGATGGCCCAGGCGGTCGCATATGCGTAGGCGATGACACTCCTGAATCGCATATACAATATTCGATGTATATGCGGTTTTGGCGAGTATGTGGCCGACTTAACAACATATGCGGATGCATACTCGGTCGCCTATAGGCATGGCTGTAAAAATTAGTAGTTGGCACTCGGTCGGTTGGGTCATTGACTAAGGATTAATCGACAGTCGAGCGACTAATCAGATTTAGTCGGGTTTTATTTGGTTTTCATTTTCTAATTATTTTAAATATATGAATCCTTTTTGTATGTATATTCTTATATATTTACATATATTTATACATTTTTATATTATCATCGTAAAAGGAAAAAGTAATTGAATCTAAATAAAACATTAAGCGTATTATAATAAGTTTGCTTTAAACAATAAAAAAATAAAAAAATATGGTATTTCCAAGAAAAAATCGATTGACTATTTGGCCTTGTCGAAATTAGTCAATACTCGGTCGACCACCCCACCGACTAGACTAGTCGATCCTATTAGTCAGGCCAATCAGGGGATTTTTACAACAATGCCTGTAGTATAGACCCTTCTCCCTTTAGGCATCGGCTGTTGTTGATGCCCTTAAGGATTCAACTTCAGCTGCTATTATTGCCCTTCAATTTTCAGATGCTCTTATAGTTGTTTGCAGTAAATGTTAAAATTTATTATTTGATTTCAATTGATTTTATAGTAGCCTGGCATTTATTTAATTCATTTATTTAATTTGGTTTCTCTGTTGCTACCCTTCAAGCTTTCAAATTTCAAATGCTGCTGCTACAAATGCTACTACTGTAATTTATCATAATTGTTAAATTTAGTTATTCAAGCTTCAAATGTTGCTTATGCTGTTTTATGTAAATGCTAAACTAGTTATTTTTTGACTTTCAGTTGATTTTATAGTATTATGTTCTCTCATTTATTTAATTTCATTTCTTTTGCTGCCTTCAAGCTTCAAATGATGCTAATGTTATTATTTTTATTATGAAAGATGCCAATTTTTTATTCTGAAATTAGTTGATCATTATTTTGGAATTGGTTTGTTTTGTCATATTTTATAAGATTTTTTTGTTCTTATTTTTTCATTCTAACCGTAAATTTGCCAACTAATTCCACCTCTCAAATTCTCGTTATGAGGAATTCATTTATATAAATGGATGCCTTTTGAAAATACTTTGGTTGAAATCATATTGTACTTAAAGTTATATGCTTTATATTTCTTTTATGTTAGTTTTTTTGAAACATAAATATCTAATATTTGAATTGATCATTATATTTTTAATTAACGTAATACAAATCACGTAATCTGCATATACTTCTATCTGCTTACTCGTTCCAGACCTCCTGACTGAACAAGTATTGCATACCGACTTTCTGAACCTTGATCAAGAGCAATAAACATAACGACACTAGAGATTTTACGTGAGACCTTACTCCGTGAGGAGTGGGTTGAAACCACGAGAGAACACCCTAATGGACAGATTCTTCTATTTCTTTCTCTTAGTGAGTACATGGGTGTGTGGCTCTTTGTATAGCCCTACTGACTCTCCAGAGTCCAACCAATAGTCGATGTGGGACTATTCTTCATGGTGTGGTAATTGATCCTTGGATGGATCCAATTACCCACCTAGGTCATTCTCCAACATCCTTCAAGGTAAATATCCAATACTCATTTGATGTAGAATTTAATGACGAAGATATTGCTCTAAGAAAGTTCAAAAAATTTGTGGGCAACAAAAGATGCTTCAAGTTGAAGAGAGAAGATAATGAAGATGCACATACAATTCAAGGTCCTTGAAACCTTTTCTTGCATGGTGTTATGTTATTCTTGTTGATGGCGAGCTCCCTTGTTAGTGGTCTTCAAAAGATTTATCAGTCACTTACACCTTGCCAAGGTTTCTTTTGGCTCTTGATTTCCCTCTTAGTCCTTTATCCATTATCTAGTTTATTAAGGAAGTTAATTAGCAAGCCATATTTAGTCATCGTTTTATCTTTTGATATACTAGGAGGCTGTGTGGCCTTGAGTAGTTTGCCAGTTTTTTAGAAAGAGAAAAGAGATGTGCACCCAAGTTGGTGCATACCAAATTATAGTAATATTTTCACGAGCAATTACGAAGTTAAAGATTCAAAAAAGCTTTGATATGTTTTAGTACATTTTTCGTGTTGTAACTCTCCTTCCAGAACACCTCCCCGTTCTTTCTTGAGAATGTCCCTTATGTCCAATAATTATGCCCATCAAGAAGAAGAATGGTCATGCTAAAAAGGTCTTGCATCGTTTGCTTTTAGAAGTTAAAGGCACAAGGAGGGGAACATGTCCCTTGAGATCACGCCTTCACCATAGAAAGATTCTGATTAGCTGCTAAAGCATAGAGCCTTGGAATATGGTCAATATAAAGCCCCCCATCCCTTTCGTAGAGATGTATTTCTCTATGTACCTTTTCATCTATTTCTTTTCCTCTTATCTGTTTTATGTAATTTGTCCATAAGTATCTCCTCTATATAAGAGAACACGAGGCTTAAGAATAAACAAGTTTCTCATTTTTCCCAATATGGTATCAGAGTGGCGGTCCTAGACCGGAGCTCTCATACCAACGAACTCTAACCTTAATCCCATCGTGCCACCCTCTCTCGTTCCTGTTCTCGGCTCATCGATGCTGCGTCATTCTGTCCCTCTCTAGGGGCTAGCACCGCCCCTCCCATCAGGTGCTGCCGCCACTCCTCCTTTCTCTATTGGTCGCCTCCCTTCCTCTATCCAAGGGGAGTGCTGTCGCTCCTTCTCTATCTAGGGGTTGCAGTTGCCCCTTATCCCTTAGGGCGCATCTTCGCAGTCTTCGACTCTTGATTGATGGGATTGGTTGCTTGAGTTCACACATGTAACCAAATCCCTTTATGTCAGTGTAGACAAAAGCTTGTCTAGTCTACAACCTTAGTCTTCTCTAGCCGACATGTCAGAAAGCAAGGTAGATATCCCTACCCCAAGCGCCTTCAGATGTCCTGCCCCTATAGTGAAGATGGATGGGGCAAACTACGAATTGTGAGCCATGCAGTTCATGAGTCTAATGAAGTTGATAGGTAAGAAGCATATTTTTACTGAAGAAGAGTTGGCGGAGAAGACAAGATTGTATACCTCATGGGAGGCTGATGACGCATATGCTCAAGTGTAGTTATCTGGTACCTTGATACCAGAGATTGCAAATGATGTCTTGCACCAATCCACTGCCAATGCCATATGTGACATTCTTGATGTTCCGTATTCTCAGGCCAAGAATAACATAAATTCTGCAGCTTCAACATGACATCTTCACTGTAAAGCAGAATGGTAGACCGCTACATGCTCACTACCCTGCCTTGCAGGGAATGTTTGAGAAGCTCCACAGCTTCATGCCCCTTACGACTACTCCAAAAAAAGTTGAAGACATAACGAAATGTCATGATGGTAGGTGTCTTTCTGGGCTCTCTTGATTTACAATATGTGGTTGCTTCTTCTCAGATTCTGGCAGATGCTACCATTTCTCCCATGGAGGAGGCCTTCCGAAGATTTAGTCGGATCAATATTTCAACCCCTACTCCAGTGCCCAATTCATCTGCCATGGCGGCCTCTCGTGGAAGATGTGGTCCATCTCAGTTCCATGGACGGAGACCACGTGGTAGAGGTGGACATGGTCGTAGACCACCTTGTACCTATTGTCATCGATCTGGTCATACAGAAGATACATGCTACTCCAAGCATGGTTACAAAGCGTCCGTGTGCGTAGCAGAGCAGACTCAACACTATGGCACTTCAACTACATCAAATCAGCATTATGATGAGCTTGTGTCTCGACTGAGAGATATTATGCCCCTAACTAGTACTCCATCTGCTTCAGAGAACAACTTGGACATTGCTGGTACTGCAAAAGCTAGTACTTCAGGTAGTACTCCTACCTCTACTTCATCATGGTTCAGATATCTCGGAATGAGTTATATATTCTGGTGCAACACATCATTTGTGTGGAGATAGAAATCAACTCATATAGATTTCTCCTGGAAAGACATTGGTCATAGCAGATGATACTCATTCCCCAATCATCGGATAGTGGGTGATCACCTTGACGCCATCTATGCGATTGCAGAATGTGTTGCATGCCCCTAATTTCTCCATGAATTTACTACATGTTAGTTATATTACTATGAATTTACATTGTCGAGCGATATTTGACCCATCATCTCTTGTGTTTCAAAACATTCTTACGGGCATAAAGATGGGATGTGGCTGTGAGCAGGGTGAGCTCTATCGATTGGTCCAAACACGATATCCTAGAATATCTTCCCATTCCAATGGACCTGTCTCTCGCTTCCTATGACATATGCGCTTCGGTTATCTTCCACTTCAGAATTGCATCAAGTCCTTCCCCAGATTTCACCCAACTCATCATTTAATTATGAAGCATGTCAGTTAGGAAAGCACTGTCGATCTGTCGTCCCTAGTCGTCAGAGTCGGAGTAATGGCTCTCCTTTTGAGTTTTTCCATGTAGATATTTGGGTTCCAAGTCGTGTTCCCGATCATCAGGGGCACCGATTTCATTTAGTGGCTGTGGGTGATTTTAGTCGTCTGTCTTGGGTTTTCTTGTTGAAGAATAAATCGGAAGCGGGCAATGCTATTATGAATTTCATTAAAGTTGTGCAGAATGTTTTTCCACCTCCGTAAAAATTGTAAGAATGGACAATGCTCTTGAATTTTGTACTCATGTGCTTTCTCAATTCCTCTCATCTCATGGTATTTTTCATTAAACATCTTGCGAATACACGTCTTAGCAGTACTGTATCGCTGAAAGAACGCACCGTAATCTTCTTGATGCCACTCGTACCCTCCTTGTTCAGAGCTGTGCACCGTATTCTTTCTGGGGTGATGCGGTTCTCACAGCTTGTTTTTTCATCAACTGTATCCCCTCGTCGATGCTGGGGGAGAAGATACCTTTCTCTCTTATTTTCCCTGACAAGGAATTGTTCTCTCTTACCCACCCCTCGTGTGTTTGTATCTGTTACGTTTGTCCTTCAGTTGTCTTGAGAGATTGACAAGCTCTCTACTAGGGATGTCAAATGTGTTTTTGTTGGGTACTCCAGGACTCAGATGAGTTATCGTTGCTATGATCCGTTACACAAGAGATATTATGTTAGTGCAGGTGTCACATTTTTTGAGTCTATCATGTATTTTTCTCCTACAGGTGACAGGTTGACACCCTCAGATTCAGATGATGAGGTGTATATTCCACCTCCACCCATGCACCCACCACCTTCGTCACCAACTCCATCGCCACCTCCTCCATCACCTCCACCAGTCCCACCTCCTCCTATTGTTCTGGTTCCACCACTACCATATCTCTCCAGTCGACGGCCAACTCCTTCTCATGTTCATCGTTCGTCTTCTAGCATGCCCTAGGTTTTTTATGAGAACATTACTTCTAATGATGTGTCTGATGATGTTTCTTAAAAGGGGTTATTTCCGGAGGGGGATGATTATGCGGTAGCAACGGTGATGATGGTCTTGATTTGCCTATCGCTATTAGGAAGCAGAAGCGTTTCTATGCTTCCTATTCGCTTGCTTCTCATGTCAGCTTTGAGCGTCTGACAGGTGACTTTGGGGGGTTTGTTACTGCTTTGTCCACCGTGGCCATTCCGTGGACTACCAGGAGGCATTGACCGATAGCAGGTGGCGTCTTGCTATGGAAGAAGAGATAACGACCCTTCTGTCGAGATGTACTTGGAGTTTGGTCCCGTCCCTTATTGGGATGTCTATAGTAAGTTACAAACGGGTATTTACAATAAAGCAAAATGTCGATGGCTGCATTGATCGGTACAAGGCTCGATTAGTTGCGCGTGGCTTTACCCAAACACACAGGGTGGATTATCTTGACATCTTCGCTCCTGTTGCTCGTCATTCTACCGTACAAATTCTTTTATCAGTTGCAGTAGTTCGATATTGGCCTCTGTTTCAACTTGATGTCAAGAATGCATTTTTGTATGGTGACCTTTAGGAAGAAGTCTACATGCAACAACCACCAAGGTTTGCTGCTGAGGGGGAGTGTTTACATGTACGTAGACTTCATAAGGCAATTTATGGACTTAAGCAGAGCTCGAGACCTTGGTTCTCGAAGCTCAGACTTGTTTGAAAAGCATGGGTTCAAATGGTCAAATGCATATCATTCTCTTATCATACAGAGAACCTCGAGAGGTATGATTGCTATTATGGTATATGTTGATGATATACTTATTACATGAGATGATATACAAGGAATAAAGATGGCGAAAAAAATCCTGAGTCGTGAATTTGTTTCCAAGGATCTGGGGGCTCTCAGATATTTTCTGGGATTGAAGTTTGCCAGAAATCAACAAGGGATTGTGATGACTCAAAGGAAATGTGTCACGGATTTGCTAAGTAACATGGGTATGCTTGGATGTTGACCTGCTTCTACACCCATGGATCGAAGCATGAAGCTGTATGATGATGATACTGATGAGGGTGATAGGAGAAGATACATGGAACTGGTAGGACAGCTTCTTTATGTTACCATTACTAGACCCGACATTTCATTTGCTATCAGCCGGGTGAGCTAGTTCGTGGAACAACTTCGTCAGGTACATATGGATGCTATACAGATGATACTGAGGTATCATAAATCATCTCAAGGTGCATGGATGCTATTTATGAGAGGGGGCACCATCACTATCTCAGCATATGCATACACAGATTATGTAGGGTGCCCCAAGGACAAGCAGTCAACCATCAGGTTTGCTATATTTGTTGGAGATTCATTTGTCTCGTGGAAAAGCAAGAAGAAAATTGTTGTTGTTAGATCTAGTGCTGAATTTGAGTATAGGGTTATACCACAAGCATGCACAGAAATGATGTGGGTTCGAACAATCTTTACAGATCTACATATAGAGGCTCCTCTTCCCATGTCACTGAAATACGACAATCAGTCTGCCTTATTCATTCCCAATAGTCCTGCATTCCACGAGAGGACAAAGCACATTGAGGTCGATTGCCACTATATACGTGACCTGATTCAGAAGAGTTTCATTGCTACATCCCATGTCAGCTCAGGGGACCAGACGACATACATTTTCACCAAGGCCTTACTTAGAGGATCATTTCAAAAGTGGGGAGTGTAGAGATATATTTCTATGTTTATGGACCTTTTCATCTTTTTCTTTTCCTCTTATCTGTTTTGTGTAATTTACCCATAGGTCTCTCCTCTATATAAGAGAACCTAGGGCTCAAAGAATAAACAAGTTTCTCATTTTTCTTAACACCTTTTGATTGGCCATCAATCAAAATATGAAAATCTCACGATTCCTGACCACCAAACTTAGAAACATGGTGGCCTCAGATCCCCTACTAGAAGCTAGAGGGATGTCAGGTATCACTCATCAGAACATATAAAAATGCCCCAATGTCATTACATGTGTCCTCTTTGGAACGAGCCATGACAAAGGGGGCTCGTTCACATCCGTGGGTGTGGGCATCAGACGAGGGTCTCCTCACACTTGGAAGCACATGGGAGTGGATTCGCCCAAAGCCCCTGCCTATCCCTTGGGGGAATTTGGTGTACTTGAAACCTGTATGGAGATCCTTCTTTCTTCCAATCAAGAATCTACTTTAGATGAAAGAATTTTGGAGTGAGACATACGTGAAGGCATCGAACTCCAAATCATAATACGAGTTTACAAGTTCCCCCACAAAGCTAGTTGGTTTGCTGGAGTGTGAGGCTAAGTGTCTGTTCGGTTGGGGGGTTATCCCCCAATTTGGGCGGGTTATCCCCCAAACCCCACATTCCTAACCCACTAGTGGGGCCCACTCCCTTCCCATCAAAAAAGTTATATATTATATCATCATATCATCTAAAAATGATAAAATACTCAACTTCCACTCACTATTCCAAACTTCAATACAATCACATCACAACAACCACCCACTTTTTCAAATTTCAATACGATCATATCATAATAATTATCAACTTTTTCAAATTCCAATACAATCACATCACACAAACCCTCCCAACCCTTGACCCACCAACTAAACACACAAACACAAAATCGGGTTATCCTCCCATGGATAACCCACGAACCAAACACACCCTAAGGGTAGTGGGACATAGTTTCGATATCAGATGATACATTAGATAATCATTCCTCCTGATGCTTATCACTTATCAGAACATAGAAACGAGCCCTAATTCCCCATATATATGCACATGTTCGCCTTTTTGAGTCTTAACACACCCAAACTCCCATCCTCATAGGTAGTGTGCCTGTCTCCCAAACAATCACATGGTTTTTCATAGGAAGTACCTTGGTCTTTACAAGTTCGCGCAGACTCCATTTGCTGTTATATCCACCAATTTCTCTAGAGTGTCTTAGTTTGCTTTTCCCTGGTATCTTCCATTCTGTGCTATGTTCTTTTACAACGTTCTCCATAGTCCACTTTTCTGTGAGTCGTATGCATTTGGAAAGCATCATTGATCCTCAATCCTAGTATGTCTGATTAAAGTTGTTATCCTATGGTTTAGTTAATATATTTGGATGTTTGAGGTCTAGTCATGTTTCTAATCTTCTGGGACATAAGTACTAATGGGTTGTAATTCATCGTTATGGTTTAGCAAGTTTGGTTTTCCTTTTGAGGATCAAATCATTTACTTGTAGAAAAGAATCACTTTTCTACTGTTTTCATGGCTATCAGGTCTCGCAATGCTATTGAGTTTTGTACAAGTTTTCATATATACTTTTCATGGGAGTTTAAGATTATTCACCAAACTTATTGTGCTTACATTTACATCAGAACGATATTAAGAGATAAAACATAGTCGTTTTCTTGATGTGACAAGAACCCTCTTAATCTATAACCATGGTTCTCATACACACATGTATGTGTATTGTTGGGAAAAATAAGAGAGATGATTTATTCCTTGGAACTCTTGGCTCTCTTATGTAGAGGAGAGATCAACATAAATTTCAAAAGAGAACATAATATAAAGAAGAATAAGAAAACATTACAGAAATAAGAAATATTTCTACACTTCCCGTCAAGATGGAGCATAGATGTCAATCATGCTCAGGTTGGATGAACATTTCTGGAATGATCCTCTAAGCAATGTCTTGGTGAAGATATCAGTCGAACGAACGTTTCTGGAATGGTCCTGAACTAACATGTGTTGTGGAAATCAAGACCTTCTAGATCATCTCTTGTATATTGACAATTTACTTCAATGTGCTTTATTCTTTCATTAAATGCATGATTGTTTGTAATAAACAAGGCAACTTGATTGTCACATTGTAATTGCATAGGAAGAGGTACATATACATACATACATATACATACATACATATATACATATATATATATATATATGCAAATCTGCTAGCACTGCACGAAACCACATCATTTCTAGGCTTGCTTGCACCATAGTCCTATATTCAGATTTGGCACTTGACCTAGCAACAATAGTTTATTTCTTACTCTTCCAAGAAACAATAGAGCTGCCAACAAAGACAACAAAGTACGAAGTTGACTTCCTATCTTCAAGACACCTGCATAATTTGCGTCTGCACATGCAGAAACAGAGAGACTTGATCCTTTCCTGAATAGCGGTCCTGTACCTGGAGAAGACTTTAGGTACCTTAATATCGTGTATATAGCATCCATGTCTACCTGTCTGGGTTGCTCCATAAACTGACTCACCCGACTTACTACAAAGGAGATGCCGAGCCTAGTGATAGTAACATACATGAGTTTTCCCACCAACTCTCTGTATCTCCTTCTGTCAATCTCACATGTATCATCATCATCATATAATCTCATGCTGGGATCCATAGGAGTGGTAGAGGGTCTACAACCACTCATGCCTATCTCGACTAGTATATCCGTAACATACTTCCTTTAGGTCATCACAAGACCAAGGCAATCCTTGCAAACTCTAGCCCTAAGAAGTACATTAAGGTGCCAAGATCTTTGGTGACAAATTGTTGACCCAAGAATTCCTTTGCCTTCTTGATTCCCTGCACATCATATCCTGTGACAAGTATATCATCAATATATCCCATGATAACAGTTGTACCTATGGGTGTTCTCTGCACAAATAATGAATGATCTGCATTTGATCTTTTAAACCCCTGCTTTTCAATCATATCGAAGAGCTTCTGAAACAATGCCCTGGGACTCTGCTTAAGGCCATATGTGGCCTTGCGAAGTCTACACATCTGCTGACACTCCCCCTCAGCAACAAACCCCTGAGGCTGTTGCATGTAGACTTCCTTCTGAAGATCACCATACAGAAAAGCATTTTTAACATCTCGTTGATATAAAGGACAATCACGTATAACAACGAAAACTAGAGCACGTAGAGTAGAGTGGCGAGCTACATGAGAAAATGTTTCCAGATAATCTACACCTTAAGTCTGTGTGAATCCTCTTGCCACCAACCTCGCCTTGTAATGATCAAGGCTCCCATCTGCATGGTGTTTAACGGTAAACACCCATTTGCAGCTAACAACAGATGCCCCGTTAGGAGCCTTCACCGAACTCCAAGTACCTCTTGATTATAGAGCAACCATCTCCTCTTCCATAGCTAGGCGCAAACGATTGTCCTGCATAGCCTCCTGATAAGTCCGTTGTATATGTACGGTTGCGAAAGCAATAACAAACCTTCAATAGTCCCCTATAAGTCGAACAAACATAATTTGAGAGGCAAGAGTATATGAGACCCCACTACGCTTTCCCTTGCGAAACACAATAGGAACATCCAGATCATTAGGAGCTTCTTCAATCTGTAAAATATCCTGCATAGAGCCCTTTCTAGAAGCCTCGTCAGACCCATCATTAAAAATAATATTTTCAAAAGATACCTTTGTCATGCTGGATGACGGGCGTTGACCATGAGGAGGTCTACGAGTATAGAGTCGCTGTAATGGTGGAATGGCAACAACTGGAGATGGGAGAATTGGTGAATATGGTGGTGATGGTGATTATGACGGAGAAGTAGGATGTGAAGGTTGAGACATGGTAAGAGATGGCGAAGGAGGTGGAATAACCGGCATGGGTGGAGGAGGAGGCATACAAATGTCATTATCTGATTCAGAAGAAGTCAACCTGTCGCATGTAGGGGAAAAATACATCACCGATTCAAATGAGGTAACATCTATGTTAACATACTATTTTCTGTTGAGAGGGTCATAACACCCATAGTCCTTCTGCGTTCTAGAGTAACCAACGAAAACACACTTGACATCTCTAGGAGAGAGCTTGTCAAGACCTGGAGACAATTGATGAACAAATGCCACTAATAAGCGAGAATAACTCTTTATCTGTAAATGCCATAAAAAAAGAATCTTCTCACCTAGAACCGACGAAGGCACGCGATTCACCAGATAACATGCCGTAAGAATCATATCTCCCCAGAACGAATGAGGAGAATTGCTCTGAATAAGAAGTGTACGAGTGATATCAAGTAAATGATGATGCTTTCTCTCAGCCACTCCATTTTTCTGAGATGTATATGCACAAGAGGTCTGATGAATGATACTACAAGAAACAAAGAATTGCGAGAGTACACGAGTACAAAATTCCAATACATTATCCGTTCTCACAATTTCAATAGAAGAAGAAAAGATATCTTGCACTTTATTTATAAATCTTGTAATGATATTCCCAGCCTCAGCTTTATTCTTTAATAGAAAGACCCATGATAGGCGCGAAAAATCATCAACAACAACTAAATAAAATCCGTGTCCATGATGATCAGGGACACGACTTGGACCCCAACTATCGACATGAAACAACTCAAAAGGAGAAGTACTATTTCGACTTTGACTATTGGGAAATACTGGGCGATGGTGCTTTCCCAACTGACACGCCTCTATTCAAAAGAGGCACGAGGTGAGATATGAGGAAGAACTTGACGAATTTTCTGGAGGGGGAAGGTGACCGAAGCGCAGATGCTACATGAATGGTGAGACAGATCCTGTAGAATGGGAGGAAAGACCCGCAAATGGATTTCGGATGAGACGGTAAAGGCCTCCTTGCTCACGACCACGACCAATCACCTTGCCTGTAAGGATGTCCTTAAAAATAGGAGAATATGTGTCAAAAATAGCTCTACAATGCAAGTCCTTCGTAATTTGGATAATGGACAGTATATTCATAGAAAAATCTAGAGCATGCAACACATTTTGTAGTCGCATCGAAGGTGTCAAGCTTTACTCCCCCTGTCTAGTGCTAGGGGAGTCAATCCCTTCAGCAATAACTACTATCCTCCTTGGAGGGATCTGTTTGTAAGCTGTAAGCTGAGCTCTATCTCCACATAAATGATGTGTAGCTTCAAAATCCATAATCCAATCTGTAATATTAGGCCCATGACAGGGTGTAAAAACAAAGATGCTACCGGAGGTACTGGCACTGGCAGAGGCGACAAAATCTGGTGTAGATGAGGCGGTAATGGAACCTTCTGAGGGCATAATGTCCCTCAATCAAGAAACTAGGTCATCGTATCTCTGATCTGAAGGAGTAATAGTAGACGAGTCAGCTTGCTTCGCAACACGAGCTGAGGTAGGGAAGCCATGCTTAGAATAACATATATCCTCTGTATGACTTTGACGATGACAATAAGTGCAGGGTTGACGAATACGACGTCCTCTACCCCGAGGTCCACGTCCACGGAAAGAAGAAGAGCCTCCTATACCCTGAGAGGCTGCCATTGTTGAAGAAAACTGGCTCGTAGTAGACGGGATAGTAATCCTGCTCAGTCTATAAAAGGCTTCCTCCATGGGAGGGATAGTTGCATCTACAAGGATCTGGGAGCGAATAGCTTCATATTCAGGATCAAGAGCTGCTAGGAATACGCCGACCATGGTAGCATTCCTATAGGTCTTTTGCTGCTCTGGAGTAGCCGTGGGAGGCATGAAGCTGTGTAGCTTCTTAAACATCCCACGCAAGGATGTATACTCCGAATTACGAGGTCGCCCGCTCTACTTGACAGTGAAGATATCATGCTGAAGCTGCAGAATCTTCATCTCATTCCTCGCCTGAGAATAAGTGGATGCGATGATGTCCCACATCGCCTTAGCGGTGGGTTGATATAGTACGTCATTGGCGATCTCTATCGCCAATGTACTAGAAAACCAAACCTTGGCTTACGCATCATTCGCTTCCCATGAGGCGTTAACCCCAGTCTTCTCCATGGGCTCCTCCTGTGTAAGAATGTGTTTCTTACAGTTAGACTTCATCGGCTCATAGTTTGTTCCATCCATCTTGACTATAGACGTTGGACCTCTGAAGCCGCCTGTAGCGGGTACGTCGACCTTTTGTTCTGACATATTGTCGGGAGAGAAAGGCTAGGGTTAAGTAGACCAAATGAACAAGTGTTTACACAATCATGTAAGGATTTGAATGCATATGTGGACATATGCACCCAAATCCATCAAGCAGGGAGAAGCAAGGCCTTAAATGTCGGTTTCGGTCACCATTTCGGTATCGACCAAAACAGAATTTCGATGGAATTTCGGTGGAATTTCGACCAAAATTTCGGTCATTTCGGTCATTTATTGTATTAGGAACCCCATATTTCGGTCGTTTCGGTCGAATTTCGATTTCGACTGGATATCGATATTCGACAGAAATTCGACCAAATTTCGCTGAAATTTGAGGCCATGGGGAGAAGCTCCGACGACTGCGTGGGGAGTCGAATCACATGAAGGTGCTATGCGCGAGAGGACAGCGCGCGGAACTGAGCCGCACAGTCGCGCGACGTGTCGGAGAACAACACATGCAGGCGGTGGCGCGAGGGCGTAGTGCGGGTGCTGCGCGCAGTCGGCGATGATGGTGGTGCGACACGGGGTGGTGATGAGTGGTCCGCGGGGAGGGAGTCAACTCGTATACGTGCTGCTGAGGGCAGTGCGTGGAACGAGGGGGTTGAAAGGTAGGGGTTAGGGTTCGAGAGCTCCAGTCTAGGACCGCCGCTTTTATACCATGTTGGGAAAAATTAGAGAGATGATTTATTCCTTGGATCCCTAGGCTCTCTTACATATGTTGATACCTATGGGTAAATTACAATAGAGAACAAAATATAAAGAAGAATTAGAAAACGTTACATAAATAAGAAATATTTCTACATGTATATCTATCTACCTGTATTCGCGTTCAAAGATACGTACGTGCAAACTTGGCGCCTAGAGGTGCTGAGATGTACGCTTCAAGGTAACGTTTAATGAAAAATATCCCGAGGCAATTTCAGTGAGGTGTATGCCTCGGTGCTTCGAGGCTTATCGAGGTTTTAAGACAAAAGACGATCACAAGGTGCCACCTCGAGGTTGAAGTATTTTTCAGTCATGGTTATCGGTGGGTATTGCATGTATAAGCTTCTAATCGATTTAATAAACCATTAGTGTTCATTTTTATTTGAAAACTAGACCGCTAACCGTGATTGGTATAAATATAAGAAAAAAAGGCAGGTTCAATTGAATTTATAATGAAGTATTCGAATGAAATTCAAAAACTATAGTGTCAATTGGAATTTTATGGTTGGTCTGGAGAAGCAAACATCGACAATTGCAAGATTTCCATTAATATTAGCATTTATTGGCTTGTTAGATATGATATATGTTAGCATATATTATTCAATTATTTCTTAGTTATTTCCAGTTCCTGTCGTCTTCTTTATCTAATTTACCCATAGGCTACTCTCCTATATAAGCGAGCCTAGGGCTGATGGAATAAACATGCTCTTTCATTTTTCCCAACATGGTATCAGAGCGACGGTCCTAGACCGGAGTTCTTGAAACCCTAACCCTAACCCTAGCCCCACCGTCGAGCCCTCTCTCTCCTCGCATTGCCGCCGACGAAGGCACCTCTCATAGCATCTCGCCTGCGAGTCCTCCAGCCCTCCTGCGCCTGCGCATCCCTATCGTGCGGTGTCGTGCACGCATCTCCAGTGTGCCGTGCGCATCTCCAGCGTGTCGTGCGCGCTTCCCTCGCGTGCGGTGCCTCCGTCTGCGCCTGCACGAATTGCGCACTGTGCTGCGTGCCTAGCGCACGTCCCTAGCGTGCTCTCCAGCGCGCCCCTCGCGTATATAGCGCATTTCCAGTGCGCCTTCTCGTGCAGCCCCTCTCACGCTCCCTGCGCCTAATTGCGCGCTCCCTGCGCGCCCCTTTGTGCGCCTAGATCATCTCTGCACGTAGTTCGAGCGCGCACACCTTCAGAGGAATGGGTTTGGTTGCTTGAAGTCTACACCTGCAACTAAACCCATCTATGTCCGTGTAGACAATCTTATTCTCAGTCTACGACTCCAGTCTTTGGTTACAAGTATGTCAGAAAGCAAGGCAGATATCCCATCTGTAGGTGCATTTCGAGGTCCAGCGCCGATTGTGAAGATGGATGGTTCGAACTATGAAATGTGGGCAATGCAATTCATGAGTATGATGAAATTAACCGGTAAGAAACACATTCTTACTGAAAAAGAGCCTGCCGAGAAGACTGGAGTTAATACCTCGTGGGAGGCAGATGATGTATATGCCAAAGTTTGGCTATCTGGAACTCTTTGCCAACGATATTCTTCACCAGCCCACGGCCAAAGATATGTGAGATATTCTAGCCGCCACATATTCTCAAGCAAAGAATGAGACAAAGATTCTGCTGCTCCGGCATGACATATTCACTATCAAGCAGAATAGACGTCCTCTACACTCACTGTACACATCCTTGAGAGGGATGTTCGAGAAGCTGTATAGCTTTATGCCCCTGACTGCCACACCAGAGCAACAGAAGACCTACCGAAATGCCACTATGGTCGGAGTTTTTCTCGCTGCCCTTGATCCTGAGTATGAGGCAGCACTGTCTCAGATCTTAGCAGACTCTACTATTCCTCCTATGGAGGAAGCCTTCCACAGGTTGAGCCGGATCACTGTTCCATCTACAGCGACAAATCAGACTGCCTCAGCCATGGCTGCCAACCGAGGCCGTGGAGGATACCATCATACAAGCGGCCGTGGCCCTCGTGGTAGAGGAGGCCGTACTCGGCCAACGTGTACCTACTGTCATTGCACCGGACATACTGAAGACATGCTACTCTAAGCATGGTTTCCCTGCATCTGCACGAGTTGCTGAGCAGATAGAGCCCCCATCTGCTGCTTCTTTGGATCAGCGCTTTGATGATCTTGTTGCCCGTCTGAGGGGCATTATTCCTTCATCTCATCCAGCATCCACTCTTGAGAGCCATTTTGATGTTGCTACATCCGCTTCTGCTTCTGCCAATACATCAGGTAGCATACATGCATTTACTAATAGTGGATCAGATACTTTAGCTTGGATTATGGACTCTGGCGCTACACATCACCTATGTGGCGATCAAAGTCTACTTACAGGATACAAACAGATCCCCCCAGGTCGAACAGTGGTCATTGCTAATGGCACACATTCCCCGATTATTGGTCAGGGGGAGACTAGACTAACACCATCGATGCAGCTCAAGAATGTGTTACATGCACCTGAGTTTTCAATGAATTTATTATCTATCAGCCAAATTACAAAGGATTTACAATGTTGGACGATTTTTGATCCATCTTCTCTTGTTTTTCAGGACATCCTTACGGGCAACGTGATTGGGCGTGGCTATGAGCAAGGAGGCCTATATCGCCTATGCCAAACTTCTTTTGCTGGCACCTCATCTCTACCTACTGGACCTGTTTCTCCTCTACTATGGCATCTGCGCTTTGGACATCTGTCTATTCAGAAGTTGCGTCGTGTGTTACCCCAGGTTTTACCTCACACATCTATCCAGTGTGAGGCGTGTCAGTTGGGAAAACATCGTCGGTCTACCTTTCCCAGTCGTCAGTATCGGAGTAGTACCTCCAATTTTGAGTTATTTCATATTGATATCTGGGGTCCGAGTCATGTTCCTGACCATCAGGGACACCGTTTTTTTATTGTTATTGTGGATGACTTTTCTCGTGTGTCATGGGTATTTTTGTTAAAGAATAAATCTGAAGAAGGAAATATTATTATCAATTTTCTTAATGAGTTTCGTAATGTTTTCTCCACATCTGTTAAAATTGTAAGAAGTGATAATGCCCTGGAATTGTGTATTCATGTCCTAGCCAATTATTTCTCATCCCAAGGGATTATCCACCAGACATCCTGTGCCTATACCTCTCAACAGAATGGGATTGCTGAAAGGAAACATCGCCACTTACTAGATGTCACCAGGTCACTTCTTATACAGAGCCATGTTCCTTACTCTTATTGGGGTGACGCGGTTCTTACAACATGTTATTTAATCAATCGTATGTCGTCATCTGTTCTAGGTGAAAAGATTCCTTTTTCCCTTATCTTCCCTGATAAAGAACTATTTTCTCTTACTCCTCGTGTGTTTGGTTCGGTTGCCTTTGTCCACCAGTTGTCTCCAGGTACTGACAAGCTCTCTCCAAGGGCTGTCAAGTGTGTGTTTGTTGGGTACTCCAGAACTTAGAAGGGGTACAAGTGCTATGATCCATTGCACAGGCGGTATCTTGTTAGTGCAGATGTTACATTTTTTGAATCCGTCATGTATTTTTTATCCTCAGGTGATCAGTTGACACCTCCAGCTACTACCGATGCTATCTATGTGCCACCACCACCACCATTACAACCATCACCACCACCACCACCAGCTCCATTATCATCATCTGCACCTCCTATTTCTATTCCTGTTTCACCACTACCATTTCATTATACCCGCAGGACTGCTCCAGCTCATGGTCATGACTCATCCACTAGCTCGCCTAAGGTATGTTCTGAAGATATTACTATTGATGGATCTAATGATGTTTCTGAGCATGATGTGTTGCAGAGGACAGACGAGGACACATCTGACTTAGATGTTCCTATTGCTATGCGCAAGTCGAAGCGAAGCTGCGCCAAATATCCGTTAGCAGTTTCTGTGTCATTTGAACGACTATCTGGAGATTTCAAGAACTTTGTAATCGCCTTGTCAGCTGTAGATATTCCAAGGAGTTACCAAGACGCTCTGAAGGATAGTAGATGGCGTCTAGCGATGGAGGAAGAAATGGCAGCACTCCAGTCTAGTGGAATGTGGAGTCTGGTTCCTATACCTGCTGATGTGTCACCTGTGAGCTGCAAGTGGGTATTTACAATCAAGCAGAATGCGGATGGCAGTATTGACAGGTACAAGGCTCGCCTTGTTGCTCGTGGCTTTATACAAACATACGGGGTGGACTACCTTGATACTTTCTCGCCAGTAGCCCACCATTCTACTCTATGGATCTTGCTATCAGTTGCGGTTACCCGTGAGTGGCCTCTGTGTCAGTTGGACGTCAAGAATGCATTCTTATACGGTGATCTCCAGGAGGAAGTCTACATGCAACAACCACCTGGGTTTACTGTTGAGGGGGAGTGTTCCAACGTGTGTAGACTTCATAAGGCTATCTATGGCCTTAAACAGAGCCCCAGAGCGTGGTTTCAGAAGCTCTCAGATCTCTTTGAAAAACAGGGATACAAACGTTCGAATGTTGATCATTCCTTGTTTGTACAAAAGACTTCCAGAGGCACCATTGCAATCATGGTCTATATAGACGACATCTTAATTACAGGTGATGATATACAAGGAATAAAGGAGGCAAAAGAGATGCTGGGGCGGCGTGAATTTGTTACTAAGGACCTTGAGGTGCTTAGATATTTTCTGGGACTGGAGTTCGCCAGAAATCCGTATGGGCTAGTAATGTCTCAGAGAAAGTATGTTACTGACCTGCTGAGTGAAACATGAATGCTTGGTTGTCGACCTGCTACCACACCAATGGACCCTAGTATGAAACTATATGATGATGATACGGAGGAGGTGGATAAGAGAAGATACAGAGAACTGGTGGGCAAAATTCTGTATGTCACTATCACTAGGCTCGACATAACCTTCGCAGTGAGTCGGGTGAGCCAGTTCGTGGAGCAACCACGCCAGGTTCATATGGATGCTATACACATGGTACTCAGATACCTTAAGTCTTCTCCAGGTGCGGGTTTTTTGTTCAAGAAGGGTAAGGCGATCTCTATCTCAGCTTGTGCAGATGCAGACTATGCAGGGTGTCCCAAGGACAGAAAATCTATGTCGGGGTTTGTTGTATACATTGGAGATTCTCTAATCTCATGGAAGAGCAAGAAGCAAACCGTGGTAGCGCGGTTTAGTGCTGAGTCTGAATATAGGGCTATGGCCCAGGTTAGCACAGAAATGATGTGGGTAAAAGCTGTGCTCACAGATTTACATATAGATGTTCCACTTCCTATGGCATTAGAGTGTGACAATCAGGCGGCTTTGTTTATTGCAAACAATCCAGCATTCCATGAACGAACCAAGCACATTGAAGTTGACTGTCACTTTATACGTGATATGATCTAGAAGGGATTCATTGCTACATCCCATGTCAGTTCAGAGAATCAAACTGCAGATATCTTCACCACGACACTACTACGAGGCCCGTTCCAGAAGTGTGCATCCAAGCTAAGCATGATTGATATCTATGCTCCATCTTGTGGGGGAGTGTTAGCATATATTATTCAATTATGTATTTCTTAGTTATTTCCAGTTCCTGTCGATTTCTTTATGTAATTTATCCATAGGCTACTCTCCTATATAAGAGAGCCTAGGGCTGATGGAATAAACATGCTCTTTCATTTTTCCCAACAATATATATCGAAATCATCCTACAATTAGGTGACAATCTATTTGACCATTTCGATCCTTTTTTTCCCATAAAATATGTTAATGTCATAAGTTGAAGCTAAAAAAACAAACTGTAAATGTATATAAACCCATATTGCTAATGAAATTCAAGATTTCATTTCTTTTTAGTGGGCATGTAGCTTTTTGAAAGAGGAAAGACAATTATGCATCTAAATACACGACTAATATTTACGCTTCATAAATTGAGCTTCTATCACAATTTTACAACTTTGATTAGTCATGTAAATATAAAGTAAAAGGGTGATCCTACATGAGTTTTTTTATGTTTCCATAGCATATTTTAATTTTATATGTGCTTGCTAATTTATGCAAGTTGGATAGATTTCATTTTCTAATTTGGTACACATAGTTGAGTGTTCAACTTTTCTTTTAATCTTGTTTGGAAATGTTATGCAATTTAAATGCTATAGATTTTAAGGAGGTGATTGGCTACACGTTATAATCAAAGTCATGAGTTATGTTAATTTGTCAACATATATGCCGTGCAAAGTGAGTTAATCTTATGCAATGGATGCTAATTTTTGTATTTATTTTGTTTGTATAGAGCTGTCTTAGTGATGTCGTACAATTTTCATTTATTTCTCTTTTATGATATAATCTTATAAATCATGTAATAAAGGATTATTCCAAAAATCCTTTACAACATAGAGTTTCGTGTTGAAATATAATTTTCTTAGTATTGTACGGTATTTATTTATTACATTTCATATTTTTGGGTGGAAAATGAAGCTTACGCCTTGATTACTTCAAGGTTTACGCCTCACCTCGAAATCAGAAAATCGCCTCGTTCCTCCTTTCATATTTCTAAACCTTGCATGCAAATGTATGCGTGCACGTAGAATTTAGAAGTAATAAAAGAATGTACGTGTAATGTAAGTGCTCGCCTGGAGCCCCTGACACAATTTTTAAAAGTAATATAAGCATTTAGAAGTAATATAAGAATGTGCATATGTATACATAAGTGTGCTAAGTGCTAAGACAATTTTTAGAACTAATATACATTTAACTTAAAAATCTAAAAATGGATAAATAAACACAAAAATGAGATAAAAAGTCCCATTTTTGCTCTAGATGCTCGCCTGGACACCTCACATCAGGCACTTTCCTGAGAAGCACTTGCTGCAAAAAGCCTAGGGCACTGGGGCCTCACCTTTCCTTGGCACTCTGGCTGCCAAGGTTTAGAGAGTTGGTATGCGGTATTTGTTCCGTTAAGCAATTTGAAGCGAGTAAGCGGGCTGGCAGAAGTATATGCGGAAAAAATTAATTAAAAACAAAACAATAAATTCAAACATTCAATATTTACGTTTCAAAAAAAAAAGAACACGCAAGAAATATGAAGTGAACTTTTTTACAATGTGATTTCAACCAAAGCATTTCCAAAAATCATCCATTTATATAAAGTCTGGATCATATCATTCATAAAACATATCTAAGAATGTCAGCTAATAAACTAAAATTCCATAATATATCTATATCTCTGCTTTTTTCCTTACCAATTTTGAAATCAATTGGCAATTTCTACACCTAATAATATAATCTAAATAGAGATATAGACCAATTGACAAATCCAAACCAAATGAATAAGCAGAGATATCTAACTTAGGGATAAATGGATATATATTATATTCTAAGAAAATTGGAGATATATTTTAGATCTAAAAATACGCAGAGATATATTGCTTTATAGGAGATTTTTTTTGATTAATCAGACATATAAGCTAAGAAAAAGCAGAAATATAATCTGAACTGCTTCATAAACTGCAAGCAAATGAAAAATTCTTGAACACCGCGGGCAGCCTTTGACAGACTGCTCATACAACTTATGTGGTACTTTGGTGCTTTTTTTTATCTTCCTATTTTTAACGAATTCAATTTCCATGGAATTTTACATCCTTGCTTTATAGATCAACCTCTCGTGTACTGTTCTATGATAACTAGGTTTTTGTAGTCAATCTCGTGATGAGAGTGTTTATTCGAGTTGTTTCACATCAACAATCAGATACAGTTGATTGTTATTATAGTAGTCAAATTGCAATGCGATTTATTCTTCATTATGTGCTTTGCTAGTCATGTTTGGGGTCATTTTAGTTTATCTTTTATGGGGCTCTTATTTGCTCTTAAAATTGGATATTTTGGATTTTTTAGCAAATGGATAACAAGTGAAGATTATTGCATTTATTAGTTGCATATAATTATTACCTTAAGAGTATAGACACTGCCACCAACATATTATCTTCTAATGATAGTTGTAGAGGCTTATATATGTTGCGATGTACTGTTTCGTATTTTCTATTTATATATTGTACGACTCTGTAATTTACCTAAGGGTTTTCTCTCTATATAAGAGACCCGAGGGCTCTATGGAATAACACATCAGAGTATTGCTTACTCTAACATGGTATCAGAGCCCTAACTCTAACCTAGGGTTTCCACCACCCGCCCCTCCCCCCTCCCCCCCCTCCCGCCGCCGGCCTCTCCAGGCCCTCCCGTCGCCGTCAACAAGCCCCTCGCCGACCCCCAGGCCCCTCCGCCCCTCCGCCAGAACCCCAGGCCCCTCCGCCGGACCCCCAGGTCTCTCCGGTCCCGCCGCCAGGCCTTCCAGGCCCCAGCCCCGCCGCCGAGGCTTCACCAGCCCCGCCAGGCCCCTTCCGGCCCCAGCTTCGCTGCCTCTTCTCCGCCGAGGCTTCATCAGCCTCACCGCCGTCCGCCTCGCTTCGGTCGGGCTCGGGTCGATGATGGGTTCAAGTGCATAACGTCTACATATGCACTTGAATCCTCAACGGTCTTGGTAGACACCAATTTCTTTGTCTATCATCCCTAGTTCAGATTCTCCGGCAGTATGTGTGTCAGAACAAAAGGTCGATATGCCCGCCATAGGTGCCTTTAAAGGTTCGACACCAATCGTCAAAATGGACGGGACGAACTACGAACTGTGGGCTATGCAGTTCCTCAGTCTTATGCAGTCATGTGGTAAGAAGCATATTCTTACCAAAGATGAACCGCCAGAGAAGAAGGGAATATATGCCTCATGGGAGGCCGATGACGCGTATGCCAAAGTTTGGCTGTCAGGAACGCTCACGACGGAGATAGAAAATGATGTCCTCCATGAGCCCACCGCCAAGGCGATGTGGGATATTCTGGCCACGACGTACTCTCAGGTGCGGAACGAGACAAAGATGCTGCAGTTGCAGCATGATATTTTTACCACGAAGCAAAATGGGAGGCCTCTTCATTCTCTGTACACGTCTCTTCGTGGCATGTTCGAGAAACTCTATAGCACCATCCTACTCGCAGCCACGCCGGAACAACAGAAGACGTTCCGCAACGCCACTATGGTTGGCGTATTACTTGCTGCCCTTGACCCGGAGTACGAGGCAGCACGCTCTCAGATCCTTGCCGATGCAACCATTCCACCGATGGAAGAAGTCTACAAAAGGCCCAGTCGTGTACCTGTTCCATCGAATACAGCAACTCCACCGCCCTCGGCAATGGCAGTCTCCAGAGGACGAGGTAGTTCGTCCTCATTTCGTGGCAGATGAAGTGGTGGACGTGGCCGCGGAGGTCGCATACGCTCTACGTGCTCATTCTGTCGTCGTTCTGGTCATTCGGAGGATACATGCTATTCCAAGCATGGCTTCCCTCCTTCTGCACGTGTCGCTGATCATGTTCAGGGTCCACCACCATCTACTCCAGATCACAGGTTCGAGGAGCTAGTGGCACGGCTTCGTGATATCATGCCACAGTCATCGTCAGAGGGGGCTGATGCTTCTGATGTTGCGGCTTCGGCGTCAGCTAGTACATCTGCCTCAGCCAGTGCCTCAGGTAGTCCTTCCATCTCATATCATAACCATGATCTCACAGGATGGATTGTCGATTCTGGAGCCACCCATCATCTCTGTCGTGAGAAAGATATTCTGCAGTCCTATAGAGCTGTTCAGCCTGGTCGCTCTGTACTCATTGCTGATGGCACTCATTCCCCTATCATCGGTCAGGGGGAGACGGCTTTGCTTCCCTCTATGCACTTACAGTATGTTTTACATGCACCAGAATTCTCTATGAATCTCTTATCCATTAGTCAGATTACACGAGATTTGTACTGTCGTGCTATTTTTGACCCATCGTCTGTTATTTTTCAGGACATACTAACGGGCAGGGTGATTGGCTGTGGTTCTGAGCACAATGGCCTCTATCGTCTTGTACGGAACTCTTACGCTGGCGTCTCACTGCATTCCCAGGGCTCCGTATCTCCGTATACCTGGCATCTTCGGTTTGGTCACCTGCCGCTACAGAAAATGCGTCACCTCCTGCCTCAGATCTCTCCGAGTTCGTCATTTCGTTGTGAAGCATGTCAGTTAGGGAAGCACCGTCGGTCTAGCTTTCCCAGTCGTCAGAGTCGGAGCAGTCGCTCCCCGTTTGAGTTATTTCACATAGATATTTGGGGTCCCAGTCGTGTCCCAGATCATCAGGGGCACATGTTCTATTTAGTTGTGGTTGATGATTTTTCTAGAGTGTCCTGGACCTTTCTTCTTAAAAATAAATCCGAAGCAGGAAGTGTTATTCAAAATCTTATCAATGAAGTTCAAAATGTTTTTTCGTCTACTGTTAAGTATGTGCCTACTGACAATGCATTGGAGTTCTGCACTCGTTCCCTTGCTCGCTTTCTTTCTTCTAAAGGCATTATCCACCAAACCACATGTGCATACACATCTCAACAAAATGGGGTTGCAGAACGGAAGCATCGCCATTTCCTTGATATTGCTCGCACATTACTTATTCAGAGTTGTGCCCCATTATCCTTTTGGGGGGATGCTATACTTACAACATGCTATCTGGTCAACCGCATGTCTACAACTGTTCTTGGAGAAAAGTCTCCTATCTCTGTTCTCTTTCCTGACAAAGATTTGTTTACACTTACACCTCGGGTCTTTGGCACTGTTGCGTTTGTCCACCGCTTATCTCCAGGACTTGATAAGCTATCTCCTAGGGCTATCAAGTGTGTTTTTGTGGGCTACTCCAGGACACAGAAAGGATATCGTTGCTATGACCCCGTTCATGACAAGTACTATGTGAGCGCTGATGTTACATTTTTCGAACCCGTCATGTACTTCTCCCCTGCAGGTGACAGATTGGTCTCCTCCACATCCACAGATTCTAGTGTCTATGTGCCTCCACCTCCAAGCCTGGGTCAGTCCTCTACACCACCACCACCACCACCACCACCTCCAATTGTACCTTTTCCTAAGTTCTATACAAGGCGGACATGCCCTGCTCAAGCTACATGTCAACCATCCAACACGCCTCAGGTATGTTCTGATGTTATCACTAATGATGGGTTAGACAATGCACCAGTGCAGGAGCCTTTACTACAGGAGGAGGATCAACCGGTCGACACAGTGATGGATGATCTAGATCGGCCCATTGCTCACAGGAAGCAGCGAAGACAATGTGCTTCATATCCTCTTGCCTCTCAAGTCTCATTTCATCGTCTCAATGGGGATTTCCAGAAGTTTACAGCTGCTGTCTCGTCAGTTGAGATTCCACGGACCTATCAATATGCCATGAAGATTGATTGCTGGCATCTAGTCATGGAAGAGGAGATGCGTGCTTTGCAGTCTCGAGGGACTTGGTCTCTTGTCCCCATTCCTCCAGCTGCCTCCGTGGTGAGTTGCAAGTGGGTGTTTACGGTGAAATATCATGCGGATGGACGTCTCGACAGATACAAGGCAAGACTTGTAGCACGGGGATTTACCCAGACGTATGGGGTAGATTATTTGGATACTTTTTCACCAGTGGCTAGACTCTCCACTCTTCGCATCCTCCTATCTGTTGCTGTGGTACGTAACTTGACCATTTGTCAGCTTGACGTCAAGAATGCTTTCTTGTATGGTGACCTGCAGGAGGAAGTCTACATGCAGCAGCCACCAGGGCTTGCTGCTGAGGGGGAGACTCAGATGGTGTGCAGACTTCATAAGGCTATCTATGGCCTCAAACAGAGTCCCCGAGCATGGTTCCAGAAGCTTTCTCAGCTAATTGAACAACAGGGGTTCAGGAGATCAAATGCGGACCATTCACTGTTCATCCAGAAGACCCCTAGAGGTACAGTTGTTGTTATGATATATGTTGATGACATCTTGGTTACAGGAGATGATGCTCAGGGGATTGAGATAACCAAGTCCCTGTTGGGAAACCAGTTCATTACGAAGGATCTGGGCACGATACGATATTTTCTGGGGATAGAGTTTGCAAGAAATGCACAAGGAATGGTGATGACTCAAAGAAAATATGTCACAGACTTGCTAGTTGAAACAGGAATGACTGGATGCAGACCTTCAAGTACACCTATGGACCCAAGCATGAAGCTGTGCAACGAATGATACCGAGGAGGTGGACAAAAGAAGGTACAAAGAGATGGTGGGTAAGCTCTTATACATTACTATAACTCGACCGGATATTGCCTTTGCAGTAAACCGGGTGAGTCAATTTGTGGAGCAGCCGAGGCAAGTTCATATGGATGCCTTGTATATGATATTGAGATATCTGAAGTCTTCCCCGGGCACAGGGTTGCTATTCAGGACAGATACAGATCTGTCTATTTCAGCTTGTGCAGATGCAGATTATGCAGGATGTCCAAGGGATCGTAAATCTACTTCTGGATTTGCTATCTTCATAGGGAGCTCTTTAGTTTCTTGGAAAAGCAAGAAACAGACTGTTGTGGCGAGATCCAGTGTTGAATCCGAGTACAGAGCCATGGCACAAGCAAGTGCAGAAATGATGTGAGTTAGAGCAGTCTTAGAAGATTTGAATGTAGATGTCCCCTTGCCTATGAATCTCCAATGTGACAATCAGGCAGCATTGTTTATTGCCAATAATCCAGCTTTTCATGAGAGAACAAAGCACATCGAGGTGGATTGTCATTATACTAGAGACATGATTCAGAAGGGCTTCATTTCCACTTCTCATGTCAGTTCAGAGGACCAGACTGCTGACATATTCACCAAGCCATTGCTTAGAGTACCTTTCCAGAGATGTTCTTCCAAGCTGAGCATGATAGATATCTATGCTCCATCTTGAGGGGGAGTGTAGAGGCTTATATATGTTGCGATGTACTGTTTCGTATTTTCTATTTATATATTGTACGACTCTGTAATTTACCCAAGGGTTTTCTCTCTATATAAGAGACCCGAGGGCTCTATGGAATAACACATCAGAGTATTGCTTACTCTAACAATAGCAATAAGTAATATGTTGCTAAAGGAATTTTTGGCGGTCAATATTTCTATTCTTTTTCTGCCTTAACATGCCTTAACCATATATATATATCCTGGGTCTGTTGCATTTCATTGTCATAATAAGAACACTTCTTTTACTTTGTAAAGTGTGAATAAATCTGCAACCTTGTATTTGGCAGGGCATGGAAATATCGCTCCCTCCCGTTGGCTGTCACTCAGGGAAGAGCTTCTGCAGTTTCTTCTGAATGATTCACATGTAGCGGGCTCTCCAGTGACGAGTGCCTTCAAAACTAGTTGTGGAATCTGCCCAAACCTCTGGTATCTTCTGTGGTTGGATTCCGATGCTACTCTTGAAGTTTTAAGACTTGCTTTCCTAGATGACAAAGTTTTACCGGGAGATTTTTATTCACAAAATGTGGTCGATTCTGGCTCAACTACGTTGATGGAAGACTCTCCTGAAAATTCGGCCAGTCTGAATATGGTCCAAGATACTGTGAATTCTTTGATTTATTGTTTAGATTTGGAATCTGAAATTATTCGATCAGTTGAAATAGATAACAATGGATTTGTAGAGATTTGGCCGTCGAAAAAAGCTATTAGCCACATGGTTGATTTTATATCGTTCTTTACTGCATTGAAAAAGGCAGTTATTTCTCAACCAGTTTTAAAGCATATTCTGGCTTATTTGGCAGTAAGCGCACTCTCATGTGGGGAGGATTATCAGGAAGTAGAGGCCAGTAAAAAACAGAAACAGGTTCTTTCACTTCTAAATGCCTTACCAGAAAAGGATTGGAATGATTCTTCCATCTTAAATATTTTCATTGAAGCTCAATACTACCAGGTGAATTCTGCTAGCTTGATGTATAAAATCTTATTATTATAACAATTACAACCTCTTATTCGTGCTGCATAATTTCTTCAAAAAGGCAAATCCTAAACGCTGCTAGAAAATCTGTCATTTCCAATTACAGGTTTGTGGCTTAATACAAACCATCAGGGGTCTATATGTTGAATCTTTGGAAAGTTACATGAAAGATATGAAAGAGCCTGCTCATACATTTGCTTTCATTCATAAGATGATGCTTCAGTTAAAAGAACCTGAGTCTTCATCTCTCAGGGCCGCGGTTATTTCTCGGCTTCCCGAGCTGATCAAAATAAGCAGGTGTTTCTCTTAAACATATACTGCTTTACGTTAGTTCTTATGTAATTGATGACATCTTTATTTTAGGATAACACCTATGCTGTTCTTTTGGTCAGAGAAGGCACATTCTTTTTGGTACTTGACCATTTCAGCGAGGATGCTCCACAAATTCTTTCTGAGCTCCAGTCAAACCCTGAAAGTCTTTTCCTTTTCCTAAAAGCGGCTGTTGAGGTTCATTTGCAAGAGAAACTTAATTTCTCTGCTTTGGAAAAGTCATGCGCTTCCAGTATCCCATTTGTCGCGAAAGTTAGAAATTCGTCTAATGATCTTGAAGCTTACTTGGAAAGGCTTTCAGATTTTCCGAAACTAATACGCCACAATCCATTTTCTCTCACTGATGAACTAGCCGAACTATATTTAAAGGTGATTTTAGCAATATTAATAATATTCTGAAAAGTTGAGAAAATTTTAAAATTGCTTGAGATGTTCCACATACTAAATTTGATATTCTTTAATTCGGTTTTTGTTGTTATCTTTTCTTTTCGGAATGGGTGATGTTCTTGTTTGCGGTTACTAGTCTCAACTTGAATGTGACTAGCAAACCACTGGATTTAGATGGTTGCTATCAATTCTATCTAGTAATTGTGGTTGTTCATATGTGAAGATGCATCAAGGAATTTCAGTAATGTTGTATTTTGATCATAGTAGATGAGGAGGTTGATGATTTGCTTCCTTGTGTAACTTGTTTAACCATCATATATCAAGGTCACCTCATACTCTAGCTACATTTTCTTCATTTCCCTGGTGTTCTCGGCCAACTCTTCCTTCTCTATGGCGAGATACATGTTCATGATCTCGTAGCATGTGGGACCTTTCATTTTGATTATGTATTGCTAAAAAAGGTCCATTTGAAATGTTCGCAAGGAAGCTCTCTCTCCAAAAAAATAACTTGCTAATGGCCCTTCCCACTGTTTCCCCGACATTCGAAGACATGCCCTTCATTGTATTTTGTCTTGGGTCCTTGCTTGGGTTGTATTACATAGAATCAGTCCTCTTCAAAAAGGGCTCGACTTCATTCCCTTTGTCTTTTTTCGTGGGTGGTACTCGTGCACCTCAAAGCTACTTAGACTACCATCGGTACCTTAGAAACTGCCCCCTCGTGTGCTGCTGAGTTCTAGCCTTTCAAACTCACTCCTCAAGATTCTTGAATTGCCCTCTTAAATGTCTTCTCTGTCGAAATTTGAATAATGACATGGTTGGCAAAGTCGTCGCCACCATAGTGGGATATAACATTGAAATCCTTCTCGGACATGAACTCGTTGATTTCTTCATCGCTTCTCGCCCTTTATTTATCCTTCTCCTTCCCATCCAAGTTGGACTTCACGAGCTTTCAAACATCTCATGAACAATGTGTGTACTTGGTAACCTTCTTGTTATTGCCAACAGGCTGATGATTCAGTGTAGTGATCCCCCTTCCTCACAGTCTCTTTCCATGTAACTTGCATTTAACATGGATTTGTTGCCTTGTGGTGCAATGGTATACCTTTGTCTAATCTTCTCATTGTCTCTTTTACCCTCGAATACCTAGGATTCCAAAGCAGAGTGTGAACCCATGTTGTTGATTATCGAATGAAACCTGGAAGAAAATTATAGAACACTAGACATGAAACCCACATATCAAATTATCGATTAATTACTACTAATCTCCTAATTTTAATTTCCGATTTACTAAGTATATATTCATAAAATAAATAAAATACCTAAAATCTTGAATTAATAGTGTTTAACATGATATCGAGTCGTGTATGTTGCAATTTGTTAGAGAAATCAACATATATCTAGAGTAAAATTGATAATATTAAATAAATCCATGAACAACCCAAATTGAATCTTCATTATATCCTAATAAATACAAGAAATCTTGGTAAAAAATTAAATAATAAGCAATGTGACTACAATATAAATAAAAATCCTACTGATTATACTTTAAAAATGATCTAAAATGAAGAAAATTGGATTGGATGCCTTCTCGCACCTTAAGGTTCATGCAACAGCAACAACAACCTATTCTTGCATGAAATGAAACCAACTTGGCCACTATATTGCTTATATTGGTCCAAAGGAGAAAAAAATTGAAGGGAATCTTGCTGATTTGGCGAGATATTGCCATTCACTGATATCTCAGTGATATATGGGGAGATATCAGCTGATATCCTAGAAGAGTATGTATATATGTGCACTAATATTGATATATATCTCGTTGATACTATACATCGATGATATATCATGATATCTCAAACTATCGGAGAAGGCATATGAGGGTACACAATTTCATTGACATTAGGAGCAACCATATAAAAAGTAGAGGTGGAGTAATAAGTGTCAAATTCGAAAAAGTCAACATCCACAATCACATAGAACTTATGGCTAACATAATTATATCATATGCATACCTTCTGGGTTCTAAAATATACCAAAACAACGCACTCATAGCACATTGTGCAAGCTTGTCTTGTCTAGCAAAAAGAAGTGTATCTAAAGACATCATGTTAACATATTCTTATTTCAGAAAAGGAGAATACTGAGTCTGTTCCAGTGTAGTGGAAAGCATGCGATTAGCTTTAGGTGGTAGTAAGCACAGCATCTCCTCAAAAGGCAAGTTGGGTAGCAGTCCTAACAATCATTGGGTTGACTCAAAAAAATCACATTAAATCATTAAAATGGGTCAAATGAAATGATCCTTCGGGTTGGATTAGGTTGGACTCTAGTCACGTTACTTAAGTGGATATTGGGTTTGTTAGTTGGTCAAATGTCCGGACTCCTGCAATGTTACTTCACTGGGTATTGGTTGGTTAGTTTATCTAATGTATGTTACCCAACTCACCCAAACAAGCCAAACTATGACCAAAGGTGACCCATGGTTTGGACTTGCCCAATCCGACCAATAAATATTTGTATAATGTAGAGAATTCTAAACCCATTAAATCTCTAATTTTGTACTCATTCACCTATCCAAGCTCTCAAGTTGCTAACCTGCTTTATCTTCCCGAGCCTCATTTCGCTTCTATACAATGTCGACTCCCCAAAGTACTTTTTCTTTGGTGACCCAACCTTATTTGTGCACCATATCATGTCTATCCTCTTAACAACTCAAGCCTTTCATCGATGACACTGAATCCTACTTCCCTGCCTTGTTATTGTATCAACCCGTCAATATGTTAGAAAACGAAGTTAATATCCTATCCACGTGTGCTTTTAAGGGTCCAACGCATATTATCAAGATGGATGGCACAAGGTACGAGTTGTGGGCAATGTGGTTCATGAATTTCTTGCAGAGCTATGGTAATAAGAATAATATGACAATATATTCCGGAAAACAAGACTGGGACCATTGCCTCATGGAAGGCTGATGATGCTTATGTAAAAGTTTGGCTATCATGTACAGTTTTGTAGAAATAGCCAATGATATTTTGAGTCAGCCCACAACGAAGGCAATGTGGGACATCCTTGCAGGGACTTATTTCTCAAGCAAGGAATAAGTCAAAGATCTTGCAACTCCAACATGATATCTTTATGATCGAATATGGTATTAGTCCTCTTCATGCGCTATACACATATCTTATGGGTATGTTTGAGAGATTTCATAGCTACATACCACTGACAACCTCATTAGAGAAGCACAAGACATATCGTGATTCAGTTATGGTTAGGGTCTTTCTGGAAGCACCTAATCGTGAGTATGACTTAGAAGTTAGATCGCTCTTAGCTACTCACAAATGCTATTATACTACTTATGGAGGAGGCGCACCACTGGCTGAGCATCCCCTCTGTTGTCTTCTCAAACATCATCAGTTGTTACAACATCATGTGGTAGAGGTGGCTCTGTCTCCATTCAGAGGATGAGCCACACTAGGCAGAGGAGGCCCACGCTCATGCCATCCTTATTTGTATTGTCACCGGTTAGGTAATTTAGAGGACATGTGCTACTCCAATCATGGTTTTCCACCATCAGCCTGTGCTGTTGAGCAGGTTCAGACTGTTATTAATTCTACGGATCTTCGTATGATCATGGAAGGAAATATCGCGTTATATCGACGATATATCGTCCACATATCGATATCGAGATGAGACCGATATGAGTATCTATATGGCGATATATTCTCCTTTTCAGACATTTCCTTTACAAAAATGCATCGATATGGGCGATATTTCGACGATATATCGTATCGACACGATATCGATATGGCCTTCCATAGTTATGATAATTTTTTTGCCATTTGTGAGATCATGCCACCAGTCGTTGGATCTACTAGTACTGGCCCATCAGATATTGTTGCCTCTGCCTCCATTAGTTATTCATGTATTACTCATGCATTTACTAGTCGCTCTAAACCAGATCCTTCGGATGGATAATGGAATTTGGAGCATCTCATCATCTTTGTGAAGATCACTCACAGTTTGGTACTTATAGCCCTTCATAGATGGACTGATAAGTGTTCATTACATATTCTGCTATTATTGGACAGGGGGAGGTTCATTTAACTCCCTCCATGCATCTACAGAATGTTCTTCATGCACCTTCCTTCTCAATGAATTTATTGTTTATCAGTTAAATTACAAAAGATTTACATTGCCATTCTATATTTGACCCTACATCTCTTGTTTTTCATGATATACTCATGGGCTTGGTAAATGGATGTGGTCGTGAACATGAAGGGTTATATAGGTTGACCCAATATCCTTATGATGGTGCCACCTCTCTTTCTGTTGAATGGATTTCTCCGTATACTGTGCGTCTCAGATTTGGTCATCTTCCATTGCAGAAGATCTGTCGCCTCATCCCTGTCATCTCTACCAAGTCTAATTTTCAGTGTGAACCATGTCAACTTGGAAAACATCACTGGTCTAGATTTCCAAGTCGTCGAGGACGTAGTAGTCATAGTCTTTTTGAGTTGTTTCATCTTGATATGTGGGGTCCAAGTTGTTTTCCTAATCATCACGGAGACACGTATTGCGTGGTTTTTGTGGATGATTTTTCCAGATTGTCATGGGTATTTTTTTGGGAATAAGTTTGATACTAGTACTTTTGTGATTGAAATGAAGAATATTTTCTTTGCTTCTATTAAATATATTCCTTCTGATAATGCTTTGGAGTTCTGTACAACACAATTGTCACAATGTTTTAGCTTGCGTGGCATTATCCATCAGACTTGGTGTCCATGTACTTCTCAGCAAAACGGTGTTATGGAACACAAGCACCATCACTTTCTGGATATGTCCAGATTCTCATATATAGTTGGGCTCCTCATTCCTTCTTGGGTGATGTTGTGATGACGGCGTTACCTGATCAATTGGATGGCCTCTACCATTTGTGTGAAAAGGCACCTGTCTCCCTTGCTTTTCTAAAGAAGGATCTTTTCTCTCTTATGCCACATGTTTTTGCCTGTGTCACTTTCCCCCTTTTGCATCCCGATCGTGACAAACTCGTTCCTAGAACTGTGAATTGTATGTTTGTTGGGTACTCTTGAACCCAAGAGAGTTATAGGTGTTTTGATCCTGTACAAGGAGAGTTCTATGTTAGTGTTGATGTTATCTTCTTTGAGTCCATCATGTACTATTCTATTACAGGTGACAGATTGAGTCCCTCTAAGTTTGAGGATGAGGTTGCTCTTCCATCTCCACCTACACATGTACCTCAGCCTGTCCACCATACTCCAATGCCTTCCCCAACATCCAGCATGCCTCAGATTAATTTTGAAAATTTGGTTTCAACTGATGGTGTGAATGATGAACATTGACATTTACATGATGAGCATGAAGATATACATGATGAGCAAGGACCACCATAGGAAAATGATTTAGTGTGGCATATTACCTTGAGTAAAGGCAAACATCCTGTACACGATACCCCATCACTGATCATGTGTCTCTGGCGCAACTTTTGCTCGATTTCAAGCAGTTCGTTGTGAAATTATATGCTATTTAAAACCCACGCACATATCTAGAGACTCTCATGGTGAGCCAATGACACCTAGACATGTAGGAGGAAATGGATGCTTTACAATCGTGTGTCATGTGTAGCATTGCTACAATTCCTCCTGGTGTGTCTGTTGTGGGATGCAAACGTATATTCACTATGAAGCACTGCGCATATGGAAACATAGATTGCTACAAGTCAAGGCTTGTGCCTCGTGGGTTCAACCGGACCTATAGGGTGGACTATCATGGCATTTTCTCTCATGTAGCTCAACATTCTACATTGCAGCTCCTCTATGTTGCAACCACACATGATTCAACTCGATGTGTCGAATGCATTCCTCGCTGGTGACCTACATGAGGAAGTCTACATGCATCAACCACATGGGTTCACTGCTGAGAGGGAGTTTCAGAAGATGTGCTTACTTCATAAGATGGTCTTAAGCATGATCCAAGAGCATAGTTTCATAAGCTCTCGAACATGATAGAGAAGTAGGGGTTCGTGACATCAACTGCAAATGTAGAGATACACTCTAATACCATGTAGAAAACGAGAATGCAGAAGCATAGTATTAGAGATAAAGAATAAAGTATATGGAAAGAACACTAGGATTTAATGTGGAACCCTACTCTGTGAGGAGTGGGATGAAATCATGGGAGAAGGTCGCTCAAGGGCTGGGTATTCTGTAGTGCTTTCTCTCTCATCTGTTACACGTGGTGTGGGGATTCTTATATAGCCCCTCCACTAAGGCCTAGTCCCACTCACAATAGATGTGGTGCTAAACCTGTGTATGTGGTAAGTTGACCCTGGAAAGATCCAATTACCTATCTCTAAAATGTATATATATACTCTAACAACATATCATTCACTATTTGTTCAGAGGTCTTAGAGAGGTACATTTTCTATACTGGTTTATGTCAAGGTAGGGAATATTGATATCATATCGGTCTGTACGGAAAAGGATATATTAAGATATATCGGTGGAAATGTCGAAAATGACTCAAAAAGTTATTTTTTGCAGTTTTTTCAGAAATTAATATCATCAAATTATTAAAACAATAAATAGCCTACAAATACATACTTATATGATACATATCGGTCATTTATACCCCATATATCACACATATCGGTCATATCGAACTTATCACTATTAATATTGATTGATGACTTATACATATTAGAAATGGATTTAATCCAAGTTCTTATAGCATTAAATAAATTACAAATGTATACTTAGATGACATATATAGATCATCTATGACCTTGACCATTATATCGCACATATCGGTCTATCGAACATATTGTTGTTAATGTTTATTGGTGATTAATAAACGTTGGAATTAGGGTCAAAGTAACTAAGTTAAGCTTGCTTAAAACGCTTGTTTTATTCATGGATGATAGTGAATGGCATTGAGATGAGTCATTTGATTCAAAAAAATGTACGTAGTGATTAACGAGACAATGTTTCTTTGGTATAAAGATTTGTCTATTCACAAAAATAAATGAAAAAAAATATAAATTAATGCAATGTTGTAAAAGCGATTCCCTAGTCACGAGGGGTTTAGAATGAATAATTTCATGGAGGGAAAGGTAGGAAATGTCGATAACAAATATCGATACCGTATCAGCCTGCTTTGTCGAAAACGGTGTAAAAAGCATTTTTTTCATGAATTAAGATTATCCATGTTGTTTAAACAATAAATAACATACAAATACACATTTATATGTAAAAATGATGTGTATTTAGTGTGGAAAGGCGTAAAATAAGAAGTTGTATTCCATTGTATCCCTAGTACTCTCTTATATAGGAGAAAAGCTTTGAGGGGAAATTACATATAGTAGATAGAAGAAATAAGAAACTACTAAATTAGATAAGAAGATATAAATATCTCAACACCCCCTCAAGCTGGAATATACATATCCATCATGCTTAGCTTGGAACAACAATAGTGGAAAGGACCTCTTACATGAGCTTTGGTAAACAAATATGCAATCTGATCGCCTGAAGCAACATGAGAGGTGGAAATAAGATCTTTATGGATTAGATCACGAGTGTAATGACAGTCTACTTCAATGTGTTTGGTCCTTTCATGGAAGACTGATTTATTAGCTATGAATAAATCGGCTTGGTTATCACATTTGAGATGCATATGAAGAGGCACCTTAATAGTTAGGTCAGTCATGACAGACTTGACTCATATCATTTCCATACTCCTTTGGGCATGTCCCTATATTATGATTTAGCGCTAGATCTAGCCACAACTGTCTATTTCTTACTCTCTCATGGAACTAACGAGCAACCAACATAAACCGTGAAGCCTGAGGTGGACTTCTTATACTTGGGGCACCCAGTATAGTCTGCATCCGAACATACAATAACTGTAAGAGATGTGTCTCTTCTGAACAGAAGTCCGACATCTATAGAAAACTTCAGATACCTCAAAATCATATTAACAACATCCATATAAAAATTCTTGGGTTGGTACATAAACTGACTAACTCTGCTAACAACAAATGATATATCATGCTTGGTGATGGTGGCATATAACAACTTCCCTACAAGCTCTCTGTATCGTCTCTTATCCACCTCCTCAAAGACATCGTCATAGAGCCTAGCATTAGGATCCATTGGAGTAGTAGCAGTTCTGCATCTTGTCATGCCCGTTTCAGATAGGAGATCGGTGACATATTTTTTTTGCATTATTACCATACCATGATAATTTCTTGCAAATTCTAGGCCAAGAAACTAACGCAGCTTGCCAAGGTCCTTGGTCACAAACCGTTGTCCAAGGAAGTCCTTAGCTGCCTGAATACCCTTTTCATCATTGCCTGTAACAATAATATCATTAAAATAGACTAGAATAGCAATGTTACCTCTCGGAGTTCTCCTAACAAAAAGAGAAGATCTGTGGTAGATTTGACAAACTCCTGTTAATCAACTTTGAGGGCTTCTGAAACCAAGCCCTTGGACTCTGCTTAAGACCATAAATAGCCTTGCGAAGTTTGCACACCATATGAGACTCCCCCTCAGCAACAAACCCTAGTGGCTTCTGCATGTAGACTTCTTCCTATAGTTACCCATACAAAAATGCATTCTTGACATCTAACTGAAAAAGCGGCCAATTACGTACCACAACAACAACAATAAGAATTCACAGTTAGAGTGACAAGCAACAGGAGAAGAGGTATCCTGATAATCCATCCCATAGGTTTGGGTGAACCCATGAGCAACTAGTCTGGCCTTATATGTTGGCATTACCATCCGCATTGTGTTTAACTGTAAACACCCATTTCCTGCCAACAACAGATGCACCAGGAGCATGCACAACTCTCCACGTACCGTGGGACTATAATGCTACCATCTCCTCCTCCATAGTAAGATGCTACTGACTGCTCTGCAAAGCCTTCTGATAAGCCCGTTGTATCTCCACCGTCGATAGACCAACAACAAACCTATGAAAATCCTCTAAGAGTCGTACCAGTAAAACATATGTAGCAAGATGATATATAGTGCATGCACACCTCTTCTTCCTTAAGGAAATAAGTACATCAAGGTTCTCAGCTTCCTCAGTAGCTGAGACTGAATCCTCTAAGACATCTTGTACCTCCAGCTGCACATGTAAATCACAAGAGCCATTAGTGGAACTCAAATGCTCGGAACATACCTGGGCATGTTGGATGATGGAGGAGGCACATGAGCACGAGATCGACATTGGTAAACCAATGGAAAGAAAGTTGCCATCATAGGTGGTGGAGGTGGTAGTGGAGGAGGTGGTGGTGGAGACAAAATTGGAGGTGGAGGCATGTATACCACTTCTTCATTCTCCAAGAGAATGTGCTTGTCACCTGTAGGAGAGAACTACATAATAGACTCAAAAGGCGACATCAACACTAATGTAATACCTTCGTCGAACATGGTCAAAGCAGTGATATCCCTTTTGAGTTTTGTAATACCCAACAAAAACACACTTGACAGCTCTAGGTGAGAGCTTATCCAGACCTGGAGACATCTGATGAACAAAAGCAACTAACCCAAAAACACAAGGCCTATGAGAGAAAATATCTGCCTCGGGAAACACAATCGAAAATGAGATATTCTCCCCCAGAATCAAAGAGGGCATGCGATTCACCAGGTAGCAAGCGGTGAGAACCGCATCTCCCCAGTACAAATGGGGAGCACAACTCTAGATCAAGATAGTCCTGGTGACATCGAAAAAGTGACGATGTTTTCGTTCGACAACCTCATTCTGTTGAGATGTATAAGCATAAGATGTCTGATGCACAATACCATAGGTTTTAAGAAATTGAGAGAGTTGAGTGCTACAAAATTTGTATGCATTATCAGAATGACTATAATTGATATTTGCAGAGAAAACATTCCTTATTTCATTAATAGAGGACGGAATAACATGACCAGCATCAGACATGTTCTTAAGAAGAAAGACCCATGACAATCTTGAAAACTCATCGACCACGACAAGATATAACCTGTTGAGATAATTATATCTCTTTGTCTTTATTTTCATTTTTCTATTTCTCCAATCTTCTTTTTGTAATTTCTCCCTAGAGCTTTTCTCCTATATAAGAGAGCTCTAGGGCTACGAGGAATACAATTTTCATCTTTCACGTCTTTCCACATGGTATCAAAGCGATAGTCCTAGACTGGAGCCTGTGCCCTAAAGTCCCACCGTACCAAGCACCTCCGTGCCTCCATGTATCTGCGTCTCCGTGCCTCTGCATTGTCCTGCGCCATAGCCTGTGTGCCATCGCCTGCGCGCCGGCGCTTGCGTGCCAGCCTTGCATGCCTCAATATGCGCCTGCGTGTGCTCCTACGCATGCGCCTCACACGCTCACGTGTGCCTGCGTGCATGTGCACTGTTGTGGTCCGCCATCGAATAGCAGCCGCCTAAGGCTGCTCTCAGTTGCCTCGGACTCCACACGCTTGGGTTTCTAGGGTGTAACGTGACTATCTAAAACACCTTAGTCACCAAAAGGAGTCACCAAAGAATGGAAGTGGTTTTGGTATGAGTCTACACCCACAATCATCTTCCTATATATTAGTGTAGACATTATTCTTACAGTTTGCAAGCCTCAGTCTTAGAGATTGTTGTCATCATGTCAGACAACAAAGTAGAGATTCTATCCCTGGGTGCCTTCAAAGGTCCAGCACCCATTGTAGAGATGGATGGAACAGATTATGAGTTGTGGGCCATGCAGTTCATGAGTCTAATGCAATGCAATGGCAAGAAGCATATCCTCACACAGGAGGATTCCGTTGACAAGATTGGGGTTAACGCCTCATGGGACGTAGATGATGCTTATGCACGTGTATGTCTTTGTGGAACAGTTTCTACGGAGATAGCCAATGACATATTGAGTCAGCCCACAACGAAGACTATGTGGGACATTCTCGTTGCTACATATTCTTCAGCGAAGAATGAGTCTAAGATTCTGCAACTTCAACACGACATCTTCACATCGAAGAAGAATGGTCGTCCTCTCCATATCCTGTACACTTCCCTAAGGGGTATGTTCAAGAGGTTATATGGTTACATTCCCTTGACTGCTACACCAGAGCAGCTCAAGGCATATAGGGATTCAGTGGTGACAAGAGTTTTCCTAGCTGCTCTCGATCCAAAGTATGATTCAGATAGAGCACAAATTCTTACTGATGCCACAATATCTCCAATGGAGGAGGCATATCGCAGGTTGAATAGGCTATCCATATCTTCTGGTAGTACTCAGCTGTCTCAAACGTCCTCAACCATGGCAACATCTCGCGGTAGAAGAGGCACTGCACAGTTTCGTGATAGAGGCGCCGTGGTAGGGGAGAGGGTAGTTGCCCCCCCGTCAGTCTTGTACTTATTGTCACGGACTAGGTCTTTTTGAGAATACATGCTATTCCAAGCATGGTTCTCAGCTTTAGCACGGGTCGCAGAACATATTTAGCAGGCTAGCAGTTCCTCACATGCATATGATCAGAGATTTGACGAACTAGTGGCAAGACTTGGGAGATTATGCCTACTCCTGGGTCAATTAGCTCTCCTTCAGGATCCTGAGAGGTAGTTTCCTTTGCATCTAATACATCTACATCAGGTATAGCATATGCCTTTACTAGTTGTTACAGGACAGACTTGTCGGAATGGATCATGGATTCATGTGCATCTCATCATCTCTGTGGTGGCAGAGGTCAGTTTAGTGCTTTCAGTCCAACCCAACCCGGACGATCTGTTGCGATTGCAGATGGGACACACTCCCCCATTACTGGTCAGCGGAATGTGCAGTTAACTCCTGCAACGAGACTTCGGAATGTTCTTTATGTTCCTCAATTTTCCATGAATTTGCTATTTATTATTCAAATCATTAAGGATTTACACTGTCGTGCTATTTTTGATCCGTTTGCTCTTGTGTTTCAGGACATTCTAATGGGCAGGGTGATTGGTTCTGGCCTTGAGCAAGGAGGTCTCTACAGACTGGTGCAGTCTCCTTATGCTGATGCCTCGTCTCTTCGCACTGGATCTATGTCTCCCTATATGTGACATCTTCGTTTTGGCCACCTTCCTCTGCAAAAGTTGTGCCATGTTCTTCCACAAATTTCTCCTCGCTCTACCTTTCAGTGCAAGGCTTGCCAGCTTGGAAAGCATCATCGGTTCACTTTCCAGAGTCGTCAGGGTCGGAGTAGTCATATTCTGTTTGAGTTAATTCATTTTGATATTTGGGGTCCCAGTCTTGTCCCAGATCATCAGGGGCATTGCTTTTATCTTGTTGCTATTGATGAATATTCGAGGTTGTCGTGGGTCTTTCTGCTTTGAAATAAGTCTGATGCTGGTTCTATTATTCAGTCCTTTATTAATGAAATAAGGAACATTTTTCAACAAAAATCATGTTTATACATTCTGACAATGCGTCGGAATTTTGTAGTACTCTGCTTGCCCAATTTCTTCCATCCCATGGTATTGTGCATCAAACATCTTGTGCATATACTTCCCAACAGAATGGGTTGGCTAAACGAAAACACTTTCATCTTATGGATGTTACTAAAACTTGCAAGCTATTAAAAAGGAATAAAAAATACTCAAAAATGACAAAAACCACCAAAAATTTGAAAAAATAAATAGAAAATTGATGTATATGTTTCAGTATATCAATCTAATTAGACCAAAGTTGTGTAAATACATTTGCATATATGTGTACATATCTTTTAATTATCTTTATTCCTATTCCATAGTGTTTTTATCTCCTTTTGTTACCTTTTGTGTTCAATATAAAAATAAGATTAACATTATTATTCAACAAACATATTGTTAACATCAATCTTCCTATTACTATATAATTATTGTTATTTTTATACTTAGCATTAGTACTCACTCAATCATAATTGATAGTACTATCATTATAACTATTATAAGTATAGATATTGCCGATATAATTATAATTAATATTATGCATCATTAATACAAACTTTTGATTCAGAGCCGTGCTCCTCATTCGTACTGGGGGGATGCAGTTCTAACTGCTTGTTACCTGGTAAATCGTATGCCCTCTTCGATTTTAGGGGAAAAGATCTCATTCTTGATTGTGTTTCCCGAGACGGATCTTTTCTCGCTCACACCTCGTGTCTTTGGTTTAGTGGCATTTGTTCATTAGATGTCTCCTGGTCTTGATAAACTCTCTCCTAGAGTGTTAAATGTGTGTTTGTTGGTACTCCAAGACCCAAAAGGGATATCGTTGCTTCGACCTTGTTCGACGCAAGTACTACGTTAGTGTATATTTCACCTTTTTTGAGTATATTATGTACTTCTCTCCTACAGGTGACAAGCTTATTTCTCTAAGATGGGGAAGATGTTTATATGCCTCTACCTCCAATCTTCACTATACCATCACCGCCACCACTTCCACCACCACCACCACCACCTCCTTCTCCACCACCACCTGTCACACCTACTTTCTTTCCCTAGGTTTACCAGCATTAACCTCGTGCTCATGTGCCTCCTCCATCATCCAGCACGCCCAATGTATGTTTTAAGTATTTGTGTTCTTCTAATGACAATGGTGATTTGCATGTACATGTTGAGGTGCAGGATGTACATGATGCTACATCTTTTGCGAATACTGAAGACATGGATGCGCCTATTGCTCTACTGAAGCAGAAACTTGCATGCACTATGCATCCTCTTGCTTCCCATGTTTCATTGGACCGTCTTTCCTAGGATTTTCAGAGGTTTGTTGTGGGTCTATCAACCATGGGAGATACCACGTTCCTATCTGGAGGCGCTGAAGAGTAGTCACTGGCGTCTGACGATGGAGGAGGAGATGACCGCGTTACAGTCTCGAGGTACGTGGAGTGTTGTACAGCTCCTCCATGTGTATCTGTTGTAGGCAGCAAGTGGGTGTTTACTGTGAACACCGAATTGATGGTACTGTGGATAGATATAAGGCCAGGTTGATGGTTCGTTGGTTCATGCAAGCTTATGGGGTGGACTATCAGGATACTTTTTCTCTAGTTGCGCATCACTCCACGTTGCGGATTCTTATTGCAGTTGGTACGTGATTGACCGCTTTTCTAGTTAGATGTCAAGAATGCATTCTTGTATGGAGATCTGCAGGAAGAAGTTTACATGCAGCAACCTCCAGGGTTTGTTGCTGAAGGTGAGTCCAGTATGGTGTGCCGACTTCACAAAGTCATATATGGCCTTAAACAGAGTCCGAGGGCTTTTTTTTCAGAAGCTCTCAGAGTTGATTGAACAGAATGGCTTTGTCAGATCTACTGCAAATCATTCTCTTTTTGTTAAGAGAACTCATAGAGGTACTGTTTTTGTTCTGGTTTATGTTGATGATATCATTGTTACTGGCAGCGATGAACCATGTATTCAGGCAGCTAAGGATTTCCTTGGATGATAGTTTGTGACCAAGGACCTTGGCATGCTACGTTACTTTCTTGGCTTGGAGTATGCACACAATCAACATGGTATGGTTATGACACAAAGGAAGTACGTTACTGACCTTCTGGCTGAGACAATCATGACATGATGTCGACTTGCCAATTACCACTACACCAATGGATCCCAATGCTAGACTCTATGATGATGATTCTGAGGAGGTGGATAAGAGACGGTACAAAGAGTTGGTAGGGAAGTTGCTATATGTTACTATTACCAGGCCTGACATATCATTCATTGTGAGTAGAGTCGGCCACTTTATGGAGCAACCTTAACATGCTCATATGGATGCAGTGTGCATGATCTTGAGATATTTGAAATTTTCTTCAGGTGCATGTCTTCTTTTCAGAAGAGATACGTCTCTCTCCGTTACTGGATGTGCGGATGCAGATTATGTTGGGTGTCCCAAGGACAAGTAGTCTACTTCATGCTTCATTGTATTCGTTGGTAGCTCGTTGGTTTCATGGGAGAGTAAGAAACAAAAAGTTGTTGCTCGATCTAGCGCTAAATCAGAATATAGGGCTATGCCCCAAGGGAGCACAGAAATGATGTGGGTCAAGTCCATCTTGATTGACCTATCTATTGAGGCGCCTCTTCTGATGCATCTCAAATGTGATAATCAAGCAGCCTTGTTCATAGCTAGTAATCCAGCCTTCTAGGAGTGAACAAAGCACATCGAAGTAGATTGTCATTATACCCGTGATTTGATTCAAAAGGGACTTATTTCCACCTCTCACATTGCTTCAGGCGATCAGATTGCAGACGTGTTTACCAAGGCTCTTACGAGGGGTCCTTTCCATTGTTGTTGTTCCAAGCCGAGCATGATAGATATATATGCTCCAGTTTGAGGGAGAGTGTTGAGATAATTATATATCTTTGTCTTTATTTACATTTTTCTTTTTCTCCAGTCTTCTTTATGTAATTTCTCTCTAGAGCTTTTCTCCTATATAAGAGAGCACTAGGGCTATGAGGAATACAATTTTCATCTTTCACGTCTTTCCACAAAATCTATGCCCCTTATGGTCTGGGACACGAATAGGACCCCAAATTTCAAATTGAATCAACTCAAAAAGACTATGACTACTTCGACCCTGACGACTCTAGAATGTAGATCGATGATGCTTCCCAAGCTGGCAAGCCTTGCTCTGAAAGTAGAGCGAGGAGAAATCTGTGAAACAACATGACACAACTTTTGCAGAGGAAGATGACCAAATCGAAGATTCCACACATAGGGAGAAACAGATCCAGAGCGAAGAGAAAAAAGCACCAGCATATGAGGATTGTACCAGTCTATAGAAGCCTCCTTGCTCATGGTCAGATCCAATCGCCCTACCCATAAGAATGTCCTTAAACACAAGAGCAAAAGTATCAAATATGGCATGACAATGTCAATCCTTGATGATTCACTAATTGACAGTAAATTCATAGAAAATTCAGGACATAAAGAACATTCTGAAGTCACATTGCGGGAGTTAATTGCACCTCCCCCTCACCAGTGTTGGGAGAATGCTTCCCATCTGCTATTACCATCGATCTCCCTGACTGTTTCGGACTATAAGTACTAAATTGTCCTCTGTCACCACAAAGATGATGAGATGCTCCCAAATCCATAATCCTTTCTGAAAAATCTGCCCTATAACAGCTAGTAAGAGCATAGACTATACTTGATGTGGACGTTGATGCTGAAGCAACTACCTCTGAGGATCCTGAAGGAGAACCGATTGATCCAGGAATAGGCATAATCTCTCTGAGTCGCGCTACAAGTTCATCGAACATTTGATCAGATGCAGGTGATGGACTCCCAACCCTCTGAGTCTACTCTGCAACACGTGCTGAAGCGGGAAACCCATGCTTAGAGTAGCATGTTTCCTCGGAGTGACCTGACCTATGCAGTAGGTGCACGGCTGACGGGGTCGACTACCCTCTCCCTTACCACAGTTACCACGACCACTGTAATGTATTGGGCTCCCTCTACCACGAAATGCAACCCTATTTGAAAAGGTTTGAGACTGCTGAGTGCCACTAAGAGATATAGAGAGCATGCTTAATCTGTGATATGCCTCTTCCATTAGAGGTACGGTGGCATCCGTGAGAATCTGTGCCCGAGCAACATCTTATCATGATCAAGGCCTACTAGGAAAACTTCGGTCATCACGGAATCTCTATATGCCTTGTGGCAGCCAAGGGAATAAAACCATGCAACTTCTCAAACATACCCCTTAGAGAGGTGTAAAGGCTATGAAGAGGACGATCGTTCTGCTTCGACATGAATATATCGTGCTGAAGTTGCAGTATCTTTGATTCATTTTTTGTCGGGGAATATGTAGCGGCGAAAATGTCCCACATAGACTTTGCAGTACGTTGACTCAGAATATCGTTGACTATCTCCATTAACACAGTGCCAGATAGCCACCCGCGCGCATAAGCGTCATTTGCCTCCCATGAGGAATTAGCCCCAATCTTGTCACTTGGCCACTTGGCTCCTCCTGCGTGAGGATATGCTTCTTACCATTACAATGCATCAGGTTCATACTGCATGGTCCATAGCTCATAGTTTCTTTCATCCATCTTGACGATGGTGCTGAACTTTTGAAGGTACTTAGGGATGAAACATCGGCTTTGTTGTCTGATATGATGACAACATTCTCCAAGACCGGGTCTGCAAATAGAGATACTTGCGTCTACACTGACATATGAGAAGATGGTTGTGGGTGTAAAATCATTCCACAACCCATTCCATCTTCGGATACATACAGTGTCTTTAAATGATCAAGTCACACCCGAGAACCCTAAGCCTTGATCTAACGATAGGTGGAGCGCGCATACGACGACAAGAACCGTGGGAGGAGAGGCAGCTGCGACCTTAGGGCTCCATCGCAGGTGGCGGCTGCGGCGGTGGCCGATCCGGAGGTGGCAGCAACGGTAGCTGTTATTGTGGTTCAACGGTGGCTGTTGCAATTGCTGCAGTAATTGCGAGGGAGGGTCGACGACTGGCTGCTTAGGAACATAAGGCAACGGTGATCGGAGGCGCATGGATTTTGGTGGGATTGGGTATCTATGGCACAGGCTCTGGTCTAGGACCGTCGCTCTGATACCATGTGGAAAGACGTAAAATAAGGAGTTGTATTCCACAGTAGCCCTAGAGCTCTCTTATATAGGAGAAATGTTTTGAGGGAAAATTACATTAAGTTGATAGAAGAAATAAGAAACTGCAAAAAAAGATAAGGAGATATAAGTATCTCAACATTTAGCACACTAATACAGACTATATTGCACAAATCGCAGGTTGTTAATGCTAACAACCGAGCTAAATGTTGACTGTTGAGATGTATTCCTGGATCTGTGATTCTAATTTGATTAGCATTAGACTTGTTTTCATCTTTATTGCCAAAGAAGGCGAAGTTTACCAATTCAAGAACCATCGTAAGCACCCCCTTGTAGCACTGGACCCTACCTGAAACTAAATATATGATTTGTGACGTGTTTTAATACTAGGAGTAGCAAAATAAGTAGTGAAATCAAGCTTACAAGTGTAATATCTTTGATATGTATAGATATTGACGAAATATCGGAGATGTCGGTGAAGTATCAGCTATATCGGTTGATATCCGAGAAATTTTCTATTGAAACATTTCAATTTCGAGCGATATAGCTCAATATCGGCGATTATCTGGGAAAAGGATATCTGTATGAATATCGGCACCCACATCTCGTCGATACTGATATATGGGCAATATATCGTTGATATCATGATATTGCCGACTATGATTTATCTAGATAATGTCGTCATTCCATTTTATAATGTGCAGGGCATTCAGGCAGCGAAGAATTTCCTTGGTGAGCAGTTTGTAACCAAGGACCTTGGCAGTCTATGTTACTTTCATGGACCGGAATTTGCCAGGAACCAATGAGGTCTTGTGATGACCCGAAGGAAGTATGTTATGGACCTTCTCTTTGAGACATGCATGGAAGATTGCAGGCTAGCTACTACTTTTATGGACTCGAGCCTGAAGCTATATGATGATGACATTGAGGATGCAGATAAGAGGATGTATATTGAGCTCGTTGGGAAGCTCATATATGTGACCATCACCAGGCCAGATATATCCTTTGCAATGAGTAAAGTTATTTAGTTCAAGGCCTTAAATGTCGGTTTCGGTCACCATTTTGGTACCGACCAAAACAGAATTTCAATGGAATTTCGGTGGAATTTCGACCGAAATTTCGGTAATTTCAGTCATTTTTTGTACTAGGACCCCCATATTTCGGTCATTTCGGTCGAATTTCGATTTCGACTGGATATCGATATTCGACAGAAATTCGGCCGAATTTCGCTGAAATTTGAGGCCATGATTTAGTTCATGGAGCAACCTAGATAAACACATATGGAAGTAGTCCATATGATTCCGAGGTACATGAAGACCTAACCTGGCACTGGTCTCTTATTTAGCGAAGACACATATCTTACACGTTACAGCTTGTGTAGATGCAGATTATGCGGGATGCCCTGAGGACAAGAAGTCTACCTTTGGTTTTGTTGTGTTCGTAGTAAAGAGCTCTTTGGTGTCATGGAAGAGCAAGAAGCAGACAACGATCGCCAGATCTAATGCAAAATCAGAATATAGAGCCATAACACAAGAGAGTACATAGATGATGTGGGTTAGATCTGTTTTGACTTACCTAGCTATTGATGTGCCTCTTCCCTTGTACCTCTAATGTAACAACCATGTTGCATTTTTTTTGTCAACAACCCAACCTTCCATGAGAGGACCAACCATATCGAGGTAGACTGTCACTACACTCAAGACATAGATCCGTAAGGGTCTCATTTCTGCCTCTCATGTTAGCTCTAGTAAGCAGAAATTCGATGTGCTCACTAAGGCTCTAGCTAAAGGGTCTTTCCAGAGATGTTTCAAGTTGAGTTTAATTGATATCTATGCTCCAGCTTGAGGATGATTGTTGAGATATTTGTTATCCTTTATCCTTTTATGTACTCTCTTTTCCTTCTGTCCACTCTATGTAATTTGTCCACTTGGTTTCTCCTCTATATAAGGGAACATAGGGTCTCATGAATAAACAATAACTCTATTTCCCTCAACAATGGTGGTATCCTCTCGATCGCTTAAGTCCCCACCCGACATCCCTCTCCTTCTCAGCGCTCGGCTCTGCCAGCTTTCCTCGACATCCGCATGCTGCCCTCCCAACTAGGGGTGTCTATCGAGTTCAACGAGTTGAGTCGACATCAACTCGGACTCGAACTCTATTAGGAAACTCGAGCTCGTGATCGATAAGGTTCGATTCTTGGAATGCTGGCTCGAACTCAAACTCGTTGAGTTCTAGTTGGCTCATGAGCATCTTAACGAGTCGTACCCTTGACAGAAAAGAGAAGCCTTGGAAGAAAGGTACATGCAAGGGAAGAGAGGCTTGGTTCTCAGGGAGGGTCGTAACAACAACAATTGGTTTGTTCACATGGTTGGGGATGCTCATTGGGAAGTTGGGAATGTGGTGGCTCTGATGACGACGTGGTCGAGAGCTGGCCGACAGTTAGCGACGACGATGAGGGAGAAGGGGGATTACAATGGTGAGGGAGAAGAGGTCCAACGGAGAAGGATTCAGAGGCGCAGGGGGATGGTTAGGGCTCGATTTGCTCAAAGTTGCCGTGTGGGAGTAGAGAGGGGGACATAAGTTGGGCCCAAAACCTATATCATATTACTATATATGATGGGTAATGCTTAAAAATTATATCGAGTTAATCGAGCCGAGTTATGGAGTTGAGCGTGACCCAGTTTGAGCTCAATTTGCAAGCCTAACAAGTCGCAAATCCAACTTGAGCTTGGGCTTATTAGGATTTCGAGTAGGGCTCATGCTTTTAATGAGCGAAGCCTAAGTTGAGTCGCTTCAGGACCCCCCAGTAGATTCCAGCCCTATCACGAGGCCCCTTTGGTAGTGCCCTCACCACTGGAACATTTAGGAGGTGCTCCAACACATTTGTAGCATATTTTTGATGCCTCAACGACACCTCGAGAAATGTACCAGCACATTGACATGTCTTGCAACACCCTTGTGATCAATGATGCACATCTCGAGTTCTGAGCAACTCCTTTCCACTCTCTTTTGCATTGATTTTGCTGCAATTCAATTTGCAATAGGTCATCTAAATCCTATATGTCTACCTTATAGATCGACAAGGATGATGTGAAAGGTTCATGTTTAGTTGGCACACACAACCTGTTCCATACATGATTGTGTGGACAAAGAGAAATCGTTCTTTCACCCAGTCATGCTCTTATTGGTTTCCTTTCATCATGGCATAAGATAAGGTTGAGGTTCGTCCATATCCATCATCTGGGGGTATTCAGAGGCTCGTGTCTCATCGTCAAGATGGATATGACCAATTATGTTCTGTGGGTGGTCCAGTTCATAAGCATCATGGAGAGAAACAACAAAGAGTACATCTTGATGAAGCATGAGCCGGTCGAGAAGTTGGAGATAACGCTTCATAGAAGCATGACAATGCATGGGTACATGCTTCAATCTTCGCGACCCTCACGCCGAAGATAGATAATGATATCCAACATCAACCCATAAAAATGCTATATAGGATACCCTTTCCATCATATATTCCCATGTGAAGAATGTGACAAAGGTTCTTCAGATCCAGTATAACATCTTTATTACGAAGCATGATGGTTGTCCTCTCCATGCGTTTTATTCTTGTTTGAGAGGCGTGTTTGAGAATCAATATAGCTACATGCCCGTAAGTGCCAGTCGTGATAATTAAATGATCTATAGGAAGATCACAATAGTTAATGTTTTTCTTGTAGCACTTGATCCCCAGTATGATGCCACCCGTGACCAGCTTCATTCCAGTGCTTCTATTACTCATATGGTGGATGTATACAACCCTCTTAGTAGACACATTGTGCTTCCCACTTCTACTATGCAGACCTCTTCTACTATGTCGACATCCATGGTATGAAAAATCTAGCCTTGAGGCGGTCGTGGCATGCGCCTTGAGGCATGTCGGTCTCATTTAGCCTCGAGGCATGCACCTCGGTCCAATCCAGTGAAGCATATACCTTAGGTGGTTGAGGCGTACCGCTTTGAGGCGATAGAGGCATTATGTGAGGCGTTTTTGCTTTTTGGAAGCATTTTGATGACAATTTTAATGGTTAACTTGGTAGTTTGAGAAGCTTATAAATATCTGTTTATTTAGGATAATGATTGTGCGATTGAATGCCTAAATACGATATTTCTTTTGTATCCATAATTTCATATTTATAATTAATTATGTCCAAATATTTCGGTAAACTCACCATTTCACTCTTAATGGATTCATAAATATCAAATCCAACAACACTCGCATGTTTAACGAGCTTTGCAATTTATCAAGCAAAATGAAATGGATATGATTCACTATTTCTCGTGTTTCCATATATCATATGTTAAATACACGACATAAATTTCTTCGACATATATTTACGTGTAGTTTTAAGTACAACAATTATTCAAAGACAAATATGTATTGTTTAATTATTTCGTAACATTTAGAGCATCTCGAGGCGTGTTTCACATTCCATGAGTGCAACTAATTGGGAGATTGTTTTACAGGAGCTTGATCTTTCAGAGGATTTGGATGATCCATTGCACTTCGGAAGAGGAGATGTTCATGTATTACCTTCCCCCTCTTAGGACATATTTCATTGATATGCTATCAGATGACTTCACAAAAGTTTACGGGAAAGGATTCTCCACCATTAAAAAACCCACGAGTACACCGTAAGGCTATGCAGGACAATCAATGTCGCCCAGCTTGTTTACTACCACAATAGGGGCTTTATGGTTGGCTGTAAATAGGTCTTTATAGTAAAGCATAGTCACACGACAGAGTGGCGCTACAAGGCTAGACTTGTGGATGTGGGTTCACTTAAACATATGGGGTGGACTACCGTGGCACTTTCACTCATGTGGCCCGTCACTCCAGACCATGGATCCTCCTTTCTATTGCAATAGTGAATGATTGGTCGTGTGCTAACCTTGATATCAAGAATGTTTTTTGTATGAAGGAAACCTACAAGAAGTCTATATGCAACAACAACCGGGGTTCACTGTTGAATGGGAGTGTCAGAAAATATGCAAGCTCTATAAGGCTATCTATTGTTTTAAGTAAATCCGAGAGCATAGTTCCAGAAGCTTTCAGACTTAATAGAGTAGCATGGCTTGGAAAGATCAAACACATATCACTTGATTTTTGTGTACAGGGTATCGCAGAGTTATTGTCGTTATCTTGTTATATATTGACCAACATTAATAATACATGAGATTATCTGCAAGGATTAATAAGGCGAAAGCGTTCCTTGGACTATAGTTTATCGCCATGGATCTTGACAATTGTGATATTTTCTTGGGCTTGAATTTGTGTGGAATTAGTGACAACTAGTGATGACTCAAAGAAGTTTTGTTACTAATCTCCTTCTAGAGACTAGGATGGCATATTGCAGACCAGCAAGATGCAACTAATGTTATGGATACTAGTATGGAACTATATGACGACACTGATGAGGTAGACAAGAGGATAGACAAGGAGCTCGTTGGGAAACTCCTATATGCGACTATCAACATACCTGACATTTCGTTTGCCCTGCATAAAGCGATTCTATTTATGAAGCAACTACGTAGGCACACAATGATGTCGTTCATGATCCTAAGGTGCCTGAAGTAATAACCAAGTACATATTTACTCTTCAACAAAAGAACATACCTTGAGATTACATCTTGTGTAGATGGTGATTATGCATGAATGTCCCAAAGACATGAAGTCAACATCTGGATTTCTGGTGTTTATTTGAAGCAACACCGATCCCATTAAAAAGCAAGAAACAAATTGTTGTTCTTAGTCAACTGTTGAATATGAATATGAATACAGAGCCATATCACAAGGTAGCACTGAGATGATGTAGGTCAAGTCTAAGCCATTGATGCACCTCTTCATATGCACATGCTATATGATTATCTATACACATGCTATATGCTAATCATGTTACATTATTTATTGCCAACAGTCCTTCTTTTCATAAGAGGATTGAACACATCGAGGTGGATTGCTACTATACTAGAGTCATCATATAAAAGGGCTTCATCTCGACATCACGTGACAACTCGGTGAAACTATCTGCTGATATATTCACGAAGGCTCTATTCAGGGGGACCATTTCAGAATTGTTCTTCTAAGTTGAGTATGATAGACATCTATACTCCAGCTTGAGACTTAGTGTTAAAAGAAATATTATGTGTCTTTTTCTTCCATATGTTATTTCCTTTTTATATATTTAACATTTTGTTATTTTTCTCTCTAGATTCCCCCTCTATATAAAGGAACCCTATGACCAATTCTCTTACATAAAACAACTGGAAATGTTGCAACATGTCAGTAGATAAGACTACACGATCTAGATGGTAAAACTCTGCAAGTGTATATGCGGGTTGTCCCATCCTCTACATCAAGTTGGATGTCATCAAAGGGTGAAGAAAAGTTAATTGAGCCCTCAGGGTGACACATTGACAAAGAGTGATGTTGAAATGCCCATGCATCACCAACACATAATTTGAATCTATGCCTTGTCTTCAAATTCTTTCACAATAATTCTCGTTTAGAGGTGACCATCATAGTGTACATTGTAGTAACCACAAAAAGAAAGTCGTGTGCTTAACTCTTAAGCAACAATGTTGCTACCTAAAAATTTAGGATCTTGTTTTGGACCCGAAAGAAGTTCCTATTCCAACCAATGAGAATGTCATCCACTCAGCCAATGAATTCATTACATGAAATTCCATTAATCTAGATCTTGAATTCTCCTCCGCACACCATGATCACGTTTTTCGAATGTAGTCTCCTAAGGCAACACATAATCAACCAACTATTTCAACATGCATATGCTCATTGTCGCGCATGCACAATCCCCATACATTTTATGACATTGTCTTCATTTGACTATCATTCATGGTACCCCAATCATGCATATCCTCATAGTGGCAACTTATCCTGCACAAAAACGATCCGTCGCCCCATCATTCCACCAAACTTGGTTTAAGTACCATTGATGGATACCCACCCCACTAAAAGAAACCAAAGCATCAGATCTAAGAGAAAACAATGGGATAAAATTAGAATGAGCTGAATTTTGATTTTCTGTTAAAGGGCTAGGGTTTCTTATATAGTGGCAAATCCTAATACCCAAAAGATGGAAAGTATAAAAGAGTACATATATAAAGCTAAAAATAGACAAACGTCAATACTTTACTTTAAATTGGAGCATATATATATAGACCATACTCAAAGTAGGAGTCGATCATACTCAAAGTAGGAGTCAATAGTGAAATGTGTTTCTTCGAAGAGTTTTGGTGAAAATATTTGAAGTTGTAGCCCTGTAGAATTGTGAGGACTAACAAATTTCCCTTCATGTATTGTATCCTTGATGAAGTGTCAGTCTACTTCAATGTACTTAGCGTGTCCTTGAAACACATGATTTTTTGACAATATAAATCGTTGACTTGTTGTCACAGGTAGAATTGAATTGGAATTCTTATGGATGACCCAAGTTCTTGTAAAAAGATGATGGACCAACCAACCTTACAAGTGGCTTGTGCCATGGCTCTATAATCTACTTCTGCACTGAATGTTGAAGTAACTATATGCTTCTTACTGCATCAAGTGACCAGATTTCTGCTAACAAAGATGATAAAACCCATGGTGGAGTGTCTACTCTCAAGGAAAGTCATGTAGTATGCATATGAATAGAATGTAATGTCGATGTGACTAGTAGAAGTATATAACAATCCTTTGGTGGCAAATTGTTTAGAAACTTTAGGATGATACGAATTCATACCAATGAATTTACCTTGGCTTCTCCATATACTGGATGACTTTGCTGACCGAATAAACATCTCATTCAGTTTTTTCGCATTTTCCTTCATGTTGAGGGAGACAAGGGAGGATGCTATGGAAGTGGGGTGGGGGCTTACACAATTTGTTATATACGATAACTCAGAAAACATATATGGTGACTGACCTGGGAGCAGTATTTGTTGTTCAATTTGAAGCACACCAATGGAATTGGTAAATTGGTTAGCACCTAGGTAGGGATGTGCATTGGGTCGGGCCCAACCCAGCCCAAGCCCAGTTCTAATTTTTGGGCCTGCAGGTCGGGCCTAAGCTTGCCAAATTTATGAAAATGCGGCCCAAGCCCGAGCCCGCAAGTACATGAGTCGGGCCCGGGTTGGGTCAACCCCTATATTAAAAAAAGATGTGCTCAATTAGAATACCGTAGCACAATAAATTCTTTCATGAAAAGGTTGGCATCTTGCAAAAATGCAGCAAGTGGTTCCTGTCGAAATTTTTGGTTTTTAGTGTGTAGAAAGGATATAGATAATCTACATGGTGATTTTTTAAACATCAGATAAAAACCATGCTTATTCAAATAAATCAATAAAAATAGTTTCCACTGTATATATTTTCCTGCAGAAGCAGATCTGTGGTCACTGACTAAGACGATATGCATTATCACAAATAAACTTTCATGATGTGGCATCCTTGTTGGAAAAAAGGAAACTAAATCCATAGAAAAAAGGCCATCCGCAGAAAAAAGATTGAAGATCTACTACGTGTTCTTAAACAGATTGAAGACCTACTGCATGTTCTAATAAATATTTTTCAATGACTCCCTTCCCATAGAAAAAGGCTATCCACAGAAAACCCATGCTGTCTTTTTTAAAAGTTATGATATGTAAGTACCAAAACTGGGATTGTTGCTTATTCCATTAGCTCTACCAAACTTGACAATCAGAAGAAGGAAACATAAAATATAAAGGCTCTAAGTTGAAAGCAGTATAACAATCAAATGAGCAAAATATTTGCCAAACCATGTTGCCATGAATCCTAGAAATGGAACAAGAGAAAGCTGACAAGAAGAGGGGCGCATGAGAGGGTAAGGAGGAAGGACTGAAGAAGGAGGCGGGGGCGTAATGGAGGATAGGAGGGAAGCGGGGAGGGTCGGAGGGGTTGAAGCGGCTGAAGCAAGGGAGGTGGCGGGGGGCAGGCTCTGCACGAAGAGGGGGAGGCATGGAGGGAGAGGCAGCCGGCAACAAGAACGGGAAGATGGGAGGGTGAGGAGGACCAAGGATGGGGGTGGGCGGTGCCACGACGCTAAGTCTGGGGCGTGCAAGAAGAGGAGGCTTTGGAGTGGTCAGGTCGGGGTCCTCGAGGAGAGGAGGCGTTGGGCTGGGTGGACCCCACTTTGATGTTAGAAATCGGGTCTTTGGCTCGAGCTGGCCTACGTGCCTATACTCGAGCCGGCCCACGGGCTTTGGGCTTGGGCTCGTGCTAGCCCGAACCCAACCCAAAAACTGTACCAGACCAAAAATCAAACCCATGCCCACTCGTTAATGGTTCGGGCTTGGGTCGGGGTCGGGCTTCATCGCGCTGGGCACCGGGCCGGGCCAGCCCGAATATATGCTCATCCCTACACCTAGGGCCATGATGGGGTTGGTGGACAAGTGTGGGTTGTGTCCACAATTAGCAAAAGTCACGTTTTCCTCATTGAGGATGTGGTGAATAGGTTAACACCTAGGGCCATGATGGAGCTAGTGGAGAAGTGTGGGTTGTGTCCACAATTAGCAAAAGTCTTGTTTTCCTCATTGATGGTACTTTTATGTAAGTATACTATGCAAGGTAGAGGGATTAGTACTTGCACGATAATTGGGGTCGTGAGATGGGTGGCAAGGGCGGTTGTCGTGACTAGACAGTCGATGTTGCATGAGAAAACAATGAGGATTATGATGCCTTGAGGCTTGTAGGAAACGACAATGCTACGTGTAGAAGTCGAGGATCTGAGGCCTGAGGGTATTGATTGATAGTGTGGTCGGTGTGGCTACATGTGTTTACGGTAAGTTAGTTGAGAAGAGGAAAGTTACATCCCAATCGGTTTATGTTACGGGGAGGGTTGGTGAATTTTGTGTATGGGTGTGGGGTATCATGCTTGTGTTGCTCCTTTGAGGGTTCCAACTAAAGTGGCTTTAACTGTGGAAGGACACAAAATTAGCGATAATTGATGGTGCTTAGTTTCTTCTTTTAGGAAACGGAGGAGAAGATGAATTGATGCATCTATTGGAGTTTTATTAGCGGTCTCATGTTGGGCCCTTAAAAAGGATAACTTGTTGTGAACTATAAAATATATGGTGTATTTGCTTTCTGAAAATGTGAGTAATTCGAGTTCCCACTCCATTTCTTGATTAATATATTTTATTTTGTGATGAAGTCTGTTTCTTTTCTGAGTTTATGTCAACCTACCTCTGACTCATTTGCTCTCTCATGTAGTCAGTTTACTGACTTGATATTGTAAATAATAAAATTAATAAAAACTATTTTTGAACCTTTCAGTAGTTGTATGTGCTTCTGTTGTTGTAAAAGAATCACTTTGTTGCTGTACTAGTTTAATATTGTAAGCAGTGTGTAATTTTGGAAAATTCCCTAACTGCAACCTTCATGCTGTGCAGCTGCTATGTCAGTATGAGAGCCGTTCTGTCCTCAAGTTTTTGAATACATTTGAAAATTATAGTCTTGAACATTGTCTGCGTCTTTGTCAAGATCATGGGATTACAGATGCAGCTTCTTTTTTGCTGGAGAGGGCAGGTGACATTGGTGGGGCCTTAGTACAGGCAACAAGTGGTCTCAGTGAAAAAATTTCCCTGATTGCTATTTCTGTCCAAAACACCCTTCAGGGCATGACAAAGAAAGGCATTCTTGATTTTAATCAAATTGATATTATTTCCAGTTTGGACGAGGTTAGTATTATCATTTTTTCTATTGGAATTTTTTGTTTTCTTTTTCTCCGTTTTCTTATACCTTTAAATTACCAGGTTACTGATGTGCATGATGTTCTGAGTACCTCCATTGGACTATGTCAAAGGAATACCCACAGACTAAATCCTCATGAATCGGAATCACTGTGGTTTCAGCTGCTTGACAGGTCTGGTTACCCTTTCCAACTGCATCTTCATGTTTTCCTGTTGTGGGAGCCTTTTATGCTAGACCTGATATTATAATCAAATCAATTATCCACATGGTTTATTGAAAAATGTTTACATTAAGTGACAAGAGTCAGCAGGCAAGATACAAGGGAAAATCTCTCCCACAAAGAAATCGTACTCAGCTACGACAGTGATCTACCTTGAAAAAGCTTTAAGGTCTAGTGTTAGGAAGATGAAATACTTTTAGGTCTAGTGTTAGGAAGATGAAGTATCATTTTATCCTATTTCCAATATATTATTATGGATTCAGACGAATTATTTGCGATATAGTTATACGTTTTTCATTGCTAATAGTGTTAGAAAAACGAAGAATGTGGAAGCGTAATTATCAGAGATAAAGAGTAAACATTATGGAACACTGGATTTTACGTGGATCCCTACTCTCTAGGGAGCGGGATGAAACCACATGAGAACACCTCAATGGGATGATTCGTTCATTGAACTTTCTCATATATTACAGGAGGTGTGGGCCTTCTTATATAACCCCCATTGAGTCTTCCAGTCCCACCAGCTTGTACCTATAGAAAGAAATCAGTCAACTCACTATACAAGACACTACAAACAATATCAACTCAACGCATACACAATCGTCGGTTGCTGTCGAGGATGTTGCTTCTCATGTCGTGCAGGTGAGGAGGAACAAATGGGCTGGAGTGTGAGTTGAACTGGGTCTCCTCATTGGAGAACATGTGCTTTATACTATGCCTGTCAGAGTCACTAAAACTAAACGAGTCTCCTCGTCGGAGTACTCTGACTTGCCACATGTAGAAGACTGAATCACGTGGACAACTATTCCATCTCTGAAGGGCTGAACTGAAAAAGTTGTGGAGACATCTTATCGAAGTCCACAATCGCTGGAGAATGGAGTCTGAAAAGTCTCCTCATCGGAGAACTGTGTCTATCTCGTACTGGCTCAGAGAATGGGATCTCTACTCTGGAGTCCCTATGAATCACATGAAAACTCCGCGACCATACATAACAAAGATGGGGACAACACAACTGATGGCAAACATGTGCACATCAACCAGAAGACTCGAAACCAATCTGAACGTCGAGTCTGAAATAAGAAATGTAGAGTCTGAAATCTGGCTAGCTGGGAATATGAAGAATTTGATATTTGAATCCGACATGTAACTCTATGATACTCCTTTCTCCCATACTTGTCGAAAAATAATGACATCGACGGATTTGAGAGAAGACAAGAAAATGAGATAACACAAGTAAACAAATAAGCCGTCACAAATTTTTTTCTATTTCCCTCTTCTTTATGAGCTGTTCCATTTTTTCAATCATTTTTTTCTCGTACGGATTCTTTTTGTACGATCCTCTTTTTCACAGTTATTTCCCTTTTTTTATTGTTGGAAAACGCGAATCAGTTATTCTATTCCACAGCCCTAGGCTCTCTTATATAGGAGAGTAGCCTATGGGTAAATTACATAATGAGACTAACAGGAAAATAAAATAACAAAAGAGATACAAAATATCCTATGCGTCAACACTCCCCCTCAAGATGGAGCATAGATATCAATCATGCTCAGCTTGGACGCACACTTCTGGAATGGGCCTTTAGATAATGCCTTGGTGAAAATATCCGCAGTCTGATTCTCTGATGAGACGTGAGATGTAGCAATGAACCCCTTCTGAATCATGTCACGTATGTAGTGACAGTCGACCTCAATATGCTTGGTCCTCTCATGAAAAGCTGGGTTATTTGCTATGAACAAAGCAGCCTGATTGTCACATTCCAACCTCATAGGAGTAGGTATATCAATGAATAGGTCTGCAAGTAAGGATTTTACCCACATCATTTCTGTGCTCGCCTGGGCCATAGCCCTATATTCTGATTCAGCACTGGATCTAGCTACTACTGTCTGCTTCTTGCTCTTCCACGAAACTAGAGCATCTCCAACGTAGACTGCAAACCCTGATGTTAACTTCCTGTCCTTGGGGCATCCTGCATAGTCTGCATCCGCACATCCTGTAACAAAAATCTCCTTTCCTTTCTTGAATAGCAAGCCTGCACCTGGGGAAGATTTTAGATATCTCAGAATCATGTGTATAGCATCCATATGGACCTGGCGTGGTTGCTCCATAAACTGGCTCACACGACTCACTGCAAACTGTATGTCAGGTCTAGTGATGGTAACGTACAGCAATTTGCCCACCAGTTCTCTGTACCTTCTCTGATCCACCTCTTCTGTGTCATCATCATACAGCTTCATGCTAGGGTCCATTGGTGTCGTAGCAGGTCGACACCCTAGCATACCTGTCTCACTCAGCAGATCTGTGACATACTTCCTCTGTGTCATGACTAATCCGTATGGATTTCTCGCAAATTCCAGCCCCAGGAAGTATCTAAGGACTCCCAAGTCCTTGGTGACAAACTCAGTCCCCAGCCTTTCCTTTGCTTGCTTAATGCCTCGGTCATCATCACCTGTAATCAAGATATCATCAACATAAACCATGATTACAATGGTACCTCTCGCAGTCTTCTGCACAAACAAGGAATGATCAGCATTGGAACGTTTATATCCTTGTTTCTCAAAGAGATCTGAAAGCTTCTGAAACCATGCTCTGGGACTCTGCTTAAGACCATAGATGGCCTTATGCAATCTGCAAACCTTGGAACACTCCCCCTCAACAGCAAAACCAGGTGGTTGTTGCATATATACTTCCTCTTGCAGATCTCCATACAAAAATGCATTCTTTACGTCCAATTGATATAGTGGCCAGTCTTTAGCAACCGCAACAGACAGCAGAATCCGTAAAGTGGAATGACGCGCCACGGGGGAGAAGGTGTCTAGATAATCTACCCCATATGTCTGCGTGAAGCCCCGAGCAACAAGGCGTGCCTTGTACCTGTCAATGGAACCATCTGCATTATGCTTGACTGTAAACACCCATTTACAACTTACCGGGCTGACATCTTGAGGTATAGGAACCAAACTCCAGGTTCCTCTAGACTGAAGTGCCTCCATCTCTTCTTCCATTGCATGTCGCCATCTAGCATCCTGCATAGCATCATGATGGTTCCGTGGAATGGCTGTAGCTGACAGTGCCAATGCAAACGTCCTGAATGGTCCAGATAGCCTCTCAAACGACACCACTGCTGATACTGGATACTGGACACAGCTTCTCTTCGGCTTGCGCAGAGCAATTGGTACATTCAGATCCTCTGTGGCATCACTATGCTCCTGTAATGTATCCTGTGGAGAAATGTCGTCAGATCCATCAACATTAATATTCTCATTACATACCATAGGCGAGCTAGTTGACTGGTCAGGACCATGAGCTTGATTCGGCCTTCGGGTGTAATGGAATGGTAATGGAGGTACTATTGATGGTGGCGGTGGTGGTGGTGGTGATGGTTGAGATGTTTGTGGCGGTTGTGATGTTGGTGGTGTCATAAACACAGTATCAAGGGATATAGATGGTGGCTGCATATTACCAGAATCTGAGAAATACATGATGGATTCAAAGAATGTAACATCTGCACTGATCATATACCGCCGACGCAGAGGATCAAAACACTTGTACCCCTTTTGAGTTCTGGAGTACCCCACAAAGACACATTTGACAGCCCTAGGAGAGAGCTTGTCAGAACCGGGCGACAACTGATGAACAAAGGCGACTGACCCAAACACACGAGGAGTAAGCGTGAACAAATCCTTGTCTGGATAAATAAGAGAGAAGGGAACCTGTTCATTCAAGACAGACGAGGGCATACGATTTATAAGATAACATGCAGTAAGAACAGCGTCACCCCAGTAGGAATACGGAACATGACTCTGAATGAGAAGGGACCTTGTGACATCAAGGAGGTGACGGTGTTTTCTTTCTGCAACCCCATTTTGTTGAGACGTATGGGCACAGGATGTTTGGTGAACAATCCCTTTGGAGGAGTAGTAGTTGGCTAGATTATTGGTACACAATTCTAAGGCATTGTCACTTCTCAAAATTTTTATGGTTGTGGAAAAAACATTCTGAATCTCATTTAGAAATTGAATGATAATATTTCCAGCTTCAGATTTATTTTTCATTAAAAATACCCATGATGCTCTAGAGAAATCATCCACAAAAACAATATAATACCTGTGTCCCTGATGATCGGGAACACGACTTGGACCCCAGACATCAACATGAAACAACTCGAATTTGGAGTTACTACTCCGACCTTGACTATTGGGAAACGATGACCTGTGATGTTTTCCCAACTGACACGCCTCACACTGGATAGGTGTGTGAGAAAAACTATAAGGTAAGACAAGACGCAACTTCTGAAGCGGTAGATGACCGAGACGCAGATGCCACAATAGGGAAGATACTTGTCCAGTAGGAGGAGATGTGATTCCGGCAAATGGGGTCTGGTTCAGACGATAGAGGCCTCCTTGCTCATAGCCATGACCAATCACGTTGCCCGTACGGATGTCCTGAAAAATCAAAGAAGATGGATCAAAGATAGCACGACATTGAAGATCCTTCGTAATCTGACTAATTGACAACAGATTCATAGAAAAGTGCGGTGCATGTAAAACATTCTTGAGCTGCATAGAGGATGTCAATCTAATCTCCCCCTGACCCGTGATGGGGGAATGTGTGCCGTTGGCAATCACTACTGTCCGTCCTGGAGGAATCTGAGTGTATCCTGAAAGTAGACTTCGGTCGCCACATAGATGATGTGTAGCGCCCGAGTCCATGATCCATGGCAATGTATCTGATCTACTACTATGAAGTGCAAGTGTACTACCTGAAGTACTCGTAGAGGCAGACGCAGAAGCAGAAGCAGCCATATCAGTATGACTCTCTGTCGACGGTGCTGGGCCGGATGGTGGGATAATGCCCCTGAGACGAGCAACCAGGTCATCAAATCGTTGATCCAGTGTAGATGCAGACGGGGGCTCTATCTGCTCAGCGGCTCGTGCAGATGCAGGAAATCCATGCTTTGAGTAGCATGTGTCTTCAGTATGGCCGACTCTGTGACAGTATGAGCATGTTGGCCTAGTGCGGCCACCCCTTCCACGGGGAATACGTCCACGGCCCTGGTAATGAGTGCCACGGCCCCTGTTGGCTGCCATGGCTGAGGGATTCTGACTGGTGGCTGCAGAAGGTACAGTGATCCTACTCAACCTATGAAAAGCCTCCTCCATGGGAGGAATAGTTGAGTCCGCCAGGATCTGTGAACGTGCAGCCTCATACTCTGGGTCGAGTGCAGCAAGAAACACACCCACCATCGTTGCGTTCCTGTATGTCTTTTGCTGCTCTGGCGTGGCGGTAAGAGGCATGAAGCTATGAAGCTTCTCAAACATTCCTCTCAAAGATGTGTAGAGGGAATGTAACGGGCGACCATTCTGCTTTATCGTGAATATATCATGTTGTAGTTGCAGAATTTTTGTCTCATTCTTCGCCTGAGAATATGTTGATGCCAGGATATCCCACATGTCTTTTGCTGTGGGTTGATGTAGAATGTCATTGGCGATTTCAATAGCCAATGTGCCAGACAGCCACACCTTGGCATATGCGTCATCTGCCTCCCATGAGGCATGAACTCCAGTCTTCTCTGCAGGCTCGGGCTCTGTGAGAATATGCTTCTTGCCCGTGGACTTCATCATACTCATGAACTGCATTGCCCACAGTTCATAGTTTGTACCATCCATCTTGACAATGGGCGCTGGACCACGAAATGCGCCCATAGATGGGGTATCAGCCTTGCTTTCTGACATACTGGAGATGGAAGACTGGAGTGACCGAGAGACAATAATCTTTGTCTACAGTGACATAGACGGGATCAGTTGCATGTGTAGACGTCAAGCAACTAACCCCATATGTATCAAGGTCTGTGCCCTAGAGTTTTGGAACTTAGGGCACGTACGCACGTGTGAGAAGCACGCACGCGCCTGGAGGATTGTCGCGCACTGGAGTGCTCAACTGGAGCGCACGATCAGACTGTGCGCGCAACTGGAGGCTGTGCGCGCAACAGTGCGTACGCAGTCTGGAGATTATGCGTGCGATCAATGCACGGGCGCACGATGATGTGCGGATACGTGCGCTGATGCACGCAGAGGCTGGGCGATGCGCTGATGCACTGGCGAGAGGCGCGAGAAGCGCTCGAGAGGTGCTCGCACAGACGCCTAGGCGAGGGGCGATGCGCCCAGTTGATCGCCGGCGCCCAGGCGAGAGGCTAGGTAGCTTCTCCGATGCTAGGCGGCGCCGATCCGAGGAGGAGGAGAGAAGATGGGCCGGCGGGTGGGGTTAGGGTTAGGGTTCGGTGTCGAGAACTCCGGTCTAGGACCGTCGCTCTGATACCATGTTGGAAAACGCGAATCAGTTATTCTATTCCACAGCCCTAGGCTCTCTTATATAGGAGAGTAGCCTATGGGTAAATTACATAATGAGACTAACAGGAAAATAAAATAACAAAAGAGATACAAAATATCCTATGCGTCAACATTTATAGCTCGTCATATTTTTCCGATTGCTGTTTTTTTTTGTGTACGCACCTTTTTTTAAGCAATGAGGCTCAACTTGGGCACAACTCAAGCGACTATCTCCTTCTCAGCTTGGACATACAGAAAGAAATCTTAAACTCAAAAGCCGTGGAGAACATGTGCTCTGATACCATGTTAGAAAACGAAGAATGCGGAAGCGTAATATCAAAGATAACTAATAAATATTATGGAACATAGGGATTTTACGTGGAACCCTACTCCTTAAGGAGAGAGATGAAACCACGGGACAATACCTCAAAGGATTGATTCGTTCATTGTACTTTTTCATCTGTTCCTGGAGGTGTGTGGTTTCTTATATAGCCACCACTGACTCTCCAAGTCCCGCCGCTGGTAGATGTAGGACTAAACCACTGGATGTGGTCCAACAAATAGTTAACCTTCCTTGTTTTACTTTATATATTGTGTATTTTTAAGGCGTATTTATACTTGTCCTTGGTACTTCTCTATATATAGAGGTGCGTCTCTTTAACGTAAAGTATTCAAATTCCAAACTGATGACTTGATATTTTCCTGTTCCGGTAGCTATATTACCACAACCTCTTCTCTTCATATACCGTTCTATCTCTCACTCACGGCCAACCAAGCAGGTGGATGCCACCCTGAGGTGTTCTCCTTTGCTCAGCATGGTTGTTCTGTAGCATAGTGGAGTAATGCTATGTGAAGTACAACGACAACAGCAACAACAAAGCCTTTTCCCACAATTAGTAGGGTCGGCTACATGGATTCTTCGCCTCCATTCAGATCTATCTTGGGCCAATCTCAGGATTATATCCACAAAACTAAGATCCCTTCGTATGGTCTCTTTCCAACGCTTCTTGGGCCATCCCCGCCCTCTCTTAGACGGCTAACATCCAACACGCGCATCTACTAACTGGTGCATCAGTTGATCTTGTTTGCAAATGTCCAAACCATCTTAAGCGGTTTTCTCGCATCGTATCCTCGATCGAGCTACACCAACTTTCTTTCTGATTGCATCATTCCGAATCCGATCTTTACAGTATGTCCACACATCCACCTTAGCATTTTCATTTCTACTACATTCATTCTCTACACATGTCTATGGTTCACAGGCCAACATTCAGATCCATAAAGCATAGCAAGTCTCACGGTTGCTTTGTAAAGCTTTCCTTTAATATTTAAAGAAATTTTCTTATCACAGAGAACAATAGAAGCTCCTCTCCACTTTTGCCAGCCTGCATTTATTCTATTAGTAACATCTCCATCAATTTCCCCATCATGTTGCAGAATAGATCCCAGATTTCTAAAGGAATCTCTCTTCTGAATGTTATCGTCACCAATCTTCACCTCGATTCCTTCACCATTGCTTCCATCAAAGGTGCACTCCATATATTCTGTCTTAGCCCTACTTACGAAATCATTTAGTCTCCAACTCATGTCTCCAGACCTCGAGCTTCTCATTTACTCCATCTCTAGTCTCGTCAATTAACACAATATCATCAACAAATAACATACACCAAGGCAACTCATCCTTAATGTGACTGGTCAACTCGTCCATAATCAAAGTAAAATGAAATGGACTCAAAGCCGAACCTTGATGTAAACCAATGTTGATGTCAAAATATCCAGTCTTCCCAGACGGGGTCCTTACACAAGATAAAGTCCTATCGTACATGTCCTTTATGAGGTTAATGTATAGGACATGTATTTGTCTCTTCTCCAACATTCTCCACAATATCTCTCGTTGGACATAATTATAAGCCTTCTCCAAATCAATAAAGATCATATGGAAGTTCTTCCTTTTAGCTCTATAAATCTTCATTGTTCTCCTCAGCAAATGGAAGGCTTCATTCGTTGAGCGACCTAGCATGAATCCGAATTGGTTTTCTTTTACATTGGAAATTTGCCTCAACCTTCTTTCGATCACACGTTCCTAAATTTTCATAGTGTGACATATCAGCTTGATACCTCTATAATTTGAATAATTTTGAATGCATCCTTTATTCTTACAAAGAGGCACCACGATACTCCTCCAATCTTCAGGCATTTTCTTGCTTCGCCAAATAACATTGAATAGATTCGTAAGCCAAGTCAAACCACACTCACCTAAAACTCTCCATGCTTCTACAGGGATGTCATCCGGTCCTACACCTTTTCCAGGTCTCATAACCTTCAAAGCCTCCTCTACTTCCTTTCTTTGTATCCGTCTATAGAATGCACGATTCAAGAAACTTTCACTACAAGCTAGATCACCCAAACTGATACCTCTATTTCCTTCCCCAATGAAAAGTTTATGAAAGTACTGCTCCCATCTAGTCTTTATATCCTTCTGAGTAACAAGCACATGACCTTCCTCATCCTTAATGCATCTCACTTGAGAAAGGTCTTTGATTTTTCTCTCTTGCTTTGGCCAACCTGAATATATCCTTCTGTCCCTCCTTAGATCGAGATTTTTATACAAAACTTCATAAGCTTTTGACTTAGCTTCGTTTACGGCCTTCTTTGCTTGCTTCTTCACTATTTTGTAGTTTGTGAGAGTTTCATCTGTTCTATCCTTAGACATAGCTTTAAAGAAAGCTCTTTTTATTTTTAGCTTCTCTTGCACCCCTTCACTCCACCACCAAGTATCCTTTTGACATAGAGCTCCTCCCTTTGACTCGCCAAGCATCTCTTTGGCTACCTTTCAGATACAAGATGCTACTGCCTCGCACATCTCGTTTGCACTACTGCTACAATTCCAAGATAAGTCTTCTAAAACCTTCTCCCTGAAGCTCGCTTGCTTCAGTGGAAGATTCCACCATCTAGTTCTACTTATCTTAGAAACCCTCCTTTTCTTTACCAACCCTTTCATTTGTACATCCAAGACTAACAAACGATGTTGGGTTGTCAAACTCTCTCCTGGGATTGCTTTGCAGTCTTTTAGAACACAACCGATCTTCTCCACAACGCAAAGTAATCTATCTGTATTCTTGTTGGCCCACTCTTATAAGTAATTAAATGTTCCTCCCTCTTCTTGAAGATAGTGTTTGCTATGAAAAGATCATATGCCGTTGCAAAATCTAGGATGGCTTTTCCCTTTTCATTTCTATCCCCCAAAACCATGTCCTCCATGAACATTAGTATACCTTGAAGCATCTTTTCCCACATGTTCATTAAGATCTCCACCGATGCAAATCATCTCTCTTTGTGGGATTCCTTGTAGACTCTTATCCAAATCCTCCCAAAAAGCTTGTTTAGTCCTTTCATCTAAACCAATTTGCGGTGCATAAACTGAGATGATATTCAGAATTTCTTCTTCAAACACCAATTTTAGGAAAATAATTCGATCCCCGAATCTTTTCACCTCAACCACACAATCCTTCAAATCCTTATGAACAGCCACTCCAACACCGTTTCTACCCTTATCTTTACCTGAATACCAAAGTTTAAAGCCTGTCTTCTCAATCTCCCTTGCTTTCTCTCCAACCCATTTAGTCTCTTGAAGAAATATATAAATCTTCCTTCTTTCCATCGTATCCACTATCTCCATCTCCATCAACTTTCCAGTTAAGTGCCAATATTCCAACTACCAATCCGCAACTTCCGTTGTAATCTCTTTTGGACTAACTTCTTTACTCACATGCGTCCATTATGCGAGAACCCTTGTAAATTTTGGATTGCATCCGGGCGGTGATGCAACGGAACTAGCTTAATTACCTGCATGTGTTCCTCATGCGAGAACTTTTGCAAATTTTGAACTACATCCATGCTGCGATGTAGCGGCCCTTGCCAATTTTTCATTGCATTCGGCTGATGCAACGCGTCGCAAGTAGGGAACACCCCAACGAAATTTTAGAAAAAAAGTACTATTTAGGAAGTTGTCTCTGACTGTTTTACGCTGGTTGTCGGCTACCTAACACAACCCTCTTCATTTACCCGGACTTGGGACCGGTCATGGCTGAATTAGTAATGCTACGTGAAGTGTTGCTATAAATTCGGGTCTCCGAAATATAAGCAGCATGGAGGACTGACATGGTGGATTGATGTGGATGCTCTGCGACAGTGACTGGATTGCTTGCAATGCTATGATTGCTTGGTGTCAACATAGGTGATTGGAGCCTGCTTGATACGTGACGTCCAAGATCTGTGGTATGAGTGATGCGAAAATACATGTTGTGTGTGGTTGAAGCATGTAATCGATTCCTCATTTTTCCCTTGCAATCGTACTCACAAAGTTAAAGTACAAATGCTTAATGTGAGAATGCATCTATCTTTTGGAGGTGGTTGGATTCTGTCTTACAGAAATTGTGCGCTCATAAATTTTTTTCAAGTATTTTGTTTTGCATGGAATTTATAGATATTTTTGTTATGTTTCTAGTGGTTTTTGATATAAGAGTAAATGGAGAGAAGCTTCCGTCATATGATCCGTCATTCTACATGTCACATTGTATAAACTGAAAGGAAAATAAACTAATAAAGTGCAACAAAGAGGAGATGGCTGCACAGACCACAATCACATGGAGTTGGATGCCGCAGTGCATTCCTCTCGTTTCATGTGTCCATCTTTCCCCGATTGCAATTTTGCTTTGGTGCATTCCTAGCAAAGAACAAAGAGAGTCAGGCAAACGAAAAAAAGATGAACTGTGAGATTAAAGATTCGAAGAGAAATGGATTTCCTCGTGTACACGAGCTATTACTTTCGTATGTGGCATTCAGATTGATCAGTGATTCACAATTTCATGAAATCTAAGCGAAATATTTGTCGAAATTTCGACTTCGACGGAACTTGGATATCGAAAGACATAATGATATCAATTTCTCGGGTTTCGACCGAAATGTCTTGAGATATCGGCAAGGTATCAGGTCATCTCGATATCTCGCCTGAAAAGCGGAATCATTCATATTATAATCCCAAGTTGGGCGAGTTAAAATCGAAATTTTGGTTGAAACATTTCCATTTCACTGCTTTTGCTTTCGCTGCTACTTGCTGCTTGGGCTGCAGAAATTCCTCTCCAACTCCATTTTCTTCTGTTTCCTTGAGGTAAACTCAAATTGGCCAAATCTTCAATTTTTTCAATTTTTTAAGGGCTTTTTTTGTAACATGTTGATATTGCATGTTGTAGTGTTTTTTTTTGGAGATATTTTGAATATTTTGTTAGATTTCTGGAATACAACTTTAAGATTTTTGTGTTTTCATGCGTAATCATGATGGGTTATGAATGTATAAACTCGGATCTCATGTATTACTTGTAGTAAATAATATTTCAGAAACATCTGTGAGATGTATGGAAGAGAAATTTCGGGCTTTTGTGTTTTATTGTTGAATATGATGACGTTTCAAGGATAAACTCGATCTTAAGTTAAAACATACAAAACATGATTTCGATTTTTTTGATAAAGAAAATTTAAAAATCGATTAATTCAGAAAATCAAACCTTAGATCTATGCATTATTTGACATGTTTTGTATCTCTTATGTGGTTTTTCTCGAAATTGGTTCCCTAATCTCTAGATCTAAGAGGCTTTTACTTGCAGATCAGAATATAGAATTCTATATTCAATTTTAAATGCCAAGTATTTACGAATTTGTGCATACTGAGTGTTAGAAAAACTACGAATATATTAAATCCGAAAATAAACTTAAATTAATTCCCAAATACTTAATTGTTCTCATTGTATGGCTCATGAGTGATTGTTCTGCAATTTCTTCGGAGATTTCAGTATTCATCGTCATGGCTTCACTTTCCGGCTTAGGATCTGATAGTTTTGAGAATCAGAGGGATTTTAGTGAGGAAATTGGTTGGAGGTATGACATTGCTCTTGATGGTAACAAAGCCAAATCATAATGCAATTTCTAGTGGAAAAGTTGGGTGGAGGGGGATTAAGAGGATGAAGCAACATCTTGTTGGCAACAACAAGAATGTTATCAAGTGCACGCATTGTCTCAAAGATGTGAAAGACATGTTGAAGGTCAGTTTGGACGAGAAGGACATGGATACAAAGAGGGCAAGGAGGGATGAACAATTCAAGGAGTTCATGTTTGAGAAAGAGTTCAATGTCCTCTCTGATTCGGACAATGACAGTGGCTACCCCACTAATAGTCCGACTTCAACAGAGAGGAGGGCATACGATAGGGAAACAAAGGAATCTATGAGGAGCGAGTTCAAGAGGAGAGAACTTGATAGTGCATGAGGCATCTTCTATGGTGTCGGTGCCAGTGTGCGTGGTTCTGGAGGTACTCTAGCACCACCACCCACCAAAAAACACAAGGGGAAGGGACCAGAACCCTTCTCGACGAGGAACGGGTCCATGCAATACAAGTCAAATAAGGATCCGAGGTTAAAGACAGTGAATGACATGTTCACCAATGCACGAGAGAGAGTGGGCAAGGCCATTATCAAGATCTTCTTTGGGGAAAGCATTCCAGCCAACGTTGTTAGCGGGCCAATTTTGCAACATGCCATTGATTTGATCGCTATAGCAGAAACATGAGTAAAGGCTCCCACATTGTACGCGATAATGAACAAATATCTTTGGATGGAGAAGGAGAAGATGAAAAAGTACATCACTGAGCTGAGGAGATGGCCAGTGTATGGGGTCCACTGATGTGTGGTGGGTGGACGAGGTACACGAGGAAGCAGATCATCAACTTCCTCGTTTACTGCGTGATAACATGATTTTTTTTTGAAATCTGTTGATGCATCTGATCATGTAAAGGACGACAAGTACATGTTAAAGTTGATGAAGGACATCATCATGGATGTTGGGAAAGAGAATATTGTCCAGATTGTCATGGATAATGGCAACAACTTTAAGAAAGTGGGTGAAACAATAATGAAGTCTAGCAACTATGGTATTTTTTGGATATTGTGTACTGCACATTGTATTGATTTAATTCTAAAGAACTTCAGCAAGAGGAAGCTGGTCTCAAAAATGGTGGAGCAAGCACAGACGATCACCACCTTCATTTATAGCCATTCCAAAGTGTTGGCTTTGATGAGGCGGATGTGCAATGATGAACTGGTAAGGTCTAGTATCACATGCTTTGCAACCAATTTTATATCGTTGAAGACATGTGTTGTCAAGGTGAATAGTTCGAGATACATGAAGCTCGGAGTGGAAGAGGTCGGAAAGTGGAGACACTTATCATTGATATTCACTTCTGGACAAGGCCTCAAATGTTGGATTTTGGTTTCGTTTCGGTAAAAGCCCAGAAAAGGAATTTCGGTGGAATTTCGGTGAAATGGCCGGAAATTGGGAAAATGACTTGAAAACTCATTTTTTTCAAAGTTTAAGATTTCTAATGTTGTTTAATCAATAAAAGAGACATAAATACAAGTTTTTTTGCTTATAATAAGATGTTATAATGTTCAGTGCATTAAAATAATGATTTTGGTCATCATATCGATGACCATCCAGAGTGAAATTTCATATTTCAGTACCCAGTTAAATTTTGACATTCAATTTTTCTGTCAATTCTCAAAAGAATAATAATACTTTTATTTAAAATTAAAATAAGACACACACACAAGCACGAATATTTTAACATGTATGCCAAAATAAATGCGTAGTAGGGCTTGTGATCGTAAAATGTACGTTATACGAGACACAAACAAATTAACACCAAGAAATTGTGGAGCATTCATAAGCACAACCTACGTCCAGCCTAATAGTAGAAAAATAGTTACGGTGAAAGACTTGGAAGGTTGTTAACAACCTACCACATGTACGGACACATGTACTCCTTATAGTAGAGAGAAGTAACAAGAGAGTCCTAGAAAAGAACAAACTTCTAGTGTCTTGTGAGTTAAATGATGCAATGTAATGTATTGATATGTAGCGCCTAGGAAAGCCCGGAAAAGATATGCAAGGAAAAGAAGAACTCTGAAGTTTGTCAATATGCAAGGCCCTACCTAATACTTATAGTCAAATTAGCCTACGAAAAGATAACAAGATGGTTATATAAAGATTCTAACTATGAAGATTCTGAACTCTGAAGTTAGCATTCAAAGATGAAAAAAATACATATTTGGCATCTCGATGTATGTTAAAAAAAGATGTGTTATGAAAAATATGGTAAAATACTTACCTTGCTTGGAATTTGGAAACTTGGCTCTCCAAGACTTAAGTTGGGTTGTGAATTGTGACTTGTGAAGTTATGAGATGGAATGAGAACATATACATTATATTTATTGGGTTTAAAGAGGACCCTTAATGGCCTTATTTATTACAATGATGGTTGGAATAGTGGCTTGTATTGCAATGGTGATTGAAATAGTGACCTATAAATTTCATTTAGTGACCAAATAATGCCTATGAATATCAATAAGTGGCCTAGGCATGACATATGGTGACCTAGAACAGTTTCAGTCGAAATTGATCCAAATGAACCGAATTCCACCAAAATCCGAGAAATCTGTGAACAATTTCCAACGAAATGGACCGAAATGGATCGAAATTCGATCGAAATTTCGGCCGAAATCCTGGAAACTGATATCATACATGGTTTCGATATTGGTATCGCTGCGAAACCGAATTTCGATCGAAATTCGTCAAAATTTAAGGCCATGCTTCTGGGATGATATGACCCGAGTCACTAAGATAATGTACCGAATTATGTCTGCATTGTGGATCGTAGGCGGTGACAAAAAGCCGACCATGGGAGTAATCTATGAGATAATGCACTGCATGAGAAAGAATGTCAAAGAAGTTGGAAATGATACAATGTATGATTGGACACCATAGACGAACGTTGATCCAATATGTTCTCGCATCCTCTTCACAAGGCTGGTATGTATTATGTGGTAAATCTATTTTTTACATTTTTTGATAGCATTTTTGATGGATTAAAATTTAAGAATTAAGCATGCTTGTGTCATGCGTATTACTTCAATCTCAAGTACTAGTACAAGAACAATCTTTGTACAAATGTTGACCTTCTAGTAGCTGTACAAATTATGGTGGTGAAGCTCGTCAAGGACGAGAAAACGCAAACCTTGTGCATGAATGATGTATTTTGGAATCTAGAGTGGGACTAACAAAATATTCATTGGAAGTATTACGTGATAATTTATGACTTCAAACAATGTGCACGTCAAGTACTTCAGGGATGCTTTGGGTTCCTTCGGTAGAATTACAGCGGTTAATGGTCGGAGCAATACTCTTCTTGATAAGGATGAAGATGAACAAGTCCATTGATTGCTTTGTGATATATTACTATTGTTTACTATTATGGTTTTATCTCCTTTTGGATTTTCCGCAACCGAGTGGTGGTTATTTTACGGGATTGAAGCTCCCAACCTACGGAAAGTGGCCGTGAATGTATTGCCGTAAATCGCATCACTGGTGGTTGTGAGAGGAACAGGAGTACATTCAACCTGATCCATTCGAAGAGACGGAACATATTGGGAGAAGATAAGCTCCATGATCTTGTCTACATGCACTACAACTTGAGGTTAAAGATAAAACATGCAAAGGAGGGATAAGACAAATAGAACTACATATACCCTATTGATCTTGCATACATTTTCAAGATGCACGATGACAACGCTAATGAAGATGTTCTCCAGTGGTGGATGGATTCCAATGATGCTCCAGTGCTCGATCAACTAGGAGGAAGACCAAATGAGAATATAAGCCGACAAATGGGAGCAGATGTAAGTGACTTTCTGGCTTGATCTCGGGGGGATTTCAGACCCTCTTGGAGGGTTGGTGGCCTAGGTTGATGGAGTTGTTGATGAAATTATTTCCACTAGTTCCAAATCCAAATCCAAATCCAAGTCAAAGATGATAGTGGAGATGATTATATGATGTGTCATCTTCAAGTGTTCCCACCATTGCAGCTCTGAATGCTCCACCAAAACTCCATATAGTTCTGCGGCGAACAAAAAGGCAATGCACTATACTTCTTGTGTCACATTTTACTTCCTCTAACAGTCTATATAGTTATGACATGCGATTTGCAGATGCTTTTATGGCTATTACTATTTCATGTGATCTTTACAGTGCATTGCAAGATCATGGTTGGAAAAAGGCCATGTATGAGGAAATGGACGCACTTGCATCCAGTGGCACATGGGATCTTGTGTTGTGTCCTATAGATATCAAGCTTGTTGCCTGCCGTTGTGTTTTTACGATCAAACAATGTCCTGATGGTTCTATTGCTCTATTGACAGGCTAAAGGCCAGACTTGTTGCAAAGGGATTCATTTATACTTATGAAGTGGACTATTTTGATATTTTGATTGCGGAAAAAGACAAGTAATATAATTAGCACCCAAATAAACATGAAAAAATCACGACCATGTTCACAAGGACTTTATGAATATGTAAGAGCAAGTGGTTAGGTGAAATGATGTTTTGATTGCTTCATATTGTCATCAAAGTAATCTTATACACACGGATTGTATATATTTTTCTCAATACACTCGGATCTCAAAAATGTGATTTGTCGATTTTGTATAATATTCATGAAAAATCACAAAATCGGATGGACAATTGAAGAATTCAATTCAAGTGATTTCATGGATATGGGGTTGTGGACGCCATGTCCCTTCTTGAGTCTTGTCTTTATGTTATATAGCTGCATTTGATGCATTTAATTTCATATGTTTCTGGGTGGGGATCACCTTTGGTGCACATCCTTCTTTCCGTCCATAAAAGCAATGACAAGATCTACCGAGGTCGAATGATTGAAATGTAGAGAAGACCTTAATTTAGCTGAAAATGATGAACATGAGATTTATTAATAAAGCATGGAGGTCACGCGAGGTCTCTCTGATAGTAGCATATCAAATCATGATGCCTAGTTGACTTGATTTTAACATACACTGCCATGCATTGTGGTTATGTTATATATTTAATTTATTTTTCTTGGAAACAAATTTGTCATCCTGGGTTAAAAAGATGAATTTATGTCTATTGAGTAATAAAAAGATTGTAACCCCAATAATAATGTGTAACCCCCTGCTAAATAAATTATAACCCCCCAAATAAATAGATTATAACCCCATGGGGTTTAGTGCTCGACAATTCTTTTTCCAGTGATACATCTGCATTTACTTCTCATATTGGCACAGAAGTAGACCCATCGCCCATCTACTGAAATGTTGGATATTCCTATAGTCCTCAGAAAGGGGAAACAACAATGCACTATGTAGCTCATATCTGTAGTTGTGTCATTTATCTTCGACCTTCTACATGAAATGTATAGAAGCCTTAATAGTTACATAAATTCCAAAGAGACATGCTGATGCGTTGAAGGACTCTCGTTGGTGGCATGTTATGGATGAGGAGATGATTGTTCTCCTCTCTCGTGGGACGTAGCAATTTGTGGATCGTCTTACATATATCACCATTGTTGGATTCTGAGGGGTTTTCGTTGTGAAATATAATCCAAATGATTTAGTAGCGAGCTATAAACCCATGGGTCGACTTCTTTGAAACTTTCTCTCCAGTAACTCTACTGTCATCTGTATGAATCCTTCTTGCAGTAGCGGTTAAACTTGACTGGCTTCTTTTTCAGCTTGATGTCAAAAATGGATTTCTCTACGATGGCTTATAAGTAGTTCATATGTAGCAACCATGTGGATTTGAGGCTAGGGGGAATCAAAAGTTGTGTTTATTAAAGAAGTCCATTGATGTCCTTATGCAAAGCCCTCAAGCCTGGTTTCAGAAGCTATCAAAAATACTTAAAGAGTATGGGATCCACATTGGATCGATGCTTATTTATTCGAAAGACAAGGAAAGGCATTGTTACCATGTTTGTCTATGTTGATGACATTGTTCTCACGAGAGGATTCAGATGACATTGCAAAAGTAACGAAACAACTTGTAGAACTTTTTATTGTCAAAGATCGTGGACCATTGTGATACGTTCTTGGGATTAAGATTGCTTTTTGCAAGCAAGGTCTAATTATTTAAAAAATGGTGAGGCCTTCTCCCACTTTAAGTAGGGCCGGTTGCATGGATTCTTTCTCAAATCCATGTTGAAAGATCCGACTATTTCTTATGTTGGTTTTCGGCTATTTAACACAACCTCCACAAGGAGGTAAGGTTTAATTATGTTTATGTTGTTGATTTACTGCATGATATAGGGATGTTGGGATCCAAGCTTACCCGAATCCCAATGGAACTTAAGAAACACATTTATGAGCTTGGAGATACTGGAGACACAAGTCTCTGGAGATGCCTAGTTGGGAAGTTGTTGTATTTAGCCATTACTAGAACTGACATCTCACTAGCATTTAGCCAGTTAGCTCATGGACCACCCTGCTCAAGTTTACTTCTATGCATGCATGATGATCCTAAGTTATATCAAGCTTTCTCCTGGAAAAGGTATAATATTTACTGATGGAAGCACCATGAGTATGACATCCTACTTCGATGCTGGCTATGGAGGAAATTTACTGGATAGGAAATCTACTAGCTTCAGTACGTAACTAGTAGGCACCCTGATTACCTAGAGAAGTAAAAAGCATGTCGTAGTGTCACACACTATTGCAAAGAGTGAATATGTGGCAATCACACGTGCAATGTTAAGAGTTGGTTTGGATACGATATGTACTCACAAACCTGCAAGTCACTCCCACCACAATTATGGAGCTCATTTGTGATAACAGAGCAACCATGCATATAGCCAACAACCCGAAGATTCATGAGTGAACATAACATGTGGAAGTGGACAGTTACTACACCTGGGATATGATACAAAGAGGGTTGCTATGAACCACCAGTGGCTTCTGAAGAACAAACTACTTATATATGTATAAAGCCACATTCTTATGCTCAATTCGAAAGGTGATGTAACAAGCTGAGCATGACTCACATATATGCTCCACCTTAAGGGGGAGTGTTGAGTAATAAATAAATTGTAACCCCCTAATAAGTAGAGTATAACCCCCGCATAAATAGATTGTAAACCTCCTAATAAATAAATTAAAACCCCCTTCCTCAGGGGTACTATTGTCTTTTCTTTTCTTTACCCTAGCCCTGTCATATATAAGGAGGCCTAGGGTACCATTGTTTATTATTGAGAAAACAATACTCAACTATGTCAATTGCGAGAGTTTGGACGTTTCCTTCACCTCAAGCCGTGGAGTACATGATCAGAGAAATTTGATTAGTTATATGGGATAAAGAAAATTTCAACTTCACTCGTAACTTCTCTTGCTATATATCATTCCTTTCCTTTCTCCTTAACTTTGTTCTTTTCTATAGTTTTGGGTAAAAGGACCTAGATATATAGTTCAACCGAATTTAAAGTCAAGTAGTTGCCAGAATATATTTCTAAAAGTAGACAAGGATCTCCTCCATGCTATCCATGGATATGTTTTGCAAAGATGACCAAATAAAGCAACTCATTCAATTTCGAGATTTTACTTGCATGGTTTGAGAATAGAATCACAAGAAAGTAGGAGGGTCGATGTAGAATAGAGTCTCGTCGTGATTCATTAATGTTAAAAAATATGAAGAATGCGGAAGCGATTGATAAACAGAGCATAGAAATAGAGATAAACACGAAGAACACAAAAGATTTTACGTGGAACCCTACTCCGTGAGGAGCGGGATAAAACCACGGGAGAAGCCCTGCATTGCTTTTCTCAATGAGTACAGGAGGTCTGGGGTTCCTTATATAGCCTTCCCAGAGCCTCCAAGTCCCACCATTGGGCGGTATGGGACTAAACACAGGATGGGGTAAATGGATCTTCTCTAGGATCCATTTACCCTGCTACAACTCAATAGGTGCACTACCAAATACTCCAACACTCCCCCTCAAGCTGGAGCATGCAATGCTCAGCTTGGACAAACAAACAGAAAGAAACTCAACTCACGCTACAGGACACTACGGACAATATCAACCCAACGCACTCATGCTGCAGTCGAGGACGTTGCTTCTCATGCCTTGCAGGTGAGGAGGACGAACGGGCTGGAGTGTGAGTCAACTGAAGACTCGGAATCTGACCATCGAGTCTGAAACTGCACCTGAAGTCTCCTCGTCGGAGAACTGGGTCTCTCCCATCTGGCTCAGAGAATGGTGCACTGCTCTGGTGTACCTATGATACCACATGAAAACCCTTGCCTTCAAGGGAATGGTCCTCTGCTCTGGAGTCCCTATGGCTCACGTGAAAACTCTGGCCTGACAACAAGAATGATGATGGGGACCGCGAAACAAATGATGGCAACTTATGCTCATCTGTAAATGACTGCACACTCGTGCGTGTCTGAAACTGGACTCGAAATCAATCTTCGAGTCTGACAAAATCTGATTATCTGTAGAGTCTGAAAATTCTGGCTGGTCTGAATAATCTGCATCTGACATCTGAATCTGGAGCACAAGACCTGTGACTCTACATATATACTCCCCCTTTTTCCCATACTTGTCGGAAAATATGAACACCGACCAAGTTGGGAGAAGACAAGATAAATAGGTGTTACACATGAAAAAAACTTCTTGCGGCTTTTTCATCATTTTTTTAAACCGTCTCATCATTTTTTTTTGAAACATTTTTTTTAAGCCGTTGATTTTTTTTCGGCTTTTCATCAACATTTTTTTTTGAAACATTTTTTTCTCTTTCTTTTTTTTATTTATGCTCTCTCTCTTTTCTTTTTTTTTCTTTTTCTTTTTTTTACACAACATGGCTTATATCCCTCTCCCACCCTCTTTTTTATTTTTAAATTGGCCCAACAGGGCATAACATTCTTTGCCGCCCCCTTTTTTTTAATAAAGAGGGCCGACGAGCCCCACTTTTTTTTGACGGTAGGGTTCCCAACGGGGAACCCGTCTCTGGACAACCAAGGGACGCGCCGCTAGGGTTCCCCATCGGGGAAACCCAACCATCAAGATCGCTATCGCGTCGCTGGAGGAGGACGCACATCGCACTGCTGGAGCAGCTCCGTCATCGCGCGCCGCCTGTGCATGGAAGGGGCTCCGTCCTTGGAGCCTAACGACGAGGGGAAATGACCTGGGTGGCTCGCGCCAGGGCTGCGCGATGCAACAACCCTTGAAGATAGGGCTTCGCCTGTGCGGCCTTGGGTTGCGCCTCCGTGGGTTCGATCTGCCGCCTGGAGAAGCGGCATCGTTGGGGCATCACCGTTGGTCTTGCGCGGAAGGAGTGGAGGGTGGCTGAATACACGCGCGGATGGTGCGCGTGGGAAGGAGCGCCATCGCGTGTGCCTGGATGCAGGTCCTGGAGGGTTGCGCGTCGCCTGCGACCTGGAGCCCTAGGACTCTTCTTCGCTCCTGGGAGTCGACGCGAATGGCTGAGACCTGGAAGGTATTGAACGCGGAAGAGGAGCGCGATGGCTCCGCCTCAGCCGCCTGGAAGATCCCCTCGCGCCACCTGCACGAGGGCTTGAGGGCGGCACCACCAGGGTTGGAGTTTGACGAGGAGATGCAGCCGCCTGGAACGCCTGGAGGACCTTCATCATGCGATGGATGCGCGGTGGGAGACTTGGAATCGGAGAGAAGGCATCGATCTCGCGGGAGGAGTTGCGCGAAGTTGCCACAAGTCGCGGGAGGAGTTGCGCGAAGTTGCCACAAGAACTGGATCTGCAATTAGGAGTTTTTTTTCTTTCAAAGTCACCTGCAACCCTTGTTGGGATCTGAACGGCCGATGGGTTGTTGCCTCCTTTGCATCATGTGGCATCATGTTCTCTACATGCCGCTGGACATAAGACATGGACTTGGAGTTCTGCACAACCGCCGAGATGAACGAACACAGAATAGTTTCTAGCTTTTCTAGGTTACATCTAAAACCTAGAATAAGATCATGATAATTGAATCTTCAATAATCAACAAACTTGACTGATCTTAAAAAAACTTCAAGAATAAAACTCCAAAATCAATCAAGAACGACACGCTCTGATACCATGTTAAAAAATATGAAGAATGCGGAAGCGATTGATAAACAGAGCATAGAAATAGAGATAAACACGAAGAACATAAAAGATTTTACGTGGAACCCTACTCCGTGAGGAGCGGGATAAAACCACGGGAGAAGCCCTCTAAGGGGCTTGTTTTGCATTGCTTTTCTCAATGAGTACAGGAGGTCTGGGGCTCCTTATATAGCCTTCCCAGAGCCTCCAAGTCCCACCATTGGGCGGTATGAGACTAAACACAGGATGGGGTAAATGGATCTTCTCCAGGATCCATTTACCCTGCTACAACTCAATATGTGCACTACCAAATACTCCAACAATTAAGTCCAACAACTCTCAGATGTGTCAATTTGGAAGAAATGTGCACTAATGACTAGGATATATATTTAATTTACATATAACTATTTGCCCTTCCTGATCTAAGTAATTCACTTTTGCCCATGTTTGACTTGATGGATTAGTTCGATCTAGAACTTCATATAAAGGATGTGGACCAAAAAAGGATAACCATTTTTTAATGAGTTGTCAAATGGCATGCAAGGTTTGTCCTATTACCACTAATATGGTCATCTACTTGCGAAGGAGGGCTTTGTCCAAATCTTCCTGCCTTCGGACCTCAAGAACCCATGATACAAAGGAAGCGTAACAATGTCCCAGCTCATCATTTGTATATCTCTAGAATTGCCATCTGATGCGCACTGGAAAAATCTCATGCATGATTTAAGGTGCCAACAGATTCAAATTGGAATGATGCAGACGGACATGAAAAGCACATAATCGCCGCCAATAGAGCCTTCATTGTCAACTAATCAACATCCTCTAGAGAGACGAGGCTTTCCAACTCGCTAATTCCTTCTCCAAACTCTCTACAACTAGTGACCAATCTGACTAACGCTGCCTTAGAAGGCAACAACCATGAGTAACTTAGAGGGAGACCACCATGCATGGTTGAAATAATCTCTGCACACACTATAATCTCTTGTATATGGACAAAAGTGGACTTCAATTGGTTGATTGGTAGCCAAAAAGTCAAGCATTGTGCTCATAACTTTGGCATTTGATGATCCCCCCTCAATAGAAAACATTGTGCCTTCTGCATATTGCAACAACGAAAGAAATATCATTATTACTGTTAACATATATATATTAGTTTCCTTTGTATCTCTCTGTTATTTTTACTTTCAGCCGTATGCTTTATGTAATTTACCCATAGTCTACTCTCCTATATAAGAGAGCCTAGGGCTGATGCAATAAACAACTTGTTCATTTTTCCCAATATGGTATCAGAGCAACGGTCCTAGACCGGAGTTCTCGAAACCCTAACACTATCCCTACCCCACCCACGTGCCTCTCTCTCTCTCTCACCGCCGTCGTCGGGGCACATCTGCGCCTCCGCCGCACATGTGCACCCAGCGCCCCGCGCTCGTCCTTCGTGCGACTGCGCACCAGCACCTGCGCGCCTCTGCACCAGCATCTGCGCGCGACTGCGCGCTAGCTCTCGCGCTGCGCGACTGAGCGCGACCCCCTGCGCTCTTGCATGCCAGCGTGATCCAGCGGGCACCTTGGAGCCCTAGGCGTGTGTTCTTGAATCAGCCCTAGAGCGCACACCTTCAACCAAATGGGTTTAGTTGCTTGAAGTCTACACACGCAACTAAACCCGTCTATGTCTGTGTAGACGAATCTTATCTTCAGTCAATCACTCCAGTCTTCGGTTTACAGTATGTCAGAAAGCAAGGCGGATATTCCATCTATTGGCGTCGTTCGTGGTCCAGCGCCTGTTGTTAAGATGGATGGTACGAACTATGAACTGTGGGCGATGTAATTCATGAGTATGATGAAGTCAACGGGTAAGAAGCACATTCTTACTGAAGCAGAGCCTGCTGAGAAGACTGAGCCAATGCCTCTTGGGAGGCCGATGACGCATACGCCAAAGTTTGGCTATCTGGACCGTTGGCGATCGAGATTGCCAATGACATTCTACATCAGCCCACGGCCAAAGACATGTGGGACATTCTGGCGGCCACATATTCCCAGGCGAAGAATGAGACAAAGATTCTGCAACTCCAGCATGATATATTTGAAGGATATGGTTAGATCCTCAAGCGCATCACGGAAGCGTAAGCGTCGCATCGAATACGACGAAGAACGACTAGTCGCACTAGTTGTTCTATGCAGCGGAAATTAAAAAATTTTATGCGACGAAACCACATGATCCAAGAACACTTCTCGGATCGTTTCGTCTAAACCACAAACAAGTATTAGGTTTACCTTTTGAAGCGTGGTTGCGATCAAGTCTCTAAACGAAGAGACCTCCTGTCTCAAGTCCGATCCGTCGGAGGAGACGCTTGCGAGCGCGGGGATGAACCGCGTGCTTCTCGCAATCCATGTTGATGATCCAAGCGGCGGATCTCCTGATCTCGACATACGAGATCCGATGTCTTCTTCACGAGCGGGGCGCACCGAAGGAGACGGAGATCCACGAGCAAACCATCGGGCAGCATAACGACGATGCCGCGGCGATGGAGAACCTCTCTAGGGCATCCATGGTGGACGGCCACATGAGAGAGATGGAGAGAGGACGTGTAGAGAGAATGAGAGAGAGAGAGAGATTTGTTGCCTCAACTTATGTGTCAAGAAGAGCAATGGGGTGCCTCTCCTTTTATAGGGTTTTGGGATCCATGGATCTCAATCCATGTGTCAACACAAATCCAATGGTCCACATCAATTTGTGTTTCTTTCAATGGTCATGATTTGTTGCTAAAAACACAACAACAATTAATTTAATTTAAATTAAATATATGTTGATAAATCAACACAATTTAATTACAAAATTAAATCATCAATACATGGAGATAATGAAAGGAGAGAAAGCCTCCTTCCATATGGAGAGGGGGGACGGCCTCCCTTTCCTAATGGGAGTGGTGGCCGTCCACCCTCCTCCATTAGGAAGGTGGCTATTTCACCTTTTATGTAATCTCCATTATTTGCAACAACTTTTGTTGCAAATTATTTCACAAAAAATAAATCCAATTTATTTTGTGAACATTGCAATCATGCCATTGAAAAATTGTGAATCACATTCACAACCCAAAACAAAATGTAAATTACATTTTCAATTTGATGTCCAATGTGAATCCAATTCACATTAACATTTAATTAACAAATGTAAATTACAAATAGCTCTCTCTTATATATTATAAATCACATTTATAATATATATGACTAATATGGATATTGCTATCCACATTATTCATATCCATGATAATTAAATCATATTTAATCATCTTGGATCTCTATTCTCTTGTGTCCAAATAATATGAATCACATTCACATTATTTATATCTTTGATAATTAAATCTCATTTAATTATCCAAGATAACTCTCTTTATAATATGAATCAAATTCATATTACTCATGATAATTAAATCTCATTTAATTATCCATTTTCTCAATGCTCGGATACATATATCAACAATAGAATTATCCATGAACTCCTTCAAGGATAATGCGCTTTCTCCGCAGATACTTGGAGATAAGGACAGGGCGATTGTATTGTTCCACGTATAGTGACATGGATATTGAGATCGTATCTCAAATCCAGATCGCGGGCCTCCCATAGATGCTTGATTAAATCAAGACCGTAAATCTAATCTTCTCATTGTATCTGAATGACATTCAGATCAATGTCCAATACTTGGACCAAGATCAAATCACTTCTCTACTGAGAGGAGTCACTAAAATCCAGACCCGTTTCATCACTCCCTAGGAATGGAAGCGTCATGGTTATACAATCGTTTATGATCACATCACCCTCAGGTATTCCCAATACCTGTACATCCTGCATACTGGAAGACTCAGACTAAACCCGAAGTATTCGATCAACTTTATACTGTCTACTTCATGGTTTTTATCAGTAAGTTTCTCATTCGATCATTGGGAGTCGGTATCGATCATATACTTTCCAAAAGCATATATCATACCTAGGTCTTGATCATATACTTTCCAAAAGTATATATCAAACCTACAAATTCAGTCAAGCTTCCAAAGCGAGACGACCGTGCGCACGGAATTTGATTCTTCCCAATATCTCATGAGTGAGCTCATGTCTTCCGGTTCAGTAACTGAACCTGTATGATCCCTTTGAGAGATCGTATTACTCATATGCCCTTATATGCACACCAGCGCGCCGGTGTATAGACCTTGATTAGGTCATCAACCTATTGGTCTGCCAAATGTACATACTTAGACATATAGCAACACATCTGTCTCCGGTCAAAGGATGCGTGCCTATATCATGACAGCACACGATATAGGACTTTGGTTATCTCGATCTCGTTAAGTCAACTCTTTGACCTAACTAATCTGACACCTCCGAATCTCTATTCCTATGCAGAGGACCTGCATCAAGAGGTCGGTCAGATATCAGCCTTCAGAGATAAGGATTGCCATCTCCTACTCAGGCTGGAGATCATCTCTTAACAATCATCTGACGGTGCTTGATGAGTCCTCAATCTAACTCTTTAGATATTTATTCAAGCACCAGCCTCTATGATTCAATAGTTGAATCAACAGCTGTATGATCATCAAGATGGCCATGGTACATAACCCTAATTGTACTAAGGGACCTATTATGCAAATTATGTATTCTTCATTTCAGATTAAGGAGTGAATTGCAATAACATTTATTGCATAATGGCTCGCCGTGGGCTCGCATTTCCAACAATCTCCCACTAGCCCAAAGAGCCATTAATGGGCTAATCATTTAAACCCGCACTCATGTGACAATCGTAGGCTATTTAGAAAATAGCTAGGTAAGCTGATCAGTCACTCTGTTCCCGCGAGACTATGCCAAGTCCTTTTACGGCACTTGCATATCCCCAGTAACAGTGCTCGCATCTAATGCGAATGTTGCATCTCATGCAACCAATACTCAATCTAGTTGGTTACATTGTCCCTGACATCATAACCAGTATCCCCATAATCCTTATTAGAATACCTTCATTCCCGGAGATCTCTATCTCCTAAGGTATCTATAGTTTAGACCTTTATAGATCACTATCTACATGGTCTTAAACTTTTGAAGATAAGACTTTGAGATTACTATCTCAAAAATCTCCTCATCTATGAAGATTTTGTTATTACTGCAATCAAGTGTTTTATCTCTACAGTAGGATTAGTAACAATTTACTACTCCCACTGCATGACAAACATCTGGTATTTGTACACTCTAGCATACACTCAGCTTCTCGTAACTAATGCACAAGTGCAAGTAGTTGTAGCATTTACTTCCTCAACTCTTTGAGGTGCTATCCCTTAAGATAGGTCAGTACCATATCTTAAGGATTAGAAGCCTTTCTTGGAATTTCTATGAATAGAATATGTCCAAGGTATACTACAAATGTGACAGTCCAATTATCCTCTTCTCTTGGCTTCTGAACAACTTCAGAACTAAGATCTAAGAGGTATCTTTGAAATCATATTTCAAGATATGGAATAACCAGATTATAAAACACTTATTATTATCCTTATATCATTTTAAATGATCAGGGTATCATCTACATTTAGCGCAATGAACACATAGGCACTCCCACTAAGCTTCGCATGGCTCATCAAGATTTCATTTGAAATCATTACATTTATAATTTCATCAAATCTTATGGTCTATCTCAAAGAAGCTTATTTGAGTCCTTAGATGGATTCCTTATCTTGCACACCTTGCTTTCCTCAACCATGAAGCCCTGGGGCTACTTCATGTGAATATCCTCAGAGAGATATTCATAGAGGAATGCAATCTGGACTTACATCTCGAAGATGCAATAGTCAAGTTGTGTAGCTAAGGTTAGCAATATTCTGATGATTTTAAGCATGTTCACCGAAAAACAAGTCTCATTGCAAGCAATGTCTTCTCTTCCATGTGTAGCTCATTGCTACGAACTATGCTTTGAAGGTATGTACCTTCTCATCAGGTTCCCTTTCTCTTGAAGATCCATTTACACCTTTACAGGTTTTTTCCCATATAGGTGGATCCACGAGGGTCCATATACAACACTTGCATATGAAGTCTACATTAGACTTTTATTGCTAACATCCATCTATCCATGCTATGATCTTCAGAAGCTTCATCACATGAAGTTCAATCATTGTCAGATTTCTCTGACACATGGAATCTATCCTCAAACTCATTTGAAGAGGTATTAATGTTTCATCATTAATTGTCCTTTTTAGTTCCAATTTCAGGAGCCTCATTATCTTCTCAAGATTAAATGAGTTCCTACACTTCTATTTCATCTTGATTCTCAAGAGTCTCAACCTCTAAGAATCACATTCTCAGAGATGAGATACTTTAAGAATCTCATGGTCATAAAGTAGGTATCCAATACCATCCTTTATTTTTCTAATGAAGCAGCACTCTCAAGTGCTAGATTCCAACATACATGGAACCTTATTAAGGATATACATTGTAGTCTCTACTACACATACATACCTGGAAACTAAGGGATAATTATGCTAAAATTCATCATTGATAAGATCATGTCACACATGATCCAATTGTATCTACCTATAACTCTATTGAGTTAAGGTGTGTTAGGAGGATTGAGATAGAAATGATATTCATATCTCTATAAGGTATTCTTTGAATTTATCTAACAGGTACTTGCTACCTAGATTAGATCAAATTCATTTTATCTTCCTTCAAACTTTGGTTCTAAACCAAAAATAATGAAATCTTTGAACATTTCAAAGGTTTCTTAGGTGAAGAGAAGAAATCTCATATCATACATAATCATCAACAGATATCACATATCCATAATGTTTACTATGATATAGATGATCTACATACATCAATATGCATAAGATTCTAAATACCTTGGCATCTTACACCTTTCTCTAAGAAGGGTGTATTGGACATTTTTCTTTGAATACAATATTCATATGTATGTAAGTTTTGAAATTTTAGACATTCTAAAGTTTCATCTCTTACTAGTCTATTGATCAAATCAATAGACAAATGTCCAAGGCTTGATGCTAGATCATTGTCAAATGATCTTCATCCTCCTATTGATCTTAAGGTTTAATTTCAGTATTTAGAAATGTTAATGAACCATTCATTAATTTTCTAATTTACTGAAGTCCACTAGATTATTAGATTACTATCTGAAATATATACATCATAACTCTTTATGATAGTTCTATCTCAGATTCATGTTCATTTCTAACATTTAGAAACAAACAATGAATTCTTATATCTAGGTCATAGAGACATTCTCTAAGACTAAGGACTCTCCCACTGAAATTAACAAGTCTATCAATCCAACAGAGATTGTTGCAACAATTGCATCAATATCCATGTGGATAACTATAAACCTTTAAGATCAAATTTTCCAGTCTTCTAAAACATATGCAACCTATTGCAAATGTCATCAGAAGATTGAGATACAACTATTTGACTTTATCTTATCAATGATTTATGTAGATTAATCTGATGCTCCATCCGAGTCCTTCTCTAAGGATTCTAGATAGACTTGATAGTCATACTATCAACACATCAACTTATTGCAGTATTGGCATTCATCCAACTCTTCGGATGACATATGGAAGTCATAGATGTATAGTCAACTCTTTGACCATACTTCTTACTCGGGTTCAACCCATGCTTCGACTGCGCTCCCTTTATCTATAAGCAACCATTGCTTAAGACTAAGGATCTCTTATGTAAGAGCATTTCAACATTTATACATGCTTCATTAAATTCATACAATATGAATATTATGAAGCTTCATGAATGACCAGAGTATAGATAGTAGAATGATGACACTCATCATCTGCATCCATCTAAACTCTTAAAACATAGGTTCAGGTAGGTACTCAAACAATTTGAATACATCATCTCTTATAGAGCCACCATTCTGCATGATGCAGTGAACCATCTCATTCATGTTAAATGTCAAGAGCACATATGTATGCCAGAATATCTTCATTAATTTTATAAGGATTATTTGACAATTACGATCATCATCGACAGGTCACTTCCAAAGTACATCCGATGAGAGATCAAGACTATAGAGACACATAAACCCTAGGGTTGTAGTCCTATTATCTATTTAATTGTCATTCCTCAATATTATGAGGAAACTTTGCACATTGCAACCCCATACATTATGTGTCCAATTGCAAGTACAAATATCTGGATCATGAGTCCAATCCATGATATTTTACTGGTTATTATTGAGTATATCATTGAGTGTGGTTTTAATGAGGGATTATCTAAAATAAGAAATTTGCATAAATATATAAATATATATATATATTTTACTTTGATTTAGGATTTTTTATATCAAAGTTGTCTTGTCTGTCAACACTGAAAGTTCATTCCCTTAATCACTTTCAATGTAAGAGATATACTTACCATTATATCTCAACAAGATCTGGGATCTCCTTCCTTATCTTTGTTACATCCCAATAATATGAGAATCTGCAACTCGGATAAAAAGAAGCGGGAACACATTCCGCTTTGCAAGTCCAACTTGCATTTCCCAATTCGGTCTTTAACACCCGAGCCCACCACCCTAAGGCGATGTTGACCCGTCGTTAATTGAACCAACCGTCAACAGGAATAGTACTCGCTATACGCAATCCAATATCGCCCCAATAATATGAGGATCCGATATTGGGGTCACTACGTATACGGCCTTACTCTTTCGAGAAGCAAAGAGCCCGATCCAGATGCGCTTGCATACAGGAGCTGTCACTTCGGACAGGCGTCTCCCACATACAATCCCTGGCGACGGAACCCTTCGCCTTGACGGGAGACCATGGATGTCACTTATGTGATCCTCCACCTCATATTCAAATTTTAATTAATTATCGTGAATCACATTCACATAATTAATTCTTCCAAGGGAATTATTAACTCTAATAATATTAGAGTATTTCAATCTTAATTGGATTCCAATTAATCTAATCATATTAAATTAATGATCCAATTAATATCCAACAAACATTTTAATAGTTACTTGAATAATGGTATTATCTCAAATACGTATTATTTCGAATTTTAATAATTAGAAAAATACATCTTAATCCCTCGGACATTATCCCGGCCCTACCCGCTGTCATGGCCAGTACCGACGAGAGTGGGACGGACCACATACGTTGCAACCCGCAACCCCAATGCTCTCCGACTAGGCACCATATCCGCCTCGGGAAAGGATAATGCCAAATTGATTAATTTGTACTTGAGATGATCATCGGTTCTTCAACCGAAATTGTACCATATAGTAATAATCAAAACATTTTTTATTAACATTATAATGAGATTTGCTAAACAAATCCCAAGTCCTATTCAAGCAACATGTTTGTTGGAATGTTGATCATGTAGATCATGTAACCAATCTTGATCTAGATCACATCTAATCATTTGTTGGTTAGGGCAAAGTCATTTAAGGGCATAATTATCATTAAATATTTCACAAATATTTATGCATAATTATTCCAGGAAATTAAACAATTTAATTTCACTAATTAATTAAATGACAATCACTACGTTCTTGATTAGGAAAGTATTTTCAGCAGTGACCCTCACTTACTAAAAATATCATATCTCAATCAATTTAAATCCAAATTAAGCAAAGTAAATTTCTAAAGTTTACTAACTTGATTTAAAACAGAACCCAAGTGATTTGCACGCATTTCAAGCCGTATCAAATCCGCAATTACATCTTAATTACGTCATGATCCGCAGTCCCCGAAACAGTGGATACATGTTCACTAAAAAGAGCATATCTAGAGCAAACAGAATCGAAATCACACAAACTCAGATCCTACGGTTTCCTTATTTAATGGGGAATAAAATACAAATATTATTTTCGTGTTTAAACAATTTAAACAGTGCCGAAATAATATCAAAACAGAGATGCGAAAATGAAATGCAAGAAAACTTTCGCAAACCCTAATGAACCCAAGTCGTCCTCGGTTTATGGATCTATCCAAAAACACCGACCTAAGGCTCTGATACCACTTGAAGGATATGGTTAGATCCTCAAGCGCATCACGGAAGCGTGAGCGTCGCATCGAATACGACGAAGAACGACTAGTCGCACTAGTTGTTCTATGCAGCGGAAATTAAAAAATTTTATGCGACGAAACCACATGATCCAAGAACACTTCTCGGATCGTTTCGTCTAAACCACAAACAAGTATTAGGTTTACCTCTTGAAGCGTGGTTGCGATCAAGTCTCTAAACGAAGAGACCTCCTGTCTCAAGTCCGATCCGTCGGAGGAGACGCTTGCGAGCGCGGGGATGAACCGCGTGCTTCTCGCAATCCATGTTGATGATCCAAGCGGCGGATCTCCTGATCTTGACACACGAGATTCGATGTCTTCTTCACGAGCGGGGCGCACCGAAGGAGACGGAGATCCACGAGCAAACCATCGAGTAGCATAACGACGATGCCGCGGCGATGGAGAACCTCTCTAGGGCATCCATGGTGGACGGCCACATGAGAGAGATGGAGAGAGGACGTGTAGAGAGAATGAGAGAGAGAGAGAGAGATTTGTTGCCTCAACTTATGTGTCAAGAAGAGCAATGGGGTGCCTCTCCTTTTATAGGGTTTTGGGATCCATGGATCTCAATCCATGTGTCAACACAAATCCAATGGTCCACATCAATTTGTGTTTCTTTCAATGGTCATGATTTGTTGCTAAAAACACAACAACAATTAATTTAATTTAAATTAAATATATGTTGATAAATCAACACAATTTAATTACAAAATTAAATCATCAATACATGGAGATAATGAAAGGAGAGAAAGCCTCCTTCCATATGGAGAGGGGGGACGGCCTCCCTTTCCTAATGGGAGTGGTGGCCGTCCACCCTCCTCCATTAGGAAGGTGGCTATTTCACCTTTTATGTAATCTCCATTATTTGCAACAACTTTTGTTGCAAATTATTTCACAAAAAATAAATCCAATTTATTTTGAGAACATTGCAATCATGCCATTGAAAAATTGTGAATCACATTCACAACCCAAAACAAAATGTAAATTACATTTTCAATTTGATGTCCAATGTGAATCCAATTCACATTAACATTTAATTAACAAATGTAAATTACAAATAGCTCTCTTATATATTATAAATCACATTTATAATATATATGACTAATATGGATATTGCTATCCACATTATTCATATCCATGATAATTAAATCATATTTAATCATCTTGGATCTCTATTCTCTTGTGTCCAAATAATATGAATCACATTCACATTATTTATATCTTTGATAATTAAATCTCATTTAATTATCCAAGATAACTCTCTTTATAATATGAATCAAATTCATATTACTCATGATAATTAAATCTCATTTAATTATCCATTTTCTCAATGCTCGGATACATATATCAACAATAGAATTATCCATGAACCCCTTCAAGGATAATGCGCTTTCTCCGCAGATACTTGGAGATAAGGACAGGGCGATTGGTTTTTTCCCACGTATAGTGACATGGATATTGAGATCGTATCTCAAATCCAGATCGCGGGCCTCCCATAGATGCTTGATTAAATCAAGACCGTAAATCTAATCTTCTCATTGTATCTGAATGACATTCAGATCAATGTCCAATACTTGGACCAAGATCAAATCACTTCTCTACTGAGAGGAGTCACTAAAATCCAGACCCGTTTCATCACTCCCTAGGAATGGAAGCGTCATGGTTATACAATCGTTTATGATCACATCACCCTCAGGTATTCCCAATACCTGTACATCCTGCATACTGGAAGACTCAGACTAAACCCGAAGTATTCGATCAACTTTATACTGTCTACTTCATGGTTTTTATCAGTAAGTTTCTCATTCGATCATTGGGAGTCGGTATCGATCATATACTTTCCAAAAGCATATATCATACCTAGGTCTTGATCATATACTTTCCAAAGTATATATCAAACCTACAAATTCAGTCAAGCTTCCAAAGCGAGACGACCGTGCGCACGGAATTTGATTCTTCCCAATATCTCATGAGTGAGCTCATGTCTTCCGGTTCAGTAACTGAACCTGTATGATCCCTTTGAGAGATCGTATTACTCATATGCCCTTATATGCACACCAGCGCGCCGGTGTATAGACCTTGATTAGGTCATCAACCTATTGGTCTGCCAAATGTACATACTTAGACATATAGCAACACATCTGTCTCCGGTCAAAGGATGCGTGCCTATATCATGACAGCACACGATATAGGACTTTGGTTATCTCGATCTCGTTAAGTCAACTCTTTGACCTAACTAATCTGACACCTCCGAATCTCTATTCCTATGCAGAGGACGTGCATCAAGAGGTCGGTCAGATATCAGCCTTCAGAGATAAGGATTGCCATCTTCTACTCAGGCTGGAGATCATCTCTTAACAATCATCTGACGGTGCTTGATGAGTCCTCAATCTAACTCTTTAGATATTTATTCAAGCACCAGCCTCTATGATTCAATAGTTGAATCAACAGCTGTATGATCATCAAGATGGCCATGGTACATAACCCTAATTGTACTAAGGGACCTATTATGCAAATTATGTATTCTTCATTTCAGATTAAGGAGTGAATTGCAATAACATTTATTGCATAATGGCTCGCCGTGGGCTCGCATTTCCAACAATATTCACTATAAAGCAGAATGGTCGCCCTCTACATTCACTCTACACATCCTTGCGAGGGATGTTCGAGAAGCTATAAGCTTCATTGCCCCTGACAGCCATGCCAGAACAACAGAAGACGTATCGGAATGCGACTATGGTGGGTGTGTTCCTTGCTGCACTTGATCCAGAGTATGAGGCGGCACGATCCCAGATCTTGGCCGATTCTACTATTCCTCCCATGGAGGAAGCCTTTCATAGACTAAGTCGTATCACCGTCCCGTCCATGGCCACGAATCAGAATGCTTCAGCCATGGCCGCCAACAGGGGTCGTTGATCTCATCATCAGACCCCGTGGACGTGGACCTCGTGGCAGAGGAGGCCGCACTCGGCCAACATGTACCTACATCGCGTTGGACACAATGAAGACACATGCTACTTTAAGCATGGATTTCCTGCTTCTGCACGAGTTGCTGAGCAGATAGAGCCACCATCTGCTGCCACTTTGGTTCAGCGGTTCGATGATCTAGTGCCCATCTAAGGGGCATTATTCCCCCATCTGGCCCAGCATCCACTACTGAGAGTCAATCTGATGCTGCTGCATCTGCCTCTGCGTCTACCAGTGCATCAGGTAGCATACTTGCATTTACCAGTAGTTGATCAGATACATTACCTTGGATTATGGACTCGGACGCTACACATCATCTATGTGGCGATCAGAGTTTACTTACAAGATACTCTCAGATTCCTCCAGGCCGAACAGTGGTCATTGCCAATGGTACACATTCCCCAATTACTGGTCAGGGGGAGATTAGACTGACATCTTCTATGCAGCTCAAGAATGTGTTACATGCACCTGATTTTTCAATGAATTTATTATCAATCAGTCAGATTACGAAGGATTTTACAATGTCCGGCAATTTTTGATCCATCCTCTCTTATTTTCAGGACATCCTTACGGAAACGTGATTGGTCGTGATTATGAGCAAGGAGGCCTCTATCGCCTCAATCAGACTCCGTTTGCTAGAACCTTATCCTTACCTACTGGACTAGTATCTCCTCTGTTGTGGCATCTGCGCTTTGGACATCTACCACTTCAGAAGTTGCGTCGTGTGTTACCCCAGGGTCTGCCTCACACATCTATCCAATGTGAGGCTTGTCAGTTGGGAAAGCATCACCGGTCTACCTTTCCCAGTCGTCCAGGTCGGAGTAGTACCTCCAAGTTTGAGTTACTTCATATTGATATCTGGGGTCCGAGTTTTGTACCTGATCATCAGGGACACATAATTTATATATTTATTGTGGATGACTTCTCTCGTGTGTCATGGGTATTTTTGTTGGAAAATAAATCTGAAGAAGGGAATATTATTATCCATTTTCTTAATGAAATTCATAATGTTTTCTCCACATCTGTGAAATTTGTGAGAAGTGATAATGCCCTAGAACTGTGTACTCATGTCCTAGCCAGTTACTACTCATCAAAAGGGATTATCCCATCAAACATCCTGTGCTTATATCTCTCAACAAAATGGGATCGCTGAAAGGAAACATCGCCACCTACTAGATGTCACAAGATCACTTCTTATACAGAGTCATGTTCCTTATTCTTACTGGGGTGACGTGGTTCTCACGGCATGTTACCTAATTAATCGTATGTCGTCCTCTGTCCTAGATGAACAGATTCCTTTCTCCCTTATCTACCCTGGTAAGGATCTGTTTTCCCCTACTCCTCGTGTGTTTAGCTCAGTTGCCTTTGTCCACCAGTTGTCTCCTGGTACTGACAAGCTCTCTCCTACGGCTGTCAAGTGTGTATTTGTTGGGTACTCCAGAACTCAAAAGGGGTACAAGTGCTTTGATCCTTTGCGTAGGCGGTATATGGTCAGTGCATATGTTACATTTTTTGAATCCGTAATGTATTTTTCATCCTCAGGTCATCAGCCTCTACCTCCAGTGACTACGGATGCTATCTATATGACGCCACCACCACCAGTACCATCACCACCACCACCACCACCAGCTCCACGTACTATTCCTGTTTCACCCACTACCATTCCATTATACCTGCAGGTCTACTCCAGCTCATGGTCATGACTCATCTCCTAGCTCGCCTAAGGTATGTACTGAAGATACTACTCTTGATGGATCTAATGATATTTCTGAGCAGGATATGTTGCAGGGGCCAAATGAGGACACAACTGATTTAGATGTTCCTATTGCTATACGCAAATCGAAGAGGAGCTGCGCCACATATCCTATATCAGCTTCTGTGTCATTTGAACGATTATCTGGGGATTTCATGAACTTCGTGGTTGCCTTGTCAGCTGCAGATATTCCACGGAATTATCAAGATGCTCTGCAGGATAGTAGATGGCGTCTAGCAGTGGAGGAAGAAATGGCAGCACTTCAATCTAGGGGAACTTGCAGTCTAGTTCCTATACCTGCAGATGTGACCCCAGTGAGCTGCAAGTGGGTCTTTACAGTAAAGCAAAATCCAGATGGCAGTATTGACAGATACAAGGCCCGCCTTGTTGCACGTGGCTTTACACAGACATACGGGGTGGATTACCTTGATACGTTCTCGCCAGTAGCCCGCCATTCTACCCTACGGATCTTGCTGTCAGTCGCGGTTACTCGAGAGTGGCCGCAATATCAGTTGGATGTGAAGAATGTGTTCTTATATGGAGGCCTACAGCAGGAAGTCTACATGCAACAGCCACCCGGTTTTGCTGTTGGGGGGGAGTGTTCCAAGGTGTGCAGACTTCATAAGGCTATCTATGGCCTTAAGCAGAGCCCCAAACCATGGTTTCAGAAGCTCTCAGACCTCTTTGAAAAACAGGGATACAAACGCTCTAATGCTGATCATTCCTTGTTTGTACAGAAGACTTCAAGAGGTATTATTGCAATCATGCTTTACGTCAAGGAAGGAAATATCGATATCGATATCGTTTCGATACAATGTCGATACCGATATATCGCCGATATATCGGCGATATATCGATGCATATCGCCGAAACCCGGTATCCATTAGGCATTTTCTCCTATTGATACCCGATATCATCCATATCGGTGATATATCGGTGACCTGTCGATACCGATATATCGCCGATATATCGACGATATATCGCGATATGGCGATCCCTGGTTTACGTAGATGACATCTTGATTACAGGAGATGATGAGCAAGGCATAAAGCAGGCGAAAGAGAAGCTGGGTAGCGAATTTGTCACTAAGGACCTTGGAGTCCTTAGATTTTTCTGGGGCTGGAATTTGCTAGAAATCCGTATGGGTTAGTAATGTCGCAGAGAAAATATGTTACGGACCTGTTGCGTGAAACATGTATGCTTGGGTGTCGGCCTGCTACAACACCAATGGACCCCAGCATGAAGCTATATGATGATGACACAGAGGAGGTGGACAGGAGAAGATACAGAGAACTGGTAGGCAAACTGTTGTATGTCACGATCACTAGGCTCGATATAGCCTTTGCAGTGAATCGTGTGAGCCAGTTCATGGAGCAACCACGTCAGGTTCATATGGATGCCATATATATGATACTCAGGTACCTCAAATCATCTCCAGGTGCAGGTTTGCTATTCAAGAAGGGCAAGGGGATTTCTATCTCAGCATGTGCGGATGCAGACTATGCAGGTTGTCCCAAGGTCAGGAAGTCCACCTCTGGGTTTGCAGTCTACGTTGGAGATTCTCTAATCTCATGGAGGAGCAAGAAACAGACGGTGGTAGCCAGATCTAGTGCTGAATCTGAATATAGGGCTATGGCCCAGGCTAGCATAGAGATGATGTGGGTAAAGGCTGTGCTTACAGATCTATGTATAGATATACCACTTCCTATGAACTTAGAATGTGACAATCAGGCAGCCTTGTTCATTGCAAACAATCCAGCATACCATGAGCAAACCAAGCACATTGGGGTTGACTGTCGCTTCATACGTGACATGATTCAGAAGGGATTCATTACTACATCTCATGTTACTTCAGAAAATCAAACTGCCGATATATTCACCAAGGCATTTCTACGAGGCCCATTCCAGAAGTGTGTGTCCAAGCTGAGCATGATTGATATCTATGCTCCATCTTGAGGGGGAGTGTTAACATATATATATATATATATATATTAGTTTCTTTTGTATCTCTCTGTTATTTTTACTTTCAGCCGTATGCTTTATGTAATTTACCCATAGGCTACTCTCCTATATAAGAGAGCCTAGGGCTGATGGAATAAACAACTTGTTCATTTTTCCCAACAATTACTATGGACCAAGGGACCACCTCTCTACAACACTTGCCTCGCCATGATTGCAAGCATATCAACTGCTATCATGGAGCAATGGGAAAGCAAAAAACGTTGCATGAGACCCTGTTGTGGCTGAAAAATCCCCTTACTAGTTTCTTGTTTGCAAGGATTGATTGTGAGATCGTGATGACACACCTATTCATCCAAGATATCCAGACGTCGGGGAAGCCTCGTTTTGCCAGGGCGCCCAGAGGAAACGCTAGTTAACAATATCTACGCATTTGACAAGTCAATTTTCGAAAGGAGTCCCTGAATTCTTTTGTTTTTCCTGTCACCCACAATCTCTGAGGCAATAACAATGCTACCCTTCATCAATCGTTTAGGGATGAAAACAACCTGGACCTCATCATATGTATATCCATGATATTTTGCAAATAGTTAGCTAGCATCTTTGCTACCACCAAGCAGATTGCATTGGAAATTGTAATTGGCATGAAGTCCTCTGCTCTTACATAGACCTCTTTTTGGGGGAGAAGGAAGATAAGTGCATAGTTCATTCTTTTGAAACCAATATTACCAACGACGGAATCCATCATGTCCATAATGCCTGTGCTAACCTAGGTCATGAATTCTTTGAAAAAAGGACAAGAAAACCATACGAGCATGGTTCCCCGTCCATATTAACTTCCTACATCGGAGAGTAAACTTGGACAAGCAAGAACTCCTTAATGAGATCGTTCCCCTGCTCAGTCGACAATGAGGCTCCTTGACCCCCCACCATCTCCACTGACTACGAGGATCCTGATGGCTCGTTCTACTGAAAATGTTTACCACAACCTAATCCGCCTCCTTATCATCTTTAAATCACTCATTCTCCACCATCACTGTGTAGATGTAATTGCAATTGCCTTCTTTCATTAACAAATGAGTGGAAATACTTTGTGTTGGCAGGACCTTCCATAAACCATCATTGTTTGGATTGTTATCGCCGTTCGACATGTTACTTGTCCTTCTCCATGATGGCTCTATGATAGTTGTCCGGCTTTGTCAATTCAAAGTGATTGAGATCCCATGTGTCTTCTACCTAATCCTACAACTCCAGCCCCGATTGAGCCATATTGCGACGAGCTTCCCATGCTACATGAATTTCCTTCTCATAAGGGCAAAGGTTCAATCTGGGGGCCTCCAGCTTGCAAAACTATCTCACGGTAGTTGTACCCACACAATGAAGAGAAGACAAGAAGTCCTTGATTGTCTCTCTGAAGCCATCATCAAGCAGCCAAGCTCTCTTAAAGCATAAGAAAGAACGAGGAAAAACACTCCCAACAGAAGTCCAAAACATAGGAATGTCATCGCATCTTGAGTAGCGGAAATGGTCCAATTTTGATTATTGGAGTATATATGTCATATGTGGTAGATGGGTAACCACATCCAGTGTTTAGTCCCACATCTACTAGTGGTGAGACTTGGAGGGTCCGTGGAGGTTATATAAGATGGCCCAGGCCTCCTGTATCAGATGAGAAAATGCAATAGACACATAAACTCTTTGAGGCGTTCTCCTGTGATTCCATCCCGCTTCTTAGGGAGTAGGGTTCTACGTAAAATCTCGATGTTCTTCTATGTTTATTTCTATCTCTGATATTAGCTTTAGCATTCACAATTTTTAACATGGTATCAAAGCGGGTTCGATTCTCGAGGAGTTATTTTCATTTTTTGGTCGAGATTCGATTTTGGAGTTTTGATCTTGAAAAACATTATATTCGAGATTGTTCAAGTTCGTCAGATTATTTTCTACATGGGTTTTTTTGAAACCCTAATTTTTAAAGTGATTGGTTCTAAGCATCATCATCAAGAATCTAGGGTTTCCAATCAAACACTAGTTCTGCACCTCCATATTGCCGCTGAGCCCAATCTCCAACGGTGGCGGCACATGCGGCAAACTCACCTCATCTCCAAGTCATCTCCAGGTAACAACAACTATGATCCTCACCCTTCGGTTCCAACAGTGATGGGTTCCTAGGAGGGGAACCCTATCTCACGAGAAGGCAGAAAAAAGGGGTACATGCTTCTCCCTTCCTTCAGCTTCAGCCCTCCATAAAAGGGGGTTCGATCAGTCCTCTCCATGTTCTTCGTGCGATTCCCAACGGCGGCAGCCCCCACGCATTCCGATTAGCTCTTGCGATTCCAAGTGCAGGAGCAACTCCCCAACACCATTGAGGCAATGTGGAAAGAGGTTCCCATAGGGGGAATCCTATCTGTTGATTACCTCCTTTGAATTTGGATCTGGTGCTCTCTGTAGCTTCAACGGTGCTCCACCTCCCGCGCGAGCCGCCATCTCTTGACAAGTACAGCTTCGGCAGCATCGTGCGAAGGAGGCCTCGAAGTCCAGGTGGCGGCGATGCTCCAATCTCGTGTCTGCAGCCTCCTCTCGCAAGGGAAGCACTACCCTCCTCTCCAGAATCGGCTGCAAGAGCTTCAGACGGTCCCCATCACGCGCAACCTCTGCTTCTTTCTCCCCAACTCGGGCGGCGATGGCGATGAAGACGACCAGGGGCGGCAGCACCCTCTCGAGGAGCAGAGCCCCATTGGGGGCGGCGGACGTTCGAAGAGAAGGGTTCCCAAGTGGGAACCCTAAAATAAGCCCCACGTGGGTTGTTGTTTTAAGGGCCCAAGTCGGCCGGTTTAAAAAATGGAAAAAATGAGAGATCGGAAAAAAAGAATGGCCTATTTTGAAAAAAGTGGGATGTTTTTTTAAAGTGAAAAGCCAAAAATGTAAGGCTATATTTGCAAAAATATTGTTTCGAAAAAGAGGCGCATACATAAGAAGAGTCGTACACAAGAAAAAAAGAGAAAAGGAAAAGCTGAGGAAAAATGATTATCGACCTTATGTCGTTTGTTTTAGTTTCCTCATTTTCTTGTCTTCTTTTAGCTTGATCGACATCATTGTTTTCCGATTCTTACTGTTTTAGAGTTTTAGACTGATTCTTACTGTTCTCCCTCCTCCTTCGTCGGACTCTGATGCTCCGTCGCTGACTGACGACCAACTTCTTCCAGCTACGGCGGCCGACGACTTGCCGGAGTTCTTGGACGCTTCGTCTTCACCGCCTCACGTGGCACGTGACGTCTCCTCTCCTTCTTGCCACGTGGAGGCGTCAGCGGTTATTTCTAAGGAGGCGCAGGAGGCGCCGTGCTCAAATGATGTGGTGGGCTTTTCGAGACGCCCCTTCAGGTCCCGTCTCTGGCACTCGAATCTTCTGATGTTACTGGCATGGGGGGTATCGAGAACGGTTCGACTTCCTTTCCTATTAGATTCGGTTCGGCCCCGGTATTGCGGTTCGGCTATTCGGACCCGTTGGCGGATCTGTCTCATTCTCGGAGCGACTTCTCTTTTTTAAGTAGGTCGTGGTCGCGGGCGTCGGTTAGGGGCTATCGGATGCCCCGCCCCGACTCTGTTGTGATTCAAATAGAGCCCCTTCGGTTGGATGTTAATCCCCCTATGGTATCTTCGACTCCGCTTCGTGACCCCCCTATCCCCTCTATGGCTTTCTCTCCCCAGGTCTCGGGAGCTTTTCTTACAGGTGCAGGGACGGCCTCCTCCTTCTGATGTTACGGTTCCACGTACAGCAGGCGTAACACCTCCTCCCGAGCGCCCTCTGTTGTTCTTTCTTGTGCGACCTTTCGATAGGCTGTAGCTGAGGCCGCGGACGTTTACGCCATTGACGCAGGCGCGGACTCTATGGATGACGATGCGCAGGGGGCGCTTTCGCAGGGTTCGGAGGCCTCCGGATGATGTCTGGGGTTTGCGCGATGTTGTTCCGGTCTGGGGCCTTTCTCTTTGTTATTTTAATGAAGCTACTGTCATGGAATGTTCGTGGTCTTGGTGACTTGGTTAAACGACGGTCTCTGGGCTCCCGGCTCTTGGAATGGGGGTGTGATGTAGCTTGTATTCAAGAAACTAAACTAGCAGCTCTTGATGACTACTCGTGGCGTTCTTTTGGTGCCGGTTCTTTCTCTGATTTTCGTACGATTAATGCGGTTGGCGCTGCGGGCGGAATGCTGATCACGTGGCAACCTCGCTCGTTCTCCTTTAGATCTATGCTTGCTGGCCGCCACGTACTCTCGATCGTTTTGGAAAGTGTTCGTTCGGGTTCTCTCCTCGCGGTCTCCTGTGTTTACGCACCTTCTTGCCACATTCTTCGTCGGGAGTTGTGGGATGATTTACGTGCTGCGGATAACTCCTTCTCGGGGATCCCGTGGATTATTGGCGGGGACTTCAACGTTACCATCCACTCCTCCGATCGTCCTCGCGGGCGGGGCGGTCGGGATCCGGACTCGCAAGAATTTTTGGACCTTATTCATGAGTTGACGCTTATTAACTTGGTGCCGAATGATATCTCCTACACGTGGCGGAACAGCTCTTCACGCTCCAGGATTGATCGATTCCTTGCTAATGGTTTGGCTTTGGACTCTTTCCCTCTTTGCTCTGTTGGCTCGCGTCCCCGTGCTTTCTCGGATCATTCGCCTATCATTTGGGACGATGGTGCTGGCCTTAGTCCTCGGGGGCTCTTTCGATACGAAAAAAGCTGGCTATTGGAACCATCCTTTAAAGATATTGTCGTGAACCATTGGAATGATGTCCCGGTCTCGGGCTCGGCGGCGGCTAAACTCTCTCAGAAGCTCTCCTCTCTTCGTCGGGTTCTTGCTGAATTCAAATCTTCCATTAGACATACACGTAAGGCTATTCGTGTCGAAGCGGAGAATCTTATTTTACACCTCGACTCCACGGAAAACGAGCGCGACCTATCTATGGACGAGCTTCATGATCGCTCTATTGCTATTGCGCGGGTTCATGGCAAGGATAAAAAGAATTCTATTGAATGGCGTCAACGCTCTAAGGAAAAATGGATCAAAGAAGGCGATGCCAACACGTCCTTCTTCCATCGGGCGGCTAGTAACCGTAGGCGCATTAATTATATTCGGTCTATCTCCATCAATGATGAAGTGTTCTCGGGTGATCGTGAGATGGGTATTGCCATCACTGACCAATTCAGACATACTTCTACTGCTCTCCCTTCTCGGCGGTGGCGCTGGCTCGGGGAGGGGGCTCCACGGGTGTCGGACGTGGACTCCTCTCTTCTTACTCGCCCTATCTCCATGGCGGAGATTAAGTCTGTTGTGTGGGGCCTGAATATTGACTCCTCCCCGGGTCCGGACGGTTTCCCCATCGCCTTTTACAGGGATTTCTGGGATGTGGTCTCGGGGGACGTCCTCACGGTGGTCTCAGAGTTTTGTTCTGGCAACCATGGCTTTGATCGTATCAACAGGGCTCACATCGTGCTTATCCCAAAGAGAACCCCCGCTCTTCGCTTCGACGACTTTCGTCCTATTGCCGTCTCCAATGCTATCTATCTCATTGTGGCTAAAACCTTGGCCAACCGGTTATCGCAGATCTTAGATGGCCTCATCTCGCCGGTACAAGGTGCGTTTATTAAAGGTAGACATATTGCGGATTGTATCCTTGTGGCGTCGGAAATTGTGGCTGATTGGAAGAGGGAGAAAAAAAGGGTATTCTATGGAAGATCGACTTTGCTAAAGCCTACGACTCGATTGATTGGCGCTTCCTATGGTCTGCTCTACATCGGCGGGGATTCCCGAATGTTTGGATTTCTTAGATGCGCAGATGTATCTCCACAGTCTCTCTTTCTGTGATTATCAACGGCCGTCCGGTTGGGGGATCCTTTCAGCCGCGCAGGGGGGTTCGTCAAGGTTGCCCCTTGGCTCCTTTGCTCTTCGTTCTTGCCTCGGATGTCTTGTCTAGGATGGTGCACGGCGTCATTGATGCTGGTCTCACGTTGGGTTTTCGGAAGAGAGGTTTATGCGTGCCGATTATCCAGTTCGCGGACGACACAATTTGCTTCATCGAGGGGGGCTCCGATGCGGTGGCTGGAATGGCGCATACACTCTCATTATTCTGTGCGCTTTCGGGAATGTCGACTAATGTTGCTAAATGCAGTATGGTGCCCTTTGGCTTGTCGGCGGCGGAGGAGGTCGAGTGCAGCCGGTTACTCGGCTCTCAGATTGGGGAGCTTCCACTCCCATACCTTGGTGTCCCTCTCTCGATTGGCCGGAACCATTTTAATGACTGGAGGACTATTCTCGAACGGATGGAGTCGCGTTTGGCGGGCTGGAAGGCTTCCTTGCTCTCCCGGGCGGTCGTCTTGTCCTTCTTAATTATGTTCCCTCGGCTATTCCGATCTACTTCCTTTCGGTTCGGAAAATACCGGTGGCTGTTCGCGTTCGATTGGAAAAATGCATGCGGAGATTTTTGTGGGGTCGCTCGGACGGCAGTGGCCGAGGGGTTCATTTGATTGCTTGGGAAGTGGTGACCCTGCCTAAGAGGTCAGGCGGACTTGGCGTTCGTAACTTGGCTCGCGTCAATGAGGCTCTTCTCCTGAAATGGGTGAGTAAGATCTAGGGCAAGGATGATTCCTTTTTCTGCAACGTGTTGCATGCGATCTTGGCCGAGGATTGGAGTACCTTCATGCGCAGGATTTGCCCTGTGCACTCTTCTCATTTTTGGCGTTGCGTGTTTGATGCATATCAAAGGAACTGCTCTTTGTTTAAACTGGTGCTGGGGTCGGGTTCCGTCTTCAAGTTTTGGCAGGACGACTGGTGGGGGGGTGGCTCCTTCCAGAATCACTTCCCGAGGCTTTTCGCCCTGGCGGAGAATCGGCTGGCCTCTGTTGCGGACTACTGGATCAACGGCTGCTGGTGCCCATCTTTCTCGGGCGTTCTTTCAGATCAACGCGCCAACGATTTAGCCTCCCTTCTGGAGGCTCTTTCCTCTTCTGTTTCCCCTGGTAGTGTGCGGGACCATTGGGCTTGGAAGGATGGGCCCTTCTCCTCTCGCAAGGCCTTCTGTGCCCTGATTCCTCCTCCTCTTGCCTTGGCTACTTCCTTGGTGCGCGACTGCGCCTTCGTATGGGGGTTGCGCCTACCCGCGCGGATCACCTTTTTCTATTGGGTCTTTCGCCATCGGCGGCTGATGACTCGCGACCGTTGCGCCTCTTTTCTTCCCACCCCCAATGTCCGATGCCAGCTCTGCGGGGTGACGGATGAATCGGCCGACCACCTTTTCTTTCATTGTATGTCGGTGACTCGGATTTGGGACGATGTTGCTTGGGCTCGTGCGGCCAATACCGAGGACTTCTGCGATATCCTTTGGGTCAACAGAAAGAGGTCCCGTTCTGATCTGTTAGGTCCCATTGCGCGCCTTTGGTCTATCTGGCGGGCACGCAATGAGACTATCTTCTCGGGGACGCGTTTTTACAAGGAGAATGTCACGTCTGCGGCCATCAGATTAATCTCAGATTGGTGTATTTAGTTGGGCTACGGCTTCCGTTAGTCGAGTTTTTATTTTGTATCTTTGGTTTCCCTCTTCCCTCCTTCATCCCCCCATAACCCTGTAAGTATCTCTTTCTATATCGTTCGTAATATATAATACTGGGGCGAACACCAACGAGTGTATCCCCCTTTTTTGAGCCTAAAAAAAAATCATTGTTTTCCGACCAGTATGGGAGAAAAGGGGAGTATTATGTAGAGTTCTACAAGAGGCCAGATTGTCAGATTCTTTAGATTCCAGCTCAGAATCAGATTCTAGTATGTATGCATCGCCAGATTTCAGACTCCATAGTTTAGTTTCAAACTCTGTGGATTGGTTCTGAGTCCAAGTTTGAGGCACTCTATATTTAAGTGATCCAATTTCTTCGTGTTCTCCGGAGATAGACTCCTTTTCAGACGTACATGTGTGCTATCATTATTTGTGCAGCCCCTGTCTTTGTTTTTTGGTCTCAGAGTTTTCATGTGATCCATATGGACTCCAGAGTAGAGATCTCATTCCCTATGCCATGTGGGCTAGGGTTTTCATGTTTGAGTGATCTCATTCCCTATGCACGAGGCGCACGGCCAGCGACGCGGGTGGGGGCCGGCGGCGTGCAGAGAGAGAGATAGAGAGGCACGCGGGTGGGGCTAGGGTTAGGGTTTAAAGAACTCCGGTCTAGGACCGTCGCTCTGATACCATGTTGGGAAAATAGAAGAACTTGTTTATTCCATCAGCCCTAGGCTCTCTTATTTAGGAGAGTAGCCTATGGGTAAATTACATAAAGAGTACGGCTGAAACTGGAAATAACGAAAGAGTACATAAGTGAATAATATATGTTTACAGTTTCATAGGAACTCTGGAGCAGAGATCTCATTCTCTGAGTCCGTATGGGAGAGACCCAGTTCTCCGACGAGGAGACTTTTCAGACTCCATTCTCTAGCGACCATGGACTTCGACAAGGATGTTTCCACGGTTTTCAATTTGACCCGAGATGGTTCAATTGTCAACATGATTGTGGCTGGCCAGAGTACTCTGACAAGGAGACTCATTTCAGTTTTGGTGACTCTAACAAGCGTAGTACAGAGCAAACCTAGTTTGACTCATACTCCAGCCCGTTTGTTCCTCCTCACCTGCACAGCATGAGAAGCAGCGTCCTCGATAACAACTAACAGTTGTGTATGCGTTGAGTTGATATTATCTGTAGTGTCTTGTATTGCGAGTTTGAGTGATTTTTTATCGTTTGTCCAAGTTGAGCATTGCATGCTTCTGCGTGAGGGGGAGTGTTGGAGTATATGCATCATATGTGGTGGATGGGTAAATGTATTCCTCCAGGATCTATTTACCACATCCAGTGTTTCGTCCCACATCTACCAACGGTGGGACTTGGATGGTCTGTGGAGGTTATACAAGAAGCCCCAGACCGCCTGTATCGGATGAGAAAGTGCAATAGACACATCAGCCATTTGCGGCGTCCTCTCGTGGTTTCATCTCGCTCCTTACGGAGTAGGGTTCCACGTAAAATCCAGATGTTCTTCAATGTGTATTTCTATCTTTGATATTAGCCTCCGCATTCGTAGTTTCTAATAGTGATCTTGCTCCAGAATTTTGCCAGATACATTGCAGTCCTTACCATCATTAACCTCCAATTAAAGGTCACGGACCATGTCAACAAAGTTTTTTTGATCCGGAAAGGGGCGGCGTCCCAAGCTGGGACCCACCACAGTAAAATGTCAACAAAGTTTGAAGGGCTCGGATCCAGTCCCCCATGCTTTCTGAGACGGATCTGCTTTGAACAAAGTGACATTGAAGTTTTCGAGCTGCATCAGTAGGTCCATACTCAGTTGAGAAGGCCTTGAACTCGCAACTGCATTTATCCTTTGGTAGGATGGAGATCAATTGTATGCCAACGATTCTGGATAACAACCAAACCAATCATCATTCCATACCACAAGGTCATTCCATGCCACAAGAAAATGCTAGAGCATCCCACTGCATCCATCACTTTGAAATATGAGAACCTAGCCCCTCCAATCGAGTTCCACAACTCGTTGGACCAAGAGTGGATCTTGGTCTTTTGCTAAAAAACATCACCGTGCCACTCATATAGTGATCTACTAATCGTCTCCTCTTCTCCTGGTTGCAAGACCTCGTATATTCTAGCATATAATCTTCACATGGACAATGTGGTAACCTTGTGGTGATATGCACCATACCCGCATCCTTGACGATGCCCAATATTTAGGAGCTCAAGTCAACAGGAGGCGGGATAGGTTGAGGCCCGGGAGAATGTTGCAGATCCACCAGAGTAATCACAATGATTGTGTCCCTCGTCGTGGGAACTTTCGCGGACACAACCATGGTGGGGAGAGAAGTGGAACAACCTGGATATGTGCCCACTAGACCTTGCCTAGTGGGTGCCGGGCCTGAGTGAACGTGCCGAAGTTCCAAAGCCTCCTTGCCCAAGGCTCGGGCTGACCCATAGACCATACATTATCAATGTTTAGGTCGGATTTAGCTGACCCATGGGCAAACTATACTTGATGGGTTTTGAGATAAATCTTTTGTATATCGTAGTTACTTTACATCTTGATGCTTAGACTTGTCAAGGTATAATCTTATTAATATCAACCTACATTGTTTTATATAGGGACTTACGTATGCTTGATTCTTGGCCATGTACTAGGTATTATATCACAAGTGAAACCTAAATCCTGCTACCCTGTACACTCCTGAAAATATCTATTTCAATAATATGCTTGAACTTGTCTCCCTTTTTTTTCGTGAACCTCCTAAAAGAAATAATTCATACCCACGTATCTCTTGCCTCTTTCGCAATAAACTTCATCTTAATAAAGACCCAACTAATGCCACATCTATCTTTACTGTACCTTTTCATGACAAAAATTTTCTATATGGAGAGAGTAATCCTTATTGAACAATCATGGATATAATAAAAATCATTTGCTTTTGTAATGAACATCTAAATATGTATATAAAATGGCCAAGGTCGATGTTTTTATAGTAAAAAGTTATAGAGGTCATTTACGAGCTCTCTCTTTGTGCATATGCATACACTTCCATTTTTTAAAACTCCAAAGCAAGGCCTTTTTCTTGCTGATGATAAAGCAGGCATTTCAGAGACCAAGGCCTTCCTCCAGAAGGTGCTTGTCATCAAGGCCCTTGGTTCACTCCGTTACTTTCTTGGCATTGAAGTGATACACACTATAGAGGGATTATATGTATTACAATGGAAGTATTATTTAGATTTTTTTACGGAGGTTGGACAATTTGGATGCAAACCATTAGACATCTTTGTAGAATTGTGAAAACATTTTACTTTCGTTGATCTTGAATTTGATGACACTACACAATATAGAAGCCTAGTGTGCAAACTGCTTTACCAACCATCACTAGGCTAGATATATCATATGTTGTGAGCCGATGAGCTAGGACATGGAGAGACCTCTCTATAATTATTGGTATGATGTATTGATCCTTCGATATTTGAAGGAATCTCTAGGGCGAAGCCTCTTCTACGGGGTCAATGGTCATATTGATGTTATCGCTTATGTCAATGCAGATTATGCGAGTTCGACTTGCTAAGATTCTTATATCTTGTCGTCTTTATTTATATTGTTTATTTCTCCAGTCTTGTTTATGTCATTTTTTCTTTGAGTTTTTCTCCTATATAAGAGAGTTGTAGGGCTAGAGGGAATACAACTTTTCATCTTCACATTCCACATGGTATCAGAGCGACGGTCCTAGATCGGAGTTTGTGCCCTAGAGCCCAACCCTACCAAAACCATCATGTGTACCGCGCATCGCCTCCAGCCGAGTGCTGCCCCTAGCCGTGCGATGCCTCCAGCTGAGCGTCGCCCCTAGTCGTGTGTCGCCCTGTGCTCGCGCCTCATGCGTGTAGTGCGCAATCTCCAGCCGTATGCAGCCTCGTGCTCGCGTCTCACACGTGCATTGCCTCACGCGCGTAGCGCATCACGTGCGCAACCCTGCTCTTCCGTGTCTCCGCCTCACGCGCGCAGTCTCACATCTCGCGCATCTTTGCCCCCGCGCATCCTTGTGTGACGCTCACATTGCGACGGACTACAAGGAGCGCTTGAAGAATGGAAGGGGTTGTGTGGTATGAGTCTATGATGAATCCGTGATTCATCACTCTTAAAGTTGAAAATAAAGCTTTATTCCCAAGTAATTAGATGCATATTTCCACTTGTATTGCATAATTAGCATTCATGCTTGCATAAGTAACTTCTGCATTATAGCATTCACATCTGCACTAAATAAGAAGCCAAATTCACTTGTAAAAATCACTTGTAAATATTCATTATGTTTTACACTAACTCCAAATCCAATAATACCAACTCTAAGCTGTATATATTACTGACTAATAATACAAGGAAAATACCAAAATTTTCTAACTTGAATAATTACCCAATAAAACCCCAAACCCAGATGAAGACCTTAGACATTGGAATGCACATATCGCTCTCATACAACCTCCGATTTAGGTCTACTCACTTTTAAATTAATACACATTCAGAGATCTTTAAAATGAGACCAATTTCATTTCAATCGGAGCTCGTATGTAAATACAAGTCTGATGTTGGTCCTATTATTCAGTCATTTATTATTAAAATAAAGAATGTTTTTTCTGCAAAAGTCAAGTTTATATGTTTTGATAATGCACTAGAATTTTGCAGTACTTAGCTTTCCCAATCCCTTACGTCCCATGGTATTGTGCATCAGACATCTTGCGTACATACTTCCCAATAGAATGGGTAGCTGAGCGAAAACATCGTCATCTTTTGGATGTTACCAGGACTTTTTTGATTCAGAGGCGTGCTCAACATTCGTATTGGGGGGATGCAGTTCTTACTGCTTGTTATCTGATAAATCGCATGCCCTCTTCGGTTTTGGGGGAGAAGATCCTGTTCTTGATTGTCTTTCCCGAGACGGATCTTTTCTCACTTACGCCTTGTGTGTTCGGGTCAGTGGCTTTTGTTCATCAGATGTCTCCTGCTCTTGACACTCTCTCTCTCAGTGTTGTCAAATGTGTATTTGTTGGGTATTCCAAGACCCAGAGCTAGAGCATATATTTCTATCATGCTCAGCTTGGAGCAACACCGGTGAAAAGGACCTTTCACAAGAGCTTTGGTGAACATGTCTGCAATCTGATCTCCTGAAGAAACATGAGATGTGGAAATAAGCCCCTTTTGGATTGAATCTCGAGTGTAATGACAGTCTACTTTGATGTGCTTTGTTCTCTCATGGAATGTTGGATTATTTACTATGAATAGTGTTGTTTGATTATTACATTTGAGATGCATAGGAAGAGGCATCTCAATAGTTAGGTCAGTCAGGACAGACTTGACTCACATCATTTCCGTACTCCCTTGGACCATGGCCATATATTATGATTCAACACTAAATCGAGAAACGACTGTTTCTTTCTTACTTTTCCATGAAAGCAATGAGCTTCCAACAAACACAATAAAGCTTGAAGTGGACTTCCTGTCCTTGGGACACCCAGCATAATCTGCATCTGCACATCATGTAACTGTAATAGACATATCTCTTCTAAAAAGAAGCATGCACCTGGAGATGACTTCAAATATCTCAAGATCATACAAACTGCATCCATATGTACATGCCTGGGTTGCTTTATAAACGGATTGACTCTGCTCACAGCGAATGATATATTAGGCCTGGTGATGGTAAGATATAACAATTTCCCAACCGGCTCTCTGTATCGTCTTTTGTCCACCTCTTCAGAGTCATCATCATAAAGTCTAGCTTTAGGATCCATCGGTGTAGTAGCTGGTCTACACCCTATCATGCCCGTCTCAGTGAGAAGATCAGTAACAGACTTCCTTTGCATCATAACCATATCCTGTTGATTTCGTGCAAATTCCAAGCCAAGGAATTAACGAAGAGCGCCAAGATCCTTGGTAACGAACTCTTGTCCAAGGAAATCCTTAGTCACTTGAATGCCCTGTTCATCGTTGTCAGTCACAACAATGTCATCAACGTAGACTAGAACAACAACAATATCTCTTCAGTTTCTCTTAATAGAAAGAGAATGATCGGCAGGGGATCTAACAAACCCCTTCTATTCAATTAACTCTGAGAGCTTCTGAAACCAAGCACTCGGACTCTGCTTAAGGCCATATATAGTCTTATGAAGATGGCATACCTTACTAGACTCCCCCTCAACAGTAAGCCCCGATGGTTGCTGCATGTACACCTCCTCTTGCAAATCTCCATATAAGAAAGCATTCTTGACATCTAATTGGAAGAGTGGCCAATCACGAACAACAACAACTGCAACAAGAATCCGCAATGTAGAGTGGCGTGCAACTGGAGAAAAAGTCTCGTGATAGTCCACCTCATTGGTTTGGGTGAATCTACGAGTAACCAATCTGGCCTTATATCTGTCCACTATACCATCAACTCAGTGTTTAATAGTAAACACCTACTTGTTGCCAACAACAAATGCACATGGGCAGTATGGATAACGCTCCATGTACCTCGAGACTGTAAGGCTGCCATCTTTTCCTCCATTGCCAAACGCCACTGACTGCTCTGCAACGCCTCCTGATATGATTGTGGTAGCTCCACAACAAACAATCCCACAACAAACCTCAGAAAATCTCTGGAAAGACGACCCAAGGAGACATGGGAAGCCATAGGATGCATAGTGCAGGCCCGTCGCTGCCTCCGTATAGCAATAGGTACATCGAGATTCTCATTATTTTTGGGAGGAGTATCCTCCACAATATCTTGCACCTCAAACTGCATATGCAAATCACTAGTGCCATTAGAAGAAGTGAAATGCTCAGAACATACCTTAGGCGTGCTGGATGATAGAGGCACATGAGCACGGGGGTGACGCTGGCAAACCTGAGGGTAGAAACTAGAAAGTAGGTGGCGTGGAGGTAACGGATGAGGTGATGATGGAGGCGGCGGTGGAGAAGGTAATGGTGGTGGTGGTGGAGTAGTATGTGGTGACAATGACGGTGTAGTGGAGATCGGAGATAGAGGCATATAGATCTCCTCTCCATCCTCTGAAGAAATGAGCTTGTCACCTGTGGGAGAGAAATACATAATGGATTCAAAGAAGGTGACATCAACACTAACATAGTACCTTCGCCGATCAAGATTGAAGCAACGATATCCCTTTTGGGTCTTGGAATACCCAACAAAAACACATTTGACAGTTGTAGGAGAGAGCTTGTCAAGACCAGGAGACATCTGATGAACAAACGCCACTGAACCAAATACACGAGGTGTAAGTGAGAAAAGATCTATTTCAAAAAACGCAATCGAGAATGGAATCTTCTCCCCCAAAATCGAAGAGGGCATACGATTTACCAGATAACAAGCAGTAAGAACCGCATCCCCCCAATACGAATGAGGAGCACAGCTCTGAATCAAAAGAGTTCTAGTAACATCCAAGAGATGATGATGTTTTTGCTCAGCTATCACATTCTGTTGGGAAGTATGTACACAAGATGTCTGATGCACAATACCATGGGACTTGAGGAACTGAGAGAGCTGAGTACTGCAAAATTCTAGTGCATTATCAGAATGTATAAACTTGACTTTTGCAGCGAAAATGTTATTTGTTTCGATAATAAATGACTGAATAACAGGATCAGCATCAGACTTATTTTTAAGAAGAAAAACCCAAGACAATCTTGAGAAATCATCAATAGCAACTAGATAAAACCTATGTCCCTGATGATCAGGGACACGACTGGGACCCCAAATATCAAGATGAAATAACTCAAACAGACCATGACCACTTCGTCCCTGACGACTATGAAAGGTAGACCGATGATGCTTCTCAAGCTGGCAAGCCTCACATTGATAGGTAGAGCGAGGGGAAATCTGTGGAAGAACGTGACACAACTTTTGCAGAGGAAAATGATCGAATCGAAGGTGCCATTTGTAGGGAAAAACAAATCCAGCACTAAGAGAAGAGACACCATCGTAAGGAGAGTTCACTAGCATGTAGAGACCTCCTTGCTCACGGCCAGATCCAATCACCATGCCCGTAAGAATGTCCTGAAACACAAGAGTAGATGGATCAAATATGGCATGACAATGTAAATCCTTAGTGATTTGACTAATTAATAGTAAATTCAGGAGCATAAAGAACATTCTGAAGCCGCATTGCAGGAGTCAATTTCACCTCCCCCTAACCAGTAATGGGAGGGTGTGTCCCATCTGCTATCACAACAGATCGTCCGTCTGAGACGGGCGAAAAACACTCAACTAACTTCTGTCACCACAGAGATAATGAGAGGCTCCTGAATCCATGATCCATTCTGACAAGTCTGCCCTGTAACAACTAGGAGCGTATGTTGTACCTGACGTGGATGCTAATGCTGATGCTAATGCAGCCACCTCAGAAGATCCTGATGAGGAACTTGCTGACCCTGAGGTAGGCATAATCTCTCTGAGTCGCGCCATAAGATCTTCAAACCTTTGATCAGAGACATGAGAAGGACCTCCTGCTTGTTGAGTCTGCTCTGCAACACAAGTCGCGCAAAGGCGCATGTGTAGGTGGTGCTCTGCGGAGGCGACGCTCGGCTGGACGAGCAGGTGCAGGCGGCGCCCTGCGAAGGCGGCGCTCGATGGCGGCGATCGGTTGGAAGGCGGCGCGCGAGAGGGCTTTTGGTGGGGTTGGGCTCTAGGGCACAGGCTCCGGTCTAGGATCGTCGCTCTGATACCATATCAAAAGAGAGAATGAAAAGTTGTATTCCATCTAACCATGTAGCTCTCTTTTATGGGAGAAAAGCTCAGAGGGTAAATTACATAAATAAGACTGGAGAAATAAACAATATAAAGAAAAACAACAAAACATAATAATCATAACAATACTTCTATACTCATTCGTTTATATTGCGAATACAATTATGCTACCTAGAAAATTATTGTCTCTTCATTCGAGATGTTGTACGAGGAGGGAAATTTACTACTCATGTCTCCACTGATATTCAGCTTGCATATATATATAGGGTCATATGTGGCTGCCCCCGCCTTATTTGGGCAAATTTTTTTATTTTTTTTGAAAAATAACACTATTTACATTCATCCGTATCCCTCCTATATACCATTCGAATTTCGTCAGAAACAGAGACTCCTATGGCCTCCATCCGGACAGTAATTTTTTAACGGTAACAGGATTTTTTTAAATCGATACCATCGAGATGGAGGCCGTAGGAGTCTCTGTTTCTGACGAAATTCGAATGGCATGTAGGAGGGATATATGGATGAATATACATGGTTTTATTTTTCAAAAAAAATAAAAAAACGCCGAAAAATGGGGCGGGGGCAGCCATGTTGGCTGCCCCCAGGGGGCAGCCCCATTTTTTCCATATATATATATATATTAATGAAGGCGTAACCAAAGAAACGTCTCTCGTGGATGATTTTCAAGTTGGACATGATTGATAGATATGCTCCAACTTAAGGAGGAGTGTTAGAGTTAATAGGTTATTTTTCCTTATAGTTATCGAGTCATGTAATCCCTTTGGGGCATTTATATAATTTTCTCCTTTCACCTCTATAGGATTTCACGTTATGTGAGAAACATTAGACCCATTGACTAAGACAATTCATTCATTCTCTCATCTTTTCTCACAACGAGGAACCCGTATAATAATATTTACAGAGATGTCCTTTAAAAAAGTTAGAGAAGTGGCATTTTGTAAAATTTAAAGAACTCACGTTGTCAACTGAAATGAGCTCTGAAGCAACCTATCTTTGCTTTCATGCCATCTGAGATCTGTATGAGATATATGATCATGGCCTCAAATTTCAGCGAAATTCGGTCCAATTTCTATCGAATATCGATATCCAGTCGAAATCGAAATTCGACCGAAATATGGGGGTCCTAGCACAAAAAATGACCGAAATTTCGATCGAAATTCCACCGAAATTCCACCAAAATTCTGTTTTGGTCGATACCGAAATGGTAACCGAAACTGACATTTAGGGCCTTGTATCTGATTTTCTAGCATACCTAACACCAATCGTCCAAAATTAGGACCAGCATGACTATATTCATGCTCCCCGTTAATAATTGTAAAAAAATGAACTTGAAACAAGAGCAAATAGAAATCTTATGGATTTTAGGTGCCAAAATGGTTATGGAGGAGTTGTGTGGGGGATGTTGTAGGTGAAAAGTAGTCCCGAGGGGTTCATGAAACTTTGGACGTGAGGAACGAGTTCTCGCTATCCAAAGAGTGGTCTTTCTTGTTGGCATTAACCAAGGCAATTTGACCTCTGAAATTTGGGAAGGACATTAGCTCTGGGTTTCTAATTTATGATCAGTTATGAGCCGCCCTTATGTTAAAGGTGTTACTACAGTTTTGGTGTGGAAAAAACTTGATTATTTGATTTTTATTTTTAGGCATTTAAGTTTAAAAAAGTTATATTAGAGATCTAAGAAATGTTACTATTTTTACATGCATAAGCACCCGTGTTTTTATCTGGCAGATTTTCAGAGCCCTTGAGAAGGTTGTTTTATGATAAAGGGGTCCGCGAAAGGAAAGCATACGCTACTTCACCAATAACATTCAATGTACAAGAGAGAATTATCAGTAAAACTCATAGCATTCTAAAGGCAATCTTCTCTCAGTTTGTAAAAGAAATTGTTGAGGGCATGATTGGATATATACCTCTTCCAGCAATCATGAGTAAACTTCTTGGAGACAACGGAGATCAGGAATTTGGTGATTATAAATTCACTGTACTTGGGATGCTAGGAACGCATGGCTTTGAGAGGAGAATCCTGGTATTTCTTTTAAGGTCTTCCTGTTACTCTATTATTCATGGTTTTGTTATTGATAGCTGAAACTTTTCGCTTTTTTCTTTGGTCATGGCTAAAAGTCAAATTTTTGTTGTTCCCTTTTTTAATGTTGAGCAATAGCTGCTGCACTGATAGTCATTATTATTAAGGGGGATTTCGACGTCTTATATTTTTCATACCTGACCCTCTCTCTAAGTCGAAGGATGGAAACACTTTTTCATTAGAGTGTGGAGAAAGATAAGAGAATGAAATTTCTTGTCTTATTCAATGGATGTAGGGTTTGTTATTTAGTGTGAATCCTTAGAGAGGCGAAAAGAGATAATTATATAGTATAAAAAGAAATAATTTATTAACTCAAACACCCCATCCCTTCAAGTTGGAGCATATCTATTGATCATGCTCAACTTGGAAATCATCTACAAAAGGTGTTTCTTCGATAGCACCTTCATGAATATATCTGCGAGCTAAAGATCTGTGGAGATATGACAAGTAGTAATTTTCTCTCCCGATGTTGCATCTCGAATGAAGTGACAATCCAATTTCAATGTGCTTAGTCCATCCGAATCGGTGGCGATGTATATAACCAACTTGTTGTCACAGTAAAAAGGGTCGGGAGTGGTTGCATGAAGTCCAAGATCCTGTAGATAGGAGACGAGCCAAGTAAACTCACAAGTGACTTGAGCCATCGTCAAGTATTCAGCCTCTGCACTCGACCTAGAAACCATCGGCTGGTTATTTCTACGCCATGCAATAAGGTTGCCACCAACAAAGATATCATAGCATGTAATAGATCATTAGTCCTCAGGTGAATTGGCACAACCCGCATCTGCATAAGCAATGACATCATTATGACCATTAATCCTGTGGAAAAGGCTTCGTCTTGGAGACTCCTTCAAATATTGAAGAATAGAAGAACATCATGCCAATGATTATAAAGAGGTCTCTCTATATGTTAATAAGAATGATGGCCAAGACTCGCATCACCACACGGAAGTCCACTCGACCGCCTCGACGCCAGCTTCGTCTGCGTTCAGCACCGTCGCACCCAACTTTCCTACTCACCGTCATGTTCGTTGTCACTCAAGAGGATAGTGAGATGAGCATCACCTCCCCGAACCACATCCAAGGGGAAGAAGATATGATCCTTGTTATACTTTTGGGAATCATAACAGTGATGACCAATCTTACTTAGAGGTTGGAAGCTATGATCCGTTATCATCACCAGCACCAGTCATCCCATGATGAAGAATGATTGAAAGATGCTTACTTCGTGAAGGACTTTTTATTTTTTTTTTTTGGAAAATCACTGATTGTGGATGTAACTTTTGTAACCCTTTATCGTTATGAACAGTTTTTGATTCCTAACCTCATTAGTCTAGATGTGGATGTGATGGTTAACATGCAAACAAACTGACAAATCCGAAGATACTCTATGTTAATTTGTCGTTTTAATGTTGTGGTTGGGCAATCAGGATCAATCAATAATCAACCACACGAATAGTAGAATCAATCGAGCGAATTAAGTGTGGTTTTGTGTTTATTTGATCTGGGCAACCCCAGAATTGACTCAAGGAGGCAAAGGAACAATTTAAGGATCAAATTATCCAACTTAATGCACGATTTTTAAAGATGATTTGTTGGTATTTTTTATGCGATATGAATGCAAATGCAAAATGCGAATGAATTAAGTTCTTAAGTAAAATAAGCTACTTAGTCCAATTAATTTTTAATTTAAAATGCTATCAAATTAGGCAAGTGATATTTTTCTTTGAACCTAATTCAATAACGCACATGAAACACATTTTTTTGTATGTTTTAGGGTTAAAATACAACAATGAAAATAAATGATTTTTATGGGGTTTTGTGCAATTTTCAGAATAAACAGTGTGCAAAATTTATGAAACTTGGGCATAATCTCAAATATGATGAAATGAGCTTATACCAATTTTTTATAATTTTCTGATGATATTGATATTTTCTACTGGAACATAATGAATCTGAGTAATTAATTTTTAATAAATCCACGGTTAAAATTCACACCAAACCAAAATTTTCTCAATTTAATCTATCAATATCCAGAAAAAATTGAATTTGCGCAAAAATATTATGTGTGGATGAATTTAAAAATCAATTACGAATTTCGCTCTATGAATTATTAAAAGCAACATGAATATCCATTTATAACGAAACTTCGACACAATATCCGACAACTTCAATTCTTCAACATATGGCTTTTTGGGAATTTGTTGATCAACAGTTAAGTCTACAAAAATTGTTGAAGCTAAATGGAAAAATATCACTAATTTCTACTCAATGAATTTTCATAGACAGATCACTTATCAAAAAATGCAAATTAAATTTAGGATTGTAGAGAATCAAATTATGGAAACAATGGTATATTTGAAGTTGCAGTTGGATAATAAAATGATGTAAAAAAAGATGCTCAAACATAGGGCTCAATTGGCAATAAATAAAATAAAAGTTCAACACAAAAAGATTGTGCCTAAGGACACTTCTTTAATACCTTTAGATGTGAGGGGGTTACTTGCACATTTCCCAAAAGAAATGTGAGCTTGGATCAGATATTCTTCCGCACGTAGGGTTTGGACGGTTATCATGGGCTAGCTACGGTGACGGGGTGCGGTAGCCACTGTTGGGGATGACTGTGCGTGAGGGCAGCTGATGAGAGGGTGCGGCTACGTTGTGCTACGGCTAAAGAGGTGTGACAGAGCTGTGATTGTTCTACTGTTGGGGCTAGAACAGCGAGGTCGGACGTGCGGCGAAGCCCGCGTGTGGGGGCGGAGAGGCATAATTGTGGGGTGGTTGCAACCACTGTACGTGTGGCGGTCGTGCGTGGGATGGTCGACGGCGGTGGATAGGGAGAGGGGCGACGTCATGTGGGGGCACGAGTGCTGGAGCAGCAGGTGCGGCGGTAGGGTGGCTAGCAACAGTTGATGTTGGGTACGTGTGGTGTACGGTTGTTTTGTTGTTGTAGGGGAGCGGTCGTGCACAGCTACACACGGGTGGAGGTCGGCGATGATGATCGAGAAGATCGGGGACATGGGATGAACATTCTTAAAAGTGAATATGGAAGGTCGGTTGATAGAGGGCATAAGATGTCTTTTCTTCCCTCCCTCTCATTGGAATAAGATCCTTTCGAGTGCCTTATTAACGTAACACATGTACATTTTTGGTGTTGATCAGTGCATCCGTCAAGAGATTGTTGAGTCGTCTGCACTTGTTTCCTGGAGTACACCGAGGTGCATTTCTTTTGAGTATCTATCATACCTTCAGCATCTAGACTTGTATCTCTATACATGATGCATAGCCCTTTTTGGGTTCTAGCATGACTCATAAAAACCTAAAAGGTTAGTCCAAGTGGGTACTTTGAAAGGTTGGGGGCGCTCGCCTTTGATGGAAGTTCTTTATAGTTGTATTTAAAGTGTAAGAGCTTTTCTTTCTCTTTATTTACTTTTGTTTTTGGCTAGCTCCATTGCTTTTACCAAATTGGTGCATACTGATCAATATTTTATTAGGTTTCATCACATCCTTGCACTTAGGTGAATATCAAGAGAGCACGAGAAGCATGTTCTCATACTGACTAAAGTTGTTGACTCTATGGTTTCATGAAGCCTTCATCGATTTTATCTCATCCTTGAGTATTATAAAATCAGGTCCAAACTTAAATCCCCCATTCCATTTCCTTTAGTGAATCATCAACTCATCTCATCATAACTGCAGTCGTGCAAGTGAGGTGTTGATGATATTCTTTAAGGTAGAAACTAAGTATGCAATATAACACACATATCTTTCAAAGTAGGGAAATATGAATAGTTAAGTCATATATCCTAATGATAAAGGATTTTTAACTTTAAATCATAAGGCCTTGTAAACCAAGTGTTCTAAACTTTACAAGTTGTGTGAATATGTAAGTGTCAAGGACCTAACCAACTTATTAGTTAGTTTTTGTATTTTGTATTTTGTTATTTTTAAGTTTTTTTTAAGAAAAAGAATTCCTTTTTTAAAAAAGTTTTTTATAATTTTTTTAAGGAGAAAGAAAAAAGAAGAAAGAAATTTTGAAAAGACTTTTGATTTTTTTCCAAAAAGTTTTTTTGAAAAAGTTTCAATGTTTTTTTTTATTTTTCAAAAATTCTTTTTTTGGTTATACCCTAATTTACAATAACTTTTACAAAAAAGGTTTATTACTTACAAGTAAAATAAAAATTTTACAAATCTTACAAAACTTACAAGAATTTACCCACAACCCCTTATTTTATTTGCAAACTAGTCGAAATACGAGCTATAGGTAAAGTATATATGTAATATATACAATCCCCCCATACTTTTTTGAAGAAACCCCCACCACATACTTAGCATGTGTTATGTCCTCATGACACAAAGTAAAATAAAGACATGGCTCGTACTAAGCATAAGTGGAAAAAAAGAATAAAAAACGAGAAGAGAAAAGGAAGAAGTGGGTGTGGAGAATACACAATGGCATCGACCCCTCTATACATAGGCTCCGGTAAGCCTAAGTATGGAGTAGTGGTCAAGACTGGTAGATCGATGAGAGTGGAAGAGAATATATAAAAAGAAAAATAAAAGAAGAGAAAGAGCAACTCAGGTCACTCACCCCCTATACTTAGGATCTAGTCATCCTAATTATAGCCACAAAATGAAAACGATACGGAACTGCGGAGAGTGATGCGAATCACGGAGAGGAGAAGAAAATCTATATAAGATAGAGTGAGAATATACAAGGACCAAGGAGTTTTGCGACGGACCTTCTTGCAGAAACGGAGGAGGATTAAGTGTGGACATGTGTTACTGTGAGATTCATCCCCTGAAGAATAGTAATGAGGGGGATGGAATGTCCAACGACGGTTGACACAGGGTTGCTTGCTCGAGTAATGTTGAATGGCGGCCTTGCCATACCCATTTATGATGATCACATCATTGGAATCCGAAGAGGAATCCTCAGAGGAGACAATCATAGTTGATATTTTAGAACGTGAAGTATGGAGAGTACGATGAGAGTGATGCACCTTGAGGGGTTAAGGGGAACGCCTCGAGGAATCAGTACTCTTCATCTTCTCACTAGAAAATCGACTAGAAGAACCAGCTTCTTTTTGGAGTGATTTTGTGAGATGTTGGTCGTCTCTTTGGGTGGTGGCTGTGACAATGTAGGCTCAGGATTCGAATCACCGAAATGATTAAGATATTCGACAAAGTTCGATTTCGAATCAGGAGAAGCTTTTGTTTGTGAGTCCTTCACAGAAGCTCTCATGGGGTGATGGAGCAAGCATCAAGTGAAATCTCCTTGGTATGAGAGGTCTCAGTATTATGGGTCTGCTTAACAGTTGTTGTCTCAGGTGTAGCAGAGGGGTAGGACTTATCTGTCGCTTGACAATTACGTTTGTCTACGGCTTTGTGGGTTACCTTAGAGTATCATGTGTCCTCAAAGAATGGGTGAAGTCAGAGTGCTCCCAATGTTGTAAAATCGATTTTCTAAATCTCACAATCTATAGTAGCCTTAACCAAGGCAAAAAACGGCTTCCCGAGAATGATTGGAGACTAGATGAACTCTCCTCGATGCTCAATATCAATGATCATGAAGTCTACTTAGAGAAGAGCACCTTGGAAAGTAATGATGACTGAAATGGTTCCTCTCGATCATTTTGTAGATTGATCAGCCAATTGAACGATCTCTCTCGATTTCTTGATTGGACCAAGCTTGAGCTTGTCAAACACGGAGATCGAGAAGATATTTATCGATGAGTTATCATTGATTGTGGCATGAGTAAAGCTAGTGACTTTGATTTCACATTCAACCCTAGGTAACCAGTTCACTCTGTGGCTCTTGGTCTTTCTCCCCATCACTAAGGATATGGCCATAAACACTAAATATATCTCTGTCGTTGTTCTTATTGGAAAAGAAAAGAGCCCACTCATGTGTTAGTACCACATGGGGGAGCGGTCACTGTTGGGTCTGTCCGTGGGGCTATATAAGGAGCCTCACACCCCCTGTACTCATTGAGAAAAGCAACAGAGAAACACGCCCCTTTGAGGGCTTCTCCCGTGGTTTCATCCCGCTCCTCACGGAGTAGGGTTCCACGTAAAATCTCGTTGTGTTCTTTGTTCTTTATTCTTTTATCCATGTTTCGCTTCTGCATCTTTATTTTATAACATGGTTTCAAAGCAGGTCGATTCTCGTGGATTTTTAATTTGTTTTATTATTTGAGATTCGAGATTATTGTGTTCGTGATTCAATTTCTGAAACCCTATTCTGTTTCCATGCAAGCACAGATCTACGGTTTCTAAACCCGTGATCTCGTGATCTCCTGCACTCCATTGAAGGGTGGCACACCATCCTGCGAGAATGAAACGGAGTGGCTATCCAGCCAACTCCTGGCAGCCTTCATGCAAGCGGCAGGCCGTTAGCAGCCCAGGCTGCGCCCCGCGCTTCCTCTAGACCGTGCGCAACATCCAGACGCATCTCCAGCCCAACAGGCTACTGGCGGCGCATCTCGGCAACTACAGACAGTTCTCGGCATCCCTCGTGCATCGAGCGCACAGAACGCGCACCGCAGGCCGTGCGCACCTCCTTTCTCCACTCCTTCGGCTGCTCCCAGTTCTCCAGCGAGATTTGGCTGCTCCAGTCCCAGATCAGAGGCACCTCCCCTCCAAACCCATCGGCTCCAGCGCCTCTCCCTTCGGCGCATCGTGTTCAAGCTGCATAGATGTGCAACCCCATCGTGACGAGATCGACTAGGGCTTCCAGGCGGCGTTGAACCCGCAAATCCCTGCAACCCAACGCGCAACCTTCTCACCATGCTTCAACTTCAAGCGTGCATCACGCGTTCTCCTCCGAGCTCCCATCTCTATCCCTCGCAGGCGACATGTCTCCTTCATGCAGGTGGCGCATTTCCTTCAAGCCGCACAGGCGGCGTGCCTCACTCTGCGTGCCCGTCCTATCTAGGCGGAGCCCTATCCCCAGGCCACGGCAACGGCGGCGTCATCTTTTAAAGTCGGGTTCCCACGATGGGAACCCTAGACTGCGATGGAAAAGAAAAAGACCCAATTGTCCCTTTCAATAATTGCAGGCGTGGCATGGCTTGATAGTGCGTTTAATTTTTTGTCTTAAAAAAATATTATGTGGAGAGAAGAGAGGGTCCGCCGAAGTATTAAAAAAAAGTGAAATAAAAAAAAGGAGGGGAGAGAAATTTTTAAAAAAAAAAAGAAAGAAGTTTGTTAAAAAAAAGGAGGTGCGTACATGAGAAAAGCCGTACAAAAAAATTGTAAAAGGAGAAGATGAAGAAAAGGCGCGTACAAGAAAAAGCCGTACGCATAAAAACATGTGATTCGTGTTTGCTTCTCCCAACTTGTCTTTTATTTTTCATTATTCTCACAAGTTTGGGAGAAAGGGGGAGTAAAAGCCATATGCATCCTACATCATTGACTGACAGACCAAACACTCTGGATTTCACAGAATATCAAGCCATCTTCACTGTGCATCGATTTTCGTCGTGGTGTCTCTATCCTCGACATCGACTCCGTACTGGATTTGTTTTCTTCAAGGCACGACGGAGACAAAGTCTGGTGACCCGCAGGCACGACCGAGACAGAGATCCGGTGACCATGCAGGCACGACAAAGACAGTCCGGTGACCTTCCAGGCACGACAGAGATACGTTCCGGTGACCTGATATACCCGTCAGTAAGCGGGTTTGTCTACCAGTTGCGGATACATACGTTTATTGTGGTGATTTCAAGTGAAGATGTAATGATGTATATTTTTCTTTATTGTTGCAAGTTGCAGCTGTCCCAGCTACCAACTTGAGGGGGAGTGTTGGAAAAGAAAAGAGCCCACCTATGTGTTTAGTACCACATGGGGGAGCGGTCACTGTTGGGTCTATCCGTGGGGCTATATAAGGAGCCCCACATCCCCCGTACTCGTTGAGAAAAGCAACAGAGAAACACGCCCCTTTGAGGGCTTCTCCCGTGGTTTCATCCTGCTCCTCACGGAGTAGGGTTCCACGTAAAATCCCTCTGTGTTCTTTGTTCTTTAATATTTTATCCATGTTTCGCTTCCGCATCTTTATTTTATAACAGTTCTCTTATTGCCAGTCTTCATGAAATCGGTCATATATGCATGTACGGCATGCAGACCAAACCGATTTCATGAATCAGTTCATTATTTATCGTCCCCACAAATACGGCTCGCATATGCCCCGCATATCCCGCATATGCCCCGCATACCGCTCCAGCACCTCTATTCAATTGTAAGAATATGGCATGCATTTGTATACAAATGCAATGCATTATACCATTATATATGCAATGCTTTATATTTATCTCATGTATTGTTTTCATGAGTATATGCAATGTATCATCAAATATTTTAATATATGCAGATTGAGGTTTTGCTCATGTAGTGCATGTATGTGTAATGGAGTTTTATTATTATGTATTATCAAATATATGAAGTTTTTATGGCTAAATGTTTTTTTGTGATTAAATATTAGACATATAAAAGAATATACTCAACCTTCTAACCTGAATTATTTTTCTTAGATCTTCTTTAACTCCACTTAGATACATAAATTCAATAGTAATATTGTTCATAGATATTTATTTATTTTTAAATTAAAAATTAGAAAACCATACAAAATCATATATACCCGACATATGCCCCGCATAACGCTTATTCAGTATTTGGTGGCTTGTCCGAACGCATACGCATACCGCTTTCTTGAACCTTGCTTATTGCCTGACTTCTTGGGCATCAATTTTCTTGTCCGAACGCATACGCATACCGCTTTCCTGAACCTTGCTTATTGCCTGACTTCTTGGGCATCAATTTACTTCTGATGAATCTTTTGAGGTCAAGAAAGTGTTCTATGATCTTTATTAAGGGAAGCTCTAGAATCAGTTCCTTAGTTATCGCTTCCCTAAGTGGAAGGGTCCGGTTTTTTTTAGATCTTTTCTATTTTCATTTTTTATGATATTTTCATATTTTTCAATATTTTGGGTCTTTTTAAGGTTTCATTTTTTATCTTTTTGATTGGTGGAGGAATAGGAGAATGTACATACTATAGATTGGAGGACAAGTGGTTAGTAGTAAAGGGAGGTAGAAAGGACTCCAGTTGTATAGAGTGTGTGTATTTCCTAGTGTCCTTTAGGTTTTCAATGTTGAATATGCTTTTTTCATTTTCCACTTGCATATCTGAGCTGGCAGCAAATGAATTCAATATGTTATCGACATTTTTCAACTTGCTACTAAATGATTCATATCTCTCAACAATCCTAGAAATGTCATCCTCTAAAAAGTTATCATGACAAATTATGGAAGAAGTCTGCTCATTTGCAGGATACTGCTGAGAATTTAGGGTCTCATACTCAACATACCTAGACTCTGGTATGTAAGGTTGGGTCGAGTATAGACCATCCATGTGGTAGATATTGGTCGAAGACTCATGTGGTGGAGTCAAGAGACCAGGGGCTTGTAAATCAAGCTCATGAGTCCAACCTCCTGCATGTGTAGGCTCTCCGAATGGGCGGTATGAAGGCTGGTTAATGTGATCTTGATTATCAAGGTCAATCAAGTCTAGAAGATCATAAGGGGTGGGTCTCTTCATTTGGTTTACTCGGTCGACCATGTTATATCCTAAGGTCAACTCAGGATGTGTATATATAAATCGTTGACATGTACCAACATTCATATGAGGATAGAATGAGGTCTGTGGGGGTAAATAATCCTGCCAGTAATCCGTCTCAGCAGTGGCTTGCTCTTCGAATGGTTCTTTGATTCCGGCAAGTGCTCGTGAATATGGTGAATGAACCTAGGATAGAAGTGGATCTGAAATGTAAGAATGTGGGGTTGGTGAGAAGTACGAAGAAGTGGAGAATTCAGTCGGAGTTCTGACTTCATAATCGTAGTGGGATGGAATCGTCCATGAGTAAGAGTCTCCCGTGAGTGGTTGAGGTTACATGGAAGAAGGAGAAGGTTAAGATGAGCAGTATACGGTTGAGGAGAAGTGATCCTGGGGATCTGGGTACGAGGACCAATATCCCAACATCTTCAAGAGAAGTGAATGAAACAGAAGTAGATCGCGGTCGAAAACGTGCAAGTGCACAGAATAACACTAAAACAGATAATAGAAAAAGCAATCGTGATTTCACCTACTCAACACGATGATGGTCACAAAGGTCCGATTGTTATCTTTTCAATTTTAGTTAGGTGATCAATCATCTTTGTTATACGAGCACACTATGTGAGTCGCCTGATGCCCAACGTACGCTCCCACTATTCCCAATTAAAAAGACAATTTGCCTGGACTGTTGGGTTATATCACGTCCCTATGGAGTATAGTGAAAAGATGTACACCAGAATGTCTCTCTAAGGTCGAAGGCGAGCGCTTGCAGCATCCAAGCCCGCAAGAGCTAAACCTAGAGACTTAGGATGCAAGTCGGGATTTTAGGCTCTAACCTTAAAGTGTGCATGTTCTCCCACTCTATCTGAAGGTATGTATATGCGTACAAAGATGGTTGCTCTCCTGAAAAGTGTGTATCTTCTCCCACTCTATCTGAAGGTATGTATATGCGTACAAGGATGGTTTCTCTCCTGAAAACAATGAACATTTTTTATTCTATTTTTTGGTCCAATTTAATTAGCAGTTTCGATTTTAGAGATTAGTTGTCACTGGTAATTAATCCAACACAAGCAATCACGTCTATTGTCCAGTCCTAATTCCGTTTATCCTAAGTTTGAAAAAGCTAAGAAAGGAAATCGGAAAAAGCCGATGCAGTCAATGGAAACTGTTAAGAAATAGAAAACGGAAGCGTAACATGGAAAAATGATAAAGAACACGAAGAACGCGGGATTTAACGTGGAACCCTACTCCGTGAGGAGCGGGATGAAACCACGGGAGAAGCTTTCAAATGGGACGTGTTTGTCTATTGACTTTCTCAATGGATACAGGAGTTCTAGGGCTCCTTATATAGCCTCTCCAGAGCCTCCACGTCCCTCCACTAGACAATGTGGGACTAAACACATGGATGGGGTAAATGGATCTTCTCCAGGATCCATTTATCCTGCTACAACTCATGACGCATACCACGAATACTCCAACACTCCCCCTCAAGCTGGAGCATGCAATGCTCAGCTTGGACAAACAGAAATAAACTCAACTCAACGCTATAGGACACTACGGACAATATCAACCCAACGCGCACAACTGTTGTTGTCGAGGATGTTGCTTCTCATGTCGTGCAAGTGAGGAGGACGAACGGGCTGGAGTGTGAGTTTGCTGAATCTCCTTGTCGGAGAACATGTGCTCTGAACTGCGTCTGTCGGAGTCACTGCAACTGAAATGAGTCTCCTCTTCGGAGTACTCTGGCCCGCCACAATAATGTGGACAACTGCTCCATCTCTGAAAAGGATCGAACTGAAAAGGGTCATGGTTGTGCAATCCTCGTCGGAGTCCACGATCGCTGGAGAATGGAGTCTGAAAATAGTCTCCTCGTCGGAGAACTGGGTCTCTCTCATCTGGCTCAGAGAGTGGTGCACTGCTCTGGTGTACCTATGATACCACATGAAAACTCTTGCCAACATGGCAAGGGATTGGTCCTCTACTCTGGAGTCCCTATGGCTCACATGAAAACTCTGGCCTACAAAACAAGAAAGGATGGGGATCTCTGAACTGATAGCAAACATGTGCTCAACTGAAGAAGACCGCATACTTGTGTGTGTTTGAAACTGGAGTCTCTCTCTGGTGAACTCGAAAATGTGCCTCTCATCATGGAGTGCCTCGATCTTGGACTCTGACCAATCTGTTGAGTCTGAAATTGCGCATCACATTATGGACTTGGAATCTGAACCTCGAGTCTAATATTGCGCATGAAAAATCTCCATCCGTAGAGTCTGAAAACTGACTGGTCTGGAATATCTCCATCTGAATCTGGATCATGGAACATACCTGTGACTCTACATATACTCCCCCTTTCTCCCATACTTGTCGGAAAACATGAACGTCGACCAAGTTGGGAGAAGACAAAGAATATGGGGGCAAAACATGAACATTCAAAAATTTCTTGCGGCTTTTCTTCATTTTTTTAAAACGTCACAATTTTTTCTCGGCTATTTCATCCTTTTTTTATAGCCATCATTTCATTTCAATTTTTTTCCGAAAATGCGTACGACTTTTGAGTTGTACGTGCCTTTTTTATTTTTTATAACATGAACCTTGGCCCAAATATTGGCCCAATCTTTCACAAAACTCTCCCCCTTTTTTTGTACTCGGCCCACTTGGGCCTAAAAAGATGCAACAACCCAAGAGGCCTTTCTTTCTCTCTTCCTCTCATTCTTTTTTTTTCTTCAGCCTCGTTTCTACTTTTTTTTAACAAACATCTCCTCTCTTCCTTTTTTTTAAATACACAGCCCAACCTCCTTTTTTTCCTTCTTGAAAGCATAGCCTACTTGGGCTCAGATTTTTTTAAAAAAATACTCGGCCCAAATTTGGGCCCACAAATAAGCAGCTCCATCCATTTTTTTAAAGACGGCGGGCCCCCACTGGGAACCCTAAGCCACGCCCGTGAGTCCCTCGTATTTAGGGTTCCTCCTGGAAACCCTCTTCTCATGCCGCCCTGATTGTGCGTCGCCCGCGCATGGGGAGCAGTCGGTTGTGCGCTCCGCCTGGATGATGAGGAGCTCGCCTAGGGTTCGATTCAGCCGTGCGATGGGATCTGGGGCTCAGCAGCTGCGCCGCCCGTGGATTGTTGTTTGTTGGAGTCGAGGGCAGTGCCATCGCCTGCTCGAAGAAGCAGAAGCTTCCGCCGGAAGGAGATGGGGGGTCAATGGAGTGCCGCCTGGAGGGTGGGGGGTGGTTAGATGTTGTCGCCAGTGCGTCAGGATCGATCGGAGGGTGGAGTCGTCAGAGAGTGTACCGCTGTGAGGGGGCTTCAGCACAGGGGCTTCGGCGTAGTGGGTCGTCGGGGCTCGCGCCACCTGGAAGATGTCACGCTGCTCAATATGGTGCGTAAGGTTGCACCCGAAGTGTTTCAGCCGTTCGCGATCTTGTTGTGGGAGTAGCCATGGTGCTCCCTGGATGTTGCGGCATGGGTGCTTGAGGCCATGCGAGATCTATGAGCCTCCAGCGCCTAGAAGAGAGGTACGCCGCCTGGAGTGTAACAAGACCTGGAGGACTGCTCCGCCTAGGCTGTAGTGCGCGTTGCCTGCGCACATCGGGGGGTCTGCGCGTAGAGAAAGGGCACGGTTGGATCTGTGGGTCTCTTGGGAGCGCGGAATGTGCGCCTCATGTGGGTTGGTGTTGAGAAGCACGGCGAAAGCCTGGATCGCCGCTTGGAACATTGGAAGAATAGGGACAGGACCATAGATGATCGAGTTGATTAGGGTTTCATTAAAACCTTGACAAACTCTTGAACAGATCTCAAATCGAATCTCCAAAAAAATCGATTTAAAATCACCGCGAAACGAACCCACTCTGATACCATGTTAAGAAATAAAAGGCGGAAGCATAATATGGAAAAATGATAAAGAACACGAAGAACGCGGGATTTAACGTGGAACCCTACTCCGTGAGGAGCGGGATGAAACCACGGAGAAGCCCTCAAATGGGGCGTGTTTGTCTATTGACTTTCTCAATGGATACAGGAGGTCTAGGGCTCCTTATATAGCCTCTCCAGAGCCTCTAAGTCCCACCACTAGACGATGTAAGACTAAACACATGGATGGGGTAAATGGATCTTCTCCAGGATCCATTTACCCTGCTACAACTCATGACGCATACCACGAATACTCCAACAGAAACGATAATGAATGCTTGAGTAAAAAGACTTACAGTGCCTCCAGCTCTCTACAATGCAAGATGCACAACTAAATTGAAAATTTTTAAACACTAAATGGAATGCAAGTTAGAGAAAACCACACCTATCAGAAAGTTCTATTAGCGGGAAAGAATTGATTTCAGTTTGACTAAGTAGAACGATATAAGGTGTGTATTATTTAAAAGTGTTGTTTGGTCATATGAGTTATGAAACAGGTATTAAACCTATGAAGCTCTAATAGTCGCAGGTGTAGGGTCTGTGATGTGTCTAGTAAACCACACAAACCACGAGGGTCCAATGTCCAATCCTAAATTATTACAAGAGCTCTCAAACAAGAGTTGTTGTAAATGTGTGATTACCTAAATTATTACAACACAATAATTACAAGAATTAATTAAAAATAAAATTTCTCGCGCTAAAAAAGAATTCAATTTCCTCGCCTCCTCAGTAGTCAGCTCGCTCCACGTTCGTCGACCTCCGATGTACTTTAAGTTCACAGAGCTCTCGCACAAAAGGAGAGATATATGTCAGAGAGATAACAAAGTATATGCAAGAATAAATAAATAAATGAAAAAAAAAAACAAAATCAAAAGAAATATAAACAAGAAGAGCTCGGGGGTCAGACTACTCGAGGGGATGGAAAACCTGATACCTTATGTTAATTTATCGTTTTAATGTTATAGTTGGACAATCAAGATCAATCAAAAATCAACCACATGAAAAGTAAAATCAATCGAGTGAATTAAATGTGGCTTTTTGTTTATTTAACGTGGGCAAGCTTCAGGATCTGCTTAAGGAGGTAAAGGAACAACTTAAGAATTAAATTATCCAACTTAACACACAATTTTCAAAGAGAAATTTTTGGGTATTTTTATGCGATTTGAATGCATCAAAATACGAATGAATTAAGTTTTTAATAAAAATAAGCAACTTTGCCCTTTTTAAATTCAAAATCTGATCAAATTATGAAAGTGATACTTTTCTTGTGAACCTAATTCAATGATGCACACGAAACATATTTGTTGTATTTTAGGGTTAAAATGCAACAATGAAAAATGAATGATTTTATGGGTTTTTATGCAATTTTAAGAACAAACAGTAAGCAAAAAATATCAAAATTAGACATAATCTCAAATATGATGAAGTGAGTTTACATTAATTTTGTATACCTTTTCTAATGATATTTGATTTTTATGAATTTTCTACCAGAGAATGAATTTGAGTAATTATTTTATAATAAATACAAAATTAAAATTCACACCAAACCAAAATTCTCTCAATTTTTGATCTATCAATATGCAATTCAGGAAAATTGAGTTTGCGCAAAAATATTATGTGTGGATCTATTTAAAAATCAAATGCAAATTTTGCTTTATGAATTATTGGCAATTTGAGTATCCATTTGTAACAAAACTTTGGTACAATATCCGGCAAGTTTAATTCTACAACATATGATTTTTTTGGAAATTTTCTAATCAACAATTAGGTCTACAAAATTTGTAGAAGCTAAAAGGATAAAATATTATTAATTTCCAATCATTAATTTTTCATAGATCAACCACATATCAGAAAAATACAGATTAAATTTAGGAATGTAGGAAATTAAATTATGGAAACAATGTTATTTTTGAAGTTGTTGTTAGATAATAAAATAATGTTCAAAAAGATGCTCAAACAAAGGGTTCAATTGGCAATAAATAAAATAAAAGCTCAACACAAAAATATTGTGCCTAAGGGCACTTCTTTAATACCTTTAGATGTGGGGGGTCTCTTGCAAATTTTTCAAAAGAAATGGGAGCCTGGATCGGATCTTCTTTCATACAAAGGTCTTGGACGATTATCACGCGCAAGCCGCGGCGATGACGGTGGGCAGCAACCGTTGTTGGGGATGATCGTGCATGAGGATGGTTGAGGAGAAGGTGTGGCAGCGCTATGGTTGTTATGTTGTTGGGGATGGAGCGGCAAGGTGGAGCAAGGTGGGAGGTGTGGCAGAGCTCGCACGTGGGGGCGGAGAGGCACAACAGCACGCGTAGGATGTCCGACGACGGTGGACGGGGAGGGGGGTGGCACGTGGGGGCGTGGATGCTAGAGCAGCAGACACGACGGTGGGGTGGCTAGCAGCAGTAGATGCTGGATGCGTTTGGTGGCGGTTGTTCCGTTGCCGCAAGGGTGCGACCACGCACGGTTGTGCACGAGTGGAAGTCAGTGAGGATGATCGAGAAGATTGGGGTAATGGGATGAACAGAGAATGAAAATAGAAAGAGGTGGGGGTTTACCTGTATTTGCCAGATTGTCGAGCAACTATGCTGCAACTCCTATTACCGCCTGCAAGTGGTGATCAATGGTGAAACACCATGAAGTTCGGTTGCGTTGTCGAATAGAATCGCGGCTACATAGGGGGGACCTTGTGGATCTCACCTAAAAGTCGGAGGTCGTTGTTGCTCGACATGTTCTTCTGCAACTATCACCTGTTGAAGTGAGGGGGCTAGGCTCTCTCCGATCGGGGGATAATGGAAATTGGGGAGAAGATGATTAAGAATGAAGAAGAAGTGGGAAGTTACAAAGGAGGTGGAGAAGATGGAAAGATATGGAAGTTGGAGAAAGAAATAAAAGGTAGGCTACTTAGAATAAAAAAGAAAAAGAAAAAAATAGCAAAATGTCAACATGATTAATGTAGATCCAAATGGGATCTACATTTTTCATGTGGACCTCAAATGCAAAATAAAAAAGTATGTGCATCAAATTATTTTTGGAATGCATCTTAAATAATTAAAATGCAAATTTTTAGATTTTTCTATTTTTTGTATTTTTAATTAAGAGATATTCATAAAATAAATAACAAAATAAAATACTATAATTAAAATGAAACACAAAAATATTTTTTGAAGATTTTTAATAAAAAAGAAAAGCAAAATAAAAAGGAGGAAAGATCAATATTTACAATATATACAAAGTCACTTTACATTATTTTCAACGGTAAAATAATTTATTTTGATTTTTGTAATTATATATTTTATTAAAGTATAAAATTAAAAAATTAATAGAAGAAAGAAATCAAAACGGGTTAAATTTGTACATAAATGTCAACATCAAGTTAGTACATATATACAGTATACAAATAGATCCCAAAACCGCCATTTTACAAACAAGTTCCAATTGTTAATGAAATCACTTTTATTGGATAGATAATTTTATAACTTGAAGTCTAAAAGTGACTTTGGTGAATTTGGAGTTCATATGGAGCGGGAGTTTAACCAAGAATTTGGTCTTTATGGTTTTTTTTGTTCAAGACCTATAAGTATTTATTTAAGGCAGGAATTCTTTTGTATTTTTATATTTTTATATATATTATTATGAACAAGTTAAAAAATTAAGTCAAAAAGAGTTAGTATGAATTTATTAAAAATCAGTGAAGAATGAGCTACACGTGAATATATGCATGTTGTTCAGCTCTTTATTATTGTGATTTTTATTTTGAATTGTTTCATGGACTTATTTACAAAATAAATATACATTATTAGTCCATTTTTATTAGTTGTTCTGTTTTATTACTTAAATGAATTTAGGGACTTTTTATCTAATGTTTGTTAAGGGAATCAAGCTAATATTAATATATTTAAATGATGAATCATAGATTCATCACAAACTAGTTGGGAAAGTTTATGGAAATAGATGATTATGATTTCAGCTATATATATATGTATGTATCCATATATCTTTTTCGTATGTCCTTGTGATTTTGTTGGGGTGTTTGGAATTCAGATTTTCTATTTTCTTGTATTTCTTTCCTTGGTAAATTGTTGGGCAGTGGGTTACAAGCATCATGTGCCGATCAAACCCGGTCGTATCAGGCATAGGGGTTGGGGCGTGACAGAAGTGTTAATGAGGTTAGGAATAAAAAATTGTTCATAACAATAAGGGGTTACAAAAGGTTACATCCCAGTTAGTGAATTTCCGAAAATAAATAAAACTAGGGAGCATGCTCGCGCTTCGCGGCGGGATCAGCCGACAACAGAGAAACTTATGAAGCAGAAAGTTAATGTGCATTCTAAAATTGCTTTGTATAAATCTAACTTAATAAAACAGAAAATTCAAAAAATATGCTTGAAAAACATAATAAAATAATTCTTACATATATGAAATTCAAGATTTATTTTTACAAAATAAAGGGAGATAATAACAAACACGTAAAAACAGCCCTTCCGATGTAGCAATCTGTTGACATCAATTTGTCCATCACATGAAATTTTTAACGTTAATATAATAAGCATGCGAAAATATAGGAATCTCACATATGTTACTGTAAACCGTTTGAACCGCTTTCAGGTGACCTCTTTCAGATGATGATGGTGGTGCAGATTGTGTCTCAACTCTGAAATATTTGGGATAATATGATTTTGGAAAAATCTGAGAACTATTTCAAAATTAGATAATATAAGAGGAACTACATTATATATGTAAGTTATACCTTCGACGAATGCTACTGACTTCAGGAATATCTAAGTCTATATAAAATCTTTGTAAAATATACTAATGCACAATACATGCTCAACTGTCATGCAATTTAAATAAAAAATATCAGCTTGAAATTTTTAAAAATAGGAGCAATTTGATGAATGTAAAATGAGTATACCGTGATAGTATTTCATGGTCAATCATGTGAAGATGGTAACGACCTTTCGTTTTTGAAAAAATAGGAGCAATTTCATGAAATGTAAATGAGCATACCATGGTAGTATTTCACGGTCGATCCTGTGAACAAATACATGATAAAACTTTTGTGTGCATGGATATATGATGGGGATGTGGAGCATTTTAAGATGAAAATTTGAATGGTTGTATTCATAATATATAAAGTGTTCTATATCCTATAGTAGAAAATGTGCATTTTCCAACACTTTCGTCGAATTTATAAATGGAGTTGAGTCCGTGCATACCTTCGTTACGTGTAACCCATGAAGAATTCATTTTTAAAACATGAGGGTCGTAGTTAGGTGGAACAACATAAAAACAACCAATGATAGGGGTCATACAATTCAATACAGTTAACGTGGGTGAGACTAATAATTCGACGTATAAAGGGTGTTGCCTCATTGGTCTGCATGTGAATGAGAATAGATGAAATGCATAACAAATAGTCAACATGAAAATTAAGATATAGAGAATGGCTCTTCTTACCTTAACCGCAAAGTTTTTGAGTAAGTGGCCTAAAATACAAACTTTAAAAAATAGTTTTCTACGCATAAAATATCAATTAATATGCAATCAAACTTGTGTTTATTACCTTGTGTATTTGTATATCATGTATCATTATTGTACATAGGCGTTAAGATGTTAACATTATATGTTGTCTTCATTTGATATTTAAAATTATTTTCATGGTTGTGTCAAACTTGTTTGTATATCCATAATTTTCAGTGTATCTTTAGGAGTAGAAATCAATAAATCATTCCTTTGGTAAATGGGCCAATGCTTTCCCTTTCTGTTGTGTTTTAGGAGTAGAAATTTGATAACAAAAGAAAGGTGGTAATTATAGCAAGATGTTTTTTTCCTCTCCGGCTGTTTTTACATACTATTGATGGGGTTATTATTATAGTCATGTTTATAATTCACAGTGAGATGTTCAGAGTAATTGCTGTAACTTTAATTAACTCTATTCTTAAAATTATTGCATAGGGACCTGTTGATGGTTAAAGCGAACTAACTTTCATATGTTAAAACCCAGCTCCCATCTTCCTATTACTCTCTCCTCTTTTGTCGTCCGGAGAAATTGTTGACAATGCAGAAAATCTTGGAGAAGTCTTGCAGGGTGATCGCATTGAAAACTCCCCATATGTGATCGAAGTGTGTTCACAAATTACATTTTTTCATGATAATTTATTTGTTGGTGTAATGCAATCACTTTCTGAAAGGTGCTTCTCTTTTTTGCAGTTTCAAATAAAGGAACACCAGTAATGTGGAATCATCTGCAAGATAAAACTTGATAACCTTCTAATATAATTTTTATTATCTTTATTTTTTCATGTGCTACATTATTTGCATTATTTAAAAAAAATATGATTTTCTGGTATATTTTCAATGGTTATATCGATATGCACATTTATCGAATTGGTATTACTGATTTTAAATACTTTTGTGATTTTTTGAAATCGGTTTCCTCTATATAAAACAAAATTGATTTCACTAAATCATTTCTATTTCGTGCATTATAAAATGAGCCAAACTATTTATTAATAAGCTGGATACTTGATAGTTAGATATCTTAAAACTTGTTAAATTATTAATATAATAAAAAGTTGGGAATATAAATATAGGAACGTTGTAATTGATTGATGGGCGTAAAAATCTACACATTTTTTATTATGGAAATGAATATATATATTATTTAAATCATCTATTTGTCAATTATTACAACCTTTTCATATTTTTAATTTTGAAAATCTGTCCTTCTATATGAATATTACTTAGTGGGTGATAGCTGCTATAAAAAATGCATTTTGATAAAATAATAATGTACTTTAAATTTATTTTTATTTTTCATTAGTTATCATTTTGAACCTACTATTAGATAAGAATTATAGAATAAATATTCCACTCTGAAGCACAATATAATGCAATAGTAAATTCCAAACTACTATCTAGAATCATTGGATAATATAACACAAATATCCTTATTCGACTAATTGCATTTGGCAATATAACTTGTTTATAGATATAACTATTTTTAATTATATAACATGTGAACTATATGCATGTTGATCTTTTAAAAAACATCTATATACACATGTGTATATATTGATTGAAAAAAGATATAATTAAAAATAGAGCATATCACATTATACATGTAAAATGTCATAAGTACCGTATGAATCGTATTATGTATCATTTGAACGATGTTCTCAATATAGGTATATTTATATATGTAAGAAATATGTAATATAGTATAAACACATGTCAGTGAGGGGTAAATATGCATTTAATGATGTTCATAAAGCATTGCAGAATTGACAGTTTTATATTATATTGTGACATACAGACAGTGTGCATATTTCTCGTATTACTTTTTTGTTAAATTATATAGTATAACCATAAGGAGTTGGTGTCCTGACATAAATTGGAATTACATGATCGTTTCTTTGAAAGATAATTTTTAATTCTCGATGCATTGTAATCAAACAAAGTTATATGAAAATGTAAAACTTGAGGTCCGATTTTCCGCATTATATTTCTTTGTAGGTATTATTTTCTAACATGAAAATGACAAACTGACCTTATAAATATGATCTATATAATTAAATTTCTTGAGGAATAATATCCGAGTAGCTATATGTCAATTATAATTGTTGTTGTTGTTCTTACAATATAATTAGTACATTTTAAAGAAATTGATGATAAACACAATTTAATTATATTATTTTCAATGTACGGAGAGGTTATTTTGGATTGACTGATTTTTTTGTCATCTCTTCTGTTTCCAATGTCGGTTCCTTTATACATAATACCAATAACTTAATATACTTATAATTTTAGTATATGAAATAGACTTTTATAACAATAGTTGATAAAAGAATTACGTTGTTCCTTATAGAAATGACAGACATTATACAATATTCCTAAGATTAATCAATAGATCTACTATAAGGATTCAATTACATTGTACTGATGACATTGATGATATATCTTATAGCTTTATTTATTATTCAGGGATATATAAGATGGGATGTGATGAAACATCTAAACATGCATTGCACAATATTGATATTTTAACATGATTTTTTATTTAAAATGATGAATTTTAAGCACCTCATCTTCATGGTTTTTTATTGTGATAAATAGTTGATTCAATCTTTATATAAAACAAATAGATTGCCCATATTAGAAGAATGAGAAGACTTATGTATTTTTTAATTTTGTAAATTTTGTATTAATTTTTATATTTATAGATGGAATAAATATATAAGAATAAATTTATAGAGTGGTTTTTTAATGTACATTTCATGTTGAAAAGAAAATATAATAGTTTTAAAATTAGAAAGGAAGAGTTTATATAACATCAACAAACATAGATAATCAAATTTTACAAAAGATATTAAATACTGACTACTATTTCATTCTCGGAAAAAGAAGCTTACCAACTAATGCCATTAATATTGATGGATATATACTATGCCTCCTTAGTCCTTAGAAATCGGTCGGGTATTACCCAAATACCGATCGTCCACGTAATAAATGTTGTTCCTGTGACTCTCTCTCTCTCTCCGTCAATTTATCCTCTTATCTCCTTTCATCTCTCTACCATAAATGCAAGAAGAAAATCGTCTACCTTTCTCTTGACAAGTATATTCTCTCTTAATCTCCCATTGGTGCTCTCCAAAATTGTCTAATCATTTCTAACTATGATGTCAACTATAATGTCTTGCTTGCAGGTATTAAAAAGTGTGGTGTTGAGATTGGGGATATCGAATGTGAATATGACCATATGTTAACGGGATTAGATGAGAAAGGCAATGAGTGAATACGAATAAACATATAAAACATTACATTAATAATTTATAAAATGATTTTATCATCATTGAAATTTCAATTAATTGCAGGAGAGTGTTTTCAAAAGAGGAATAAATAAAACAAAAGAAAGAAGGGAATACATCTTGTATTTTTGGAGAGAGGAACATAATTTCCTATATTTATGGGAGAGATATGCGTTGAGATGAAAACTAATATAGAGTGAGAGATGGGAAGCACGATTCTGTTTTACATTTATAGGAGAGATGCAATGAGATGAAAGTTAATTTAGAGAGAGAGAGGGGTGTTGGTTTGAGAGGAAATCAACGTGTGAGAGAGATTGCGGGAAGAACGTTTATAAAGGGGAGGACATTGCGTAGAATCTTACGTATGGTAGCACCAAGTATAATTATAGAGAGTACGGAGATGAGAAGATAAATCCACAGAGGAGAGAGAGTCTAAGAAATAATAATTATTACATGGGCCGATGGCATGTGTAACGTCAAACCGATCTCGGGAAACGCAGTAGAGCCATCAGAGAGTCTCAGAAATAGTGGAATTCCCCGACGTGGCCGTGATAGAGGTTGTAACGTGGAAGTTACAGGGGAGTTGATGGAAGAACCCCGTTTTAGTATAGATATAGAAGTCCTTCCCGAAGTAAGCCTCTTTCCATCTCTTTGTTACTTGGACGGGGTGAGAAGTCATCACTTCTCGAGTGACTACCCCCAGAGTCACTCCTTCTCGTTTATTTTTCAGGCTTGAAATTTTCTTCTGACTTATCACAGATTAATATCTGGTCGGTCACCTCATTTTGTGGTATACAACAAGTTTCGATTCGATGGATCTACACTGGCCTGTAGGAGCTAAGTCTCGAATTTCACTTCTTTACTTTCACCACGTGGTTTTTTTTGTACTTTAGCTTCTCAAGGCTCTATTCTAAAATCAAATACATTTCCAATGTAAATGATTCCCATGAATGTTACCCATGTGTCCTAATTTTAACTCAATACATATGTATCCACATGATCTTAAAATGCATATACTTAATGTGGAAAGATGTGAAAATGAAAAGTTATCATTCATCATAACCATAGAGTTCTCTTATATAGGAGAAATCCTCTAAGTGAAAATTACATAAAGTATATCGAAGAAATAAGAAATTACAAAATAAAGATAATGATATACAAATATCTCAATACTCCTCCTCAAGTTGGAGCATAAATGTCTATCATGCTCAGCCAACGGTGAAAAGGACCCCTCCCGAGAGCCTTTGTAAACATGTCCGCAATATGATCTCCTGAGGCAACATGTGAGGGGGAAATAAACCACTTTTGGATCAAGTCATGGGTATAATGACAATCAACTTCGATGTGTTTTGTTCTCTCATGGAAGGTTGGGTTATTATCTATGAATAGGGCTGCTTGATTATCACATTTGAGATGCATTGGGAACAAGGAAGGCCGTATCAATTTCGATATCGTGTCGATACGAAATTTCGACGATATTTCAGTGATATATCGCCGAAATGTGCTCATATCGACGCTCTTTTGTGAAGGAAATGACGGAAAAGGAGAAAATATCGCCATATTCGTACCCATATCGATCTCATCTCGATATCAATATATCGGCGATATATCACCGATTTATCCTTACATGATTGTGAGAGGCACCTCGATAGCAAGATCAGTCTGAACAGACTTGACCCACATCATTTCTGTGCTCCCTTGGGCCATAGCCCTATATTTAGATTCAGCATTGGTTCGAGCGACTTCAGTTTGTTTCTTACTCTTCCATGAAAACAGTGAGCTACCAATGAGCACGGTAAAGCCTGAAGTGACTTTCTGTCCTTGGGACACCCAGCATAATATGCGTCTACACATCTTGTAACTGGGAGTGGTGTATCTCTCTTTAAAAGTAGACCTGCACCTGGAGAGGACTTTAGATACCTTGAGATCATACAAACTGCATCCATATGAACTCGTCTCGGTTGCTCCATGACCTGGCTAACTCTGTTCACTGCAAATGATATGTCAGGCATGGTAATTGTAACATATAGCAATTTCCCTACCAGCTCTCTATATTGTCTCTTGTCTATCTCCTCGGAGTCATCATCATAGAGTCTAGCATTGGGATCCATTGGTGTAGTGGCAGGTCTGCATCCTGTCGTAATTGTTTTAGCTAGGAGATCAGTAACATAATTCCTTTGCGTCATCACCGTACCCTGCTGATTGCGGGTAAACTCCAATCCAAGAAAGTAACGTAGATTTCCAAGATCCTTGGTCACAAACTGTCGTCCAAGAAAATCCTTAGCTGCTTGAATACCCTGTTCATCGCTACCTGTAATGACTATATCATCAACATAAACCAAAACAACAATCGTGCTTTTCTGACTTCTCTTAACAAAAAGAGAATGATCTGCAGTAGATTTGACAAATCTATTTTGTTCAATTTACTCTGAGAGCTTCTGAAATCTAGCCCTCGGACTCTGCTTGAGGCCATATATGGCCTTGTGAAGTCGGCACACCATATTAGACTCCCCATCAGCAGCAAACCCTAGTGGTTGTTGCATGTAAACTTCCTCCTGCAGATCCCCATACAAGAAAGCATTTTTGACATCTAACTAATAAAGTGTCCAGTCACGGACTACAGCAACAACAATAAGAATCTGTAACGTGGAGTGGCACGCAATCGGGAAAAAGTATCATGATAGTCCACCCCATACGTTTGGGTGAACCCACGAGCAACCAACCTGACCTTATATCTGTCAATTGTACCATCAGCACGGTATTTCACAGTAAACACCCACTTGCTACCAACAACAGATGCACCTGCAGGAGCCTGCACAACACTCCACGTACCTCGAGATTGTAAAGTTGTCATCTCCTCTTCCATAGCAAGATGCCATTGAATACTCTGTAGCGCCTCCTGATAAGAACGTGGTGTCTCCATTGCTGATAGCCCCATAACGAACTTCTGAAAATCCTCGGAAAGACGGTCCAAATGACACATGGGAAGCAAGAGGATGCATAGTGCATGCATGCCTCTGCTTCTGTAGAGCAATAGGCACATCCAGATCATCCGTGCTCTCGAAAGATGTAGCATCATCAACATCCTGCACCTCAAGTTGTACATGCAAATCACCATTGCCATTAGAAGAACTCAAATGCTTAGAACATACCTTGGGCGTATTGGATGATGGACGGGGCACATGAGCGTGAGGTTGACGCTGGTAAACCTGGAGGAAAAATGGAGGTGTGGAAGACCATGGTGGAGGCGGTGGTGCGATGGTGGAGGCGAGGGTGGTGGAGGTGACGCTGAAGGAGGCAGTTCTGAGGATGATAGAGTAGAGATCGAAGGTAGAACATATAGACCTCTTCCCCATAATCTGAAGAAATGAGCTTGTCACCTGTAGGAGAGAAGTAGCATTGAAGGCCTAGAATATCTGTGAGGCTAATCCCAATTTGGTTTTTGACTTTCAGAGAGCATCGTGCTTACTATTAGAAAAGAAGTAGGGAATTAGACATAAGTGAGATATATAGACTGGAATAGCTATTTGATTTTGAGAGCAGGACCAATACATAATATACTCAAAAAAAGGTGACATTTGAACTGACATATTACCTTCGTCGAACAAGGTCGAAGCAACGATATCCCTTTTGGGTCTTGGAGTACCCAAAAAAGGCATATTTGACAGCTCTAGGAGAGAGCTTGTCAAGACCAGGTGACATCTGGTGAACGAAGGCCACAGAATCAAAGACTCGAGGTATGAGAGAGAAAAGATCCTTCTCGAGAAACACAATCAAGAACGGGATCTTTTCTCCCAAAACTGAAGAGGGCATACGATTAACCAGGTAACAAGCAGTTAGAACCGCATCCCCTAGTAAGAATGAGGAGCACGACTCTGAATCAAAAGAGTTCTTGTAACATCCAGAAGGTGGCGATGTTTTCTTTCAGCCACCTCATTCTGTTGGGATGTATATGCACAAAATGTTTTATGTACAATACCATGAGATGCAAGGAACATGGCAAGCTGGTTACTACAAAATTCCAGTGCAGAATGTATATACTTGATTTTTGCAGAAAAAATCTTCTTTATTTCATTAATGAAGAACTTAATAACATCAGCATCAGACTTGTTTTTAAGAAGAAAGACCCACGACAACCTGGAAAACTCATCAACGACAAGATAAAATATATACCCTTGATGATCAAGGACACGACTGGGACCCCAAATATTGTTGGGAAAATGAGAAAACTTGTTTATTCCATATGCCCTAGGCTCTCTTATATCGGGGAGTAGCCTATGGGTAAAATACATAAAGAGTCCAACAGGAAAAAGAAAATATTATAAAGGTACAGAAGAGAATAATATATCTCTACACTCCCCCTCAAGGTGGAGCATAGATATCAATCATGTTCAGCTTGGACGAACACTTCTGGAACGACCCTCAAAGTAATGCCTTGGTAAAAATGTCTACAGTTTGGTCCTCTAAGCTAACATGGGATGTAACAATAAACCCCTTTTGAATCATATCACGTATGAAGTGACAATCAACCTCAATGTGCATGGTTCGTTCATGAAATGCTGGATTATTCGCAATGAATAGAGTCGCTTGATTGTCACATTCCGGAGCCATAGGAAGCGAGACTTCTATATATAGATCTGTAAGCACAGCCTTTACCTACATCATTTCTGTACTGACCTGGGCCATAGCCCTATATTCAGACTCAGCACTAGACCTTGCTACAACCGTTTGCTTCTTGCTTCTCCATGAGACTATAGAATCTCCAACATACACAGCAAACCCAGTGGTGGACTTCCTATCCTTAGGACATCCTGCGTAATCTGCATCTGCACATGCTGAGATAGTAACCTCCTTGCCTTTCTTAAACAGCAGACCCGCACCTGGAGATGACTTAAGGTACCTGAGTATCATATGTATAGCATCCATGTGTACCTGACGTGGTTGCTCCATGAACTGGCTTACTCAACTCACAGCAAAGGCGATATCGGGCCTTGTAATAGTAACATAGAGAAGCTTGCCCACCAGTTCTCTCTATCTTATCCTATCCACCTCATCAGTGCCATAGGTGTAGTGGCAGGTCGGCAACCAAGCATTCCTGTTTCACTCAACAGGTTAGTTACATATTTCCTCTGGGTCATTACCAACCCATGAGGATTTCTGGCGAACTCCAGTCCCAGAAAATATCTAAGAACTCCAAGGTCCTTGGTGACGAATTCATGACCCAGCATTTCTTTTGCCCCCTGAATTCCCTGTTCATCATCACCTGTAATCAAGATATTGTCTACATACACCATAATTGCAATAATACCTCTTGGTGTCTTCTATACAAACAAGGAATGATCTGCATTAGAACGTCTGTATCTCTGTTTCTCAAACAGGTGTGAGAGCTTCTGGAACCAAGCTTTGGGGCTCTGCTTAAGGCCATAGATAGTCTTATGAAGTCTGCACACCTTAGGATACTCCCCCTGAACAGCAAAACCAGGTGGTTGTTGCATGTAGACTTCCTCCTGTAAGTCACCGTATAGGAATGCATTCTTCACATCTAATTGGTATAGTGGCTAATCACGAGTAACCGCAACAGAAAGGAGGATCCGTAAGGTGGAATGGCGAGCAACCGACGAGAATGTATCAAGATAATCCACCTTATATGCCTGTGTAAAGCCACGAGCAACTAGGCGTGCCTTGTATCTGTCAATGTTGCCATCTGCATTCTGCTTAACTGTAAAGACCCACTTGCAGCTAATTGTAGACACATCAGTAGGTGCAGTAACAACGCTCCAGGTGCCTCTGGACTGAAGAGCAGTCATTTCTTCCTCCATGGCTAAATGCCATCGATTATCCTTCAACGCATCTTGGTAATTCCGTGGAATATCCACCGCTAATAGTGCGATGATAAAGTTCCTGAATTCTCCAGTTAGGCGATCAAAAGACACAGAAGTCGTGTCGTAATTGTGTCATTTATACTCTAACTGCGCATGTTTCCTTTGACCATCTTTTAGAGGAGTACAGGAGGTTTGTTGTGAGACTTTCTGATGTGACTATCCCGTGAACATATCAGGGGGTCGTACATGATAGTAGTTGGTGACTTGCCATGGAGGAGGAGATGATCGTTTTGCAGTCTCGTAGTACTTGGAGTGTTGTTTCTGCTCCTCCATGTGCCTTTGTGGGATGCAAATGGATCTTTACAGTGAAGTAACAGGCAGATGGCAGTTTGGATCGCTACAAGGCAAGGCTTGTAGCACGTGGGTTATCCCAGACTTATGGGGTGGACTATCAAGATACCTTCTCTACTGTGGCCGAACATTCAACATTGCAAATTCTTCTATCAGTTATTTCACGGGACTGAACTCTTTACAAACTTGATGTGAAGAATGTGTTTTTATATGGTGATCTGCGGGAGGAGGTATATATGCAGTAGCCACCAAGGTTTGCAGCTGAAGAGGAGTCTCAGAAGGTGTGTAGGCTCCACAAGGAGATTCACGTCCTGAAGCAGAGTCTGAGAGCTTGGTACCTGAAGCTTTCAGAGTTGATAGAGCACCAAGGGTTTATGGGGTCCATTGCGGATCACTCACTTTTTGTTCAGAGGACACAGAAAGGTAATGTTGTTATTCTTGTCTATGTTGATGATACTATTGTCACGGGTGATGATGGGCAGGGCATTCAGGCTTCCAAGGAGTTCCTAGGTTAGCAGTCTGTGACTAAGGACCTTGGCAATTTTCGATACTTCCTTGGATTAGAGTTTTCTAGGAACCAGCATGGTCTTGTGATGATCCAGAGGAAGCTAGTAACTGATCTTCTACTGGAGACATGTATGACATAGTACAAGCCTACTACTGCCCTTATGGATCCGAGTATGAAATTATATGACGATGACACTGAGGAGGGAGATAAGAGGAGATACATGGAGCTTGTTGGGAAGCTCCTATATGCTACCATCACCATGTCAGACATATCCTTTGTTGTGAGCAACGTGAGCCAATTCATGGAGCAGCCCAGGAAGGTTCATATGGATGTTGTCTTTATGATTTTGAGATATTTGAAGACTTCACCTGGTACTAGTCTTATATTCAGCAGATGTATGTCTCTTGAGGTGATAGCTTGTGCAGATGCAGATATGCAGGATGGCAGCCATTCGAGTTGTGTACATCGTAGACATGTTGTAAGGATTGGGTGTATGCTTTTAGTTGTGGCTTTTTCTAGTAGAGGGATTTTTTCCAATAACAGTGTATCTAAGCGTTGTGGAGGGTGTTCTAAGGATTGTGACCGTTGGTGATGGTATCATTGGTGAGGTACTACAGATTGATTTGAAATTCTTGGATCGTGTTAAGAGTAAAGATCTTCTTGTGGCTCCTGAGGAGAGCTAGAGTGAGTGATGGTTAAGATTAATAGGATGAGGATTGGGCGTGGGATTTTCGTGGCTTGTCCGAATACAGTGATGTGTGACATCCATTCTCCTACATTTGTCCAAGAGAGGTGGCAGAATGCGGCGATTGATTCGATTTATTCTACCCATGCGACAGTTTTTGGGCATATTCAGGTGTTGTGTGCTTCAGATCACATAATGATTAGGTTAAGCTTTTTGGCATACATCTGGGCAAACAGGTTGGCAGGAAATGGTATGGTGTTGAGACACGAGAGATTATATGATGATAATGTTCTTGAGCATGCAAAGGCTCTTTTTGAGTCATGGATGTTGTAATCCATTTTTGTGATTTTTTTTGACAACAGTGGGATGGGACACCTTTAGAGGACCATCCAAAATATATATTAATAATAAATTAAATAATTACACCGGCCAGGATTCCAAAAGGGCTCTGGCAGGCCCAAGTACATTTTCGGAATAGAATGTCGAACCCACAAAAATCACGCTATTTCTGCCCAACCAGATGCGCCACATTTGAACTATGCAACACATTGGTCAACACCACGAGGGACTCAACCTATTTCATACCATGAGTACCGTTGATGGCTGGTAGGTTGCGGTAATCTGAGGGGCACTCTGTTATTCAAAAGCTGCAGAAGAAAATGGCTAGCTGGCGGGCGACGTGCTTGTCGAAAAGTCGTCACCTTGTGTTGTTGAAGGCAATGCTCTCAGTTATCCCGATGTTTTTCCTCTCTACTCGTCTCCTCTCCCCAGGGTGAAGGAAAGATTAGTGGTGATTATGAGACACTTCTTCTAGGCTTCTTCTGAGGAGTGTTAAGGGATGTTGTTGGTTGGTTGGAAAACAGTCATGCTGGCGAAGGAGGATGGTGGGCTGGGGATTTGTTGTCTGGAGACTATGAATCATGCACTTCTGACGAAGTGGGTGGCCCGTATTTGCTTAGGAGGGTTTTACGCTCTATTTATGTGATTCCACTTGATCTCTCGGTGCCAGATGCTGGTGTTTTATTGCCCTCCAATTTATGGAAGGGGATCTGCTCTGTGCTTCCGTATGTGGTGTCGCTCATGGAGCATGTTCTAGATCATTGTGGTATTCGAGTTTGGAATGATGGCTGGGCTGGCAATGAACCTCTAGGGGGGTCATTTTACATTGTTTTATGCATTGGCAGTTGATGAGATTACTGTTAGAGATTGTTGGGTCAATAGCAGCTGGATACCTCACTTTCACACTTAGTTGTCAGATCAGTGGTTCGTGGAGTTATTATTACTTGAGATATTGTCAGATGGTGAGGGAATGGATGGCCCTGTTGATCGTTGATCTTGAAACGATGGATGCTTCACTATTTGGAAGGCATGTAAGGCTTTCTATCGTTTGGAGGTCCTAGAGCAGGCAGTGGTCCCGGATTGGTTCAGTGCTACTTGTAGAGCTAGAAAATACAGTTACACATGGATTTTCATTTAGTTGTTGCGGAGGAAACGGCTAATGACGAAAAGTACAGCGGCGCGGTTCTTCGCTGGGTGTGACGGCACCTGTGGATGGTATGCAGCAAGAAATTAAAACCTTGGCGGCAACAGAGGGGAGTGCTAAGCATCTTTTCTTTCGATGCCCTGTTGCCACGATGGCATGGGCTGCGGCATGTGTGGAGGGGGTTGCGACAGTGGATTTGAATGCCTTGTGGGCATCCCTCGATTCTCTTGGTCATGGTAGCAGTCCAACCAAAGTGTGGGTGGATATTGTCCTATGGGCCATGTGGCTTGCTCGAAACGGTTTTGTCTTCCGAGGGGAGCGAATGTGTATGGAGAATATGTATGAGCATGCTGAGAGCTTAATTAGATTTTGGTAGGTGTAAATTTTTTTATTGTTTATACTATAAATACATGCAAGTTACTGGGTAGGCGTCTTCTTGACGTCATACCCTTTTCCTGAAAAAAATCTGATAATTGTATGTTGGTTTTCAGGTATGTAACTCAACCCTCACCAGATCCGGGACTAAAAATAGAATGACAGCCTTTCTATAGCTTTCTTATATTTAAAATATTAGGGTTCTTTTTTTGAGAGAGAACATTAGGGTGTGTTTGGTATGCGGGTTAAGGCGGGTTAAACTGGTAGAGGTAACCCGTTTTTTTGGTTTTGATATTTGGATAGAGGGTTAAACTGGGGGTGGGTTAGAAGTGGGTTTGTTGTGATATGATTGTATTGAAATTTGAAAAAGTGAGCAGTTATTGTGATGTGATTGTATTGAAGTTTGAAAAAGTGAGTAGAAGTGGAGTAGTTTATAATTTTTATATGATATGATGGTATAATATATTGTTTTTTGATGGAATCGATAATGGAGAATTGATTTATTTAATTTTTTTTAAAAGATAAAAGGTGGGGCCCACGTAGGAGTGAGAACGAATGAGGTAAGGGGGGTAAACTCCCCAGACGGGAGTTTACCCCTCTACCTGAACGGGCTCTTAGGCCCTGTTTGGTTGGAGAATAGGCCCTGGAATTAGGGGCCAATTCTCCTCCCGACACGGTTCCTAGTGGTATGACTATTCCCCATTATTCCATCTTATTTCACTCTTATTCCTATCTTTATCCCACCTTACCTACATTTATTTCACCTTATTCTCCTTATTCCTATCCTCCAACCGAACAAAGAATAGACCCTTGTTCTCCTTGTTCCCCATCTTTATTCCTACTTATTCCGGAACCGAACGCACCCTTAGGGTTCATTTTAACGTGTCTCAAAAAGTACATAACAGTGAAATCATAATGTCCACCCGGAATATGGGCTATAGAAGCCCATTCTTACAACCTGGACACTGGAATTACATGGCAAGAAGAAGATATCTCCATAGTGTAAAATGGGCACATACAAGTCTTCCAGGTCTTAGAGTGCCTTAGGCCCTCTGCTGTGGTCTTAGCTTTATGAATTATGCCGGCCGGCCCCTTTTTTGGTGGATCTGGCCTTGTGCTAAAAAATTATCTATTACTGGAGCTTCCAGAAGGGTGATTAGCAGCGAGTTGCATTTGTTGTACATTATACCTCACTCATCACGAAAACTCTCTACGAATCACTTTTGCATTTGAGTCCTGGTGTTAATTAAGCAATGATTCACTATTCAGATCTACATGTTGAATTACTCTTGCACTTGGATTGTGCCTGCAGTAGGTTTTCTGAGTAATATCTTCTATTTGCTTTTGACAGGACACTGCTAAGTTGTTAATAGAGGATGATACTTTTCATACCATGAGTATGCTTAAGAAGGGTGCATCACACGCATATTCCCCGCAAAGTTTTATATGCTGCATATGTAGCTGTTCACTTAGTAAAGATTCGACATCATCCAGCATTCGTATATTTAGCTGTGGTCACGCAACTCATCTTCACTGTGAGTCTTTGGAAAACGAGACCTCAGAAAGTATCAGGTTAGCCGGATGCCCCATCTGCATGCCGAAGAAGAAAATCACACGCCATAAAACTAAATCCTCCCTGGTGGATAATGGATTGATAAGGAACTCCGCAACAGGTGGTCGATCAAGAAAAAGTAGCAAACATGTTCAGCATTTTCTTGAACCGGAACAAATAGAAAAGCCTTATGGAACACATCAAGTTCCAAGGGTAAGTAAATCTTTTATTCTAGCTCTAAAGATTCGTCTCTGATGACCCTCCGATCTCTCAAACCTTTTATCAATTCCTGCAGTTTGAAATCCTGAACCATCTGCGGAATGGTCAGAGATCATTCCAGGTAGATAGTATACCACAGTTGAGGCTTGCTCCCCCAGCAATGTATCATGAGAAGGTTCAAAAGGGGACCGCGAGTTTGGTGGGGGAGAGCAGTTCGTCTCTGGTGAAAAGCGAGAGAGGAAATAGGCGTAGACAACATTCACAATCAAATTCGAAGGGTTTCTCAAAGCACTTCCCACTAAAAGCAAGCATCTTTGGTTAGCATCTCTTTTAAAAAATTTCGAGTCCCTTTCTTCTTACGTATAAAAAAGGAGATTCATTTGTTATATTCTTTTGAGAAGCATGGTTTTTGGTTGGGTTATATGCCAAATGACAGTGATTGTTGTTTTTCAGGCTCCGAGAAGATTCGTTCTGCTCAGAGACACAATTCCAGGTCATGATATACTAATTTACTGATGGGGGGAAGAGAATAGATCTACTCCCTTATATATCACTCTGTATAGTAATCATAAGCATCAGCTACCATGGGGAATGAAATAACATGTTTTTAGAGTTAGCATTTCATTCATTGTTATGAGAATCGGTGCTAATACTTTTCTTGGAGGGAACAGTTGGGGGTTGTATATATCATTTGACAAATGTATTTTTGCTCTCCAGATAAAAGATGTGATTGGAACACTACAGTCTTCACAGTATGCTTTCAAATGCGTAGGCATGCATTTAAGGAATAGGTTTGCAGTTACATGTGCATAGCAGGTACCTACTTGAATCTTACATTTTGATCCTACATTTACGGGTCAAAGGATGCAAACGGTTAGATACATGTCTAAGGGTGTGTTTGGTATGTGGGTTTAGGTGGGTTAAACTGGTAGCAGGTAACCTATTTTTGGGATTTGGTATTTGGATAGAGGGTTAAACTGGGGGTGGGTTAGAAGTGGATTTATTGTGATATAATTGTGTTGAAGTTTGAAAAAGTGAGTAGTTATTGTGATGTGATTGTATTGAAGTTTGAAAAAGTGAGTAGAACTGGAGAAGTTTATAATATTTAGATGATATGAGGGTATAATATATATTTTTTTATGGAATCGATTTATTTAATTTTTTAAAAATATAAAAGGTGGGGCCCACATGGAGGGAGAAAAAATGGGTTAAGGGGGCCGAAAAAGTATTAACTTTTTCTCATCCGTTTTAGAATATGAATATGAATGTAGTTACAGATATTAAAATGTTAATATTACTGTAAATAAATTTGGAACTGTATTTATATTATAAAATAAATATAGAGAGAGAGAGAGAAAGAGATTGTCCAGTAGGCAATGAGCCCATTAGTATCCTGGCGAGCACCAACTTTTATCCATTAGGTCTTGATTTGACGCTCTCGAGTTTGCAGCTTACATTTTCTTTTTACTCATTTTCATATATTTTATGATAAATTCCTTCCTTTTCATCTAGTTACTTTATTTTTATTTTAGTTATGTCCATGCATATTGTCATTATTTTCCTGTATTTTGAATTGTGGTATCCATATTTAGGAAACACATTGTTGACATCTATTCCAAAACAAAGAGAAGTTTCGTATATTTATTTTTAGACTTATACTTACTAGTTCTCGTATTTCGATTATTTATCATCATTTTTCATATTATTGTTAGTCTTATAGTTACTAATAGAAGCATTTTGATTTGAGATATGTAAGGAGAATATATTTTGATTCCATGTTAATTAATTACTTGAGTAATATCCATGAATTATTGAATTCGTTACATGGATACTACGAATGTAAATTATCGATCATTGTTCAACTATTATTGATTTCAAAATAATAATTTACTTAAGAACTTATTTATTACTGATCATGCAACATAAAACATAAATAACAAGTAAATAACTTAAGGAAAGTAATATAAAAAGTATTTATAGAAAAGTAAAACATTAACATAAAGTGTTAATTAATATAAGATGGAAAATAATATTCTCATATGAAATAGTAGTATTTTTGTTTTTGGATTATTCTTCCGTGTTCGCTTCTTCCGCACGAAATCATAACAACAAAGCCTTTCTCACAATTAAATTGGGTTGACAAACATGGATTTTTGTCTCTATTTAGATCTATTTTTTATTATTATTGGGATTAAGTCCAAATTACTAAAATCCCTTCGAATAGTCTTATTTCAACACTTCTTGGGCTTTCCTCTCCCTCTCTTAACCAGCTCATCATCCCTAATCTTGTATCTTATAATTGGTGCATCAATCGACCTCTTTGGAAATGATCAACCACCTTATGCAGTTTTCTCTCATCTTATCCTCTTATGGAGCTACATCAACTTTACTTATGATCGTATCATTCTGAATCTGATCTTTTCATGTATGATCACACATACACGTTAGCATTTTCATTTCTGCTACTGTCATTCTCTGTACATATCTATGGTTCACATGCTAACATTCTGATCCATAGAGAATAGCAGATCTCATGCTTGCTTTGTAATACTTTCCTTTGACTTTCAAAGGGATTTTCTTATCACAAACAACAATAGAGGCTCATCTTCACTTTAGTCAACCTGCATTTATTTTATGAGTAACATCTTCATCAATTTTCCCATCTTGTTGCAAAATAAATCCCAAGTATTTAAAAGAATCTTTCTTTTGAATGTTATCGTCTCCGATCTTCACATAGAGTCCTTCACTATTGTTTCCATCAAATGTGTACTCAATATATTCAATTTTAACCCTACTTCTATGAAATCCTTTATTCTCTAAGGTATACCTCCAAACCTCCAGCTTCTTATTTACTCCATCTCTTGTCTCATCAATAACATAAGATCATCAGCGAACAACATAAACAAAGATATCTCATCATAAATGTGACTAGCCAACTCGTCCATAATCAAAGTAAAAAGGAATGACTCAAAGATGAATCTTGATGCAGATCGACGTTGATGTTAAAATAATCAATTTTTCGAGATTGGATCCTTACACAAGAGGAAGCTCCATCATACATATTCTTTACAAGGTTCATGTATAGGATAGCTACTTGTCTCTTCTCCAAAACTCTCCACAAAATGTCCATTGGGATTGAATCATAAGCCTTCTCTAAATTAATAAAAATCATATGAAGGTTCTTCTTTTTAGCTCTATAAATCTATATCGTTCTCCTCAACAAGTGAATAGTTTTAATAATTGAGCGACATGGCATGAATTCGAATTAATTTTCAGTTATTTTGGAAACTTGCCTCAACCTTCTTTCAATCACATTCCCGAATTTTCATATTATGACTAATCAGTTTAATACTATGATTCGAAAAATTTTGAATGTCTCATTTATTCTTATAAAGATGCACCACAATGCTTCTTTCTTCAGACATTTTCTTGCTTTGTCAAATAATATTGAATAAATTTGTGAGCTAAATCAAACTTCATTCACCTAGAACTCTCCAAACTTATATAGAAATGTCATCAGAATCTACCCTCTTTCCCATGTTTCATAACATTTAGAGCTTCATCTACTTCCTTCCTTTACAGCAAGATCTCCCAAAGTAATCTTTATTTCCCTTCTCCAATGAAAAGATTATGTAAATATTGCTTCCATCTAGTCTTTATATCATTTTGAGTAACAAGCACATGTCCTTTCTCATCTATGATACATCTCACTTGAGAAAGATATTTGGTCTTTCTTTCTCTTGCTTTAGCTTATTTGCATATATCCTTTTGTCTCTCCTTCAAGTCGAGCTTTTTTGTATAAAACCTCATCAGCTCCGACTTGGCTTCATTTACAACCTTCTTTGCTTCCTCCTTCCTATTTTGTATTTTATGACAGTTTGCTCTCTTATATCATTATACATTACTTTAATGCAAGCTCTTTTAATTGCAGGCTTCTCTTACATCCTTCACTCCACCACAAAATCTTTTTTTGGTCTAGAACTCCTCCCTTAGACTTGCTTAGCATCTCTTTGGCTACCCTTTAGATATAAGATGTTATCGCCTTTCATATCTCGTTCGCACTTGCTTTACAATCTTAGGATATGTCTTCTAAAACCTTCTCACTGAAGCTTGATTACTTCAATTAAAGATTACACTTTAGTTCTAATAATCTTGGGAATCATCCTCTTCTTTACCATTGCACATTCATACTAACAAGATGTTGAGATGTCGAGCTCTCTCCTGGGAGTACATTGTAATCCCTGCAACACAACTGATATCTTATCCTCGTCGCAAAATAATATATATGTGTTTTAGGCAGACCACTCTTATAAGTAACTAAATGATCATCTCTTTTCTTAAAGAAAGTGTTTGTTATGAAAAGGTCATAACTCATTATAGAATCCAGGATGACTTTTTCATCTTCATTTATATCCCGGAATTCATGTCCTCTACGAACACTAGCATACCCTGAAACATCCTTTCACACATGTCCATTATGATCTCCGCCTAGGTAAATCATCTCTCTTTGTGGGATTTATTAAATAATCTTATTCAAATCCTCCTAAAAAGTTTATTTAATCATTTCCTCTATGTAGTGGATAAACTGTAATTATATTCATAATTTTTCTTCCAGCATCAATTTTAGTAAAATAATCAAATTCTTAAATCTTTGCACCTCAACCGCATTATCTTCAAATTCTTATGAGCAACAACTCCAACACCATTTCTACTGCTCTCTTTACCGAAATACCATAATTTAAAGCATGTCTTCTCGATCTCTCTTGCTTTTTCTCCAACCCATAGTATATGAATCTTCCTTACCGTCATATCTACTATCTTCATCAAATTGTCGGTCAAAGTGTCAATATTCCAACTACATATGACCAACTTATTTTACAACCTCTTTTGGACTAACTTCTTTACTCGCATGTGTCCATCATGCGTGGATCCTTGCCAATTTTGGATTACATCTGGACGACGATGCAGCAGAACTAATTTATTTACTCGCAAGTATTCCACACGAAGTCACTGGAAGGAAATATTCTCTTTTCAAAAGTGACTCTCTCTTTCTAAGGAAACACAATAATTCAAAATTGTTTAAGATAAAATGGCAACCACGTTTCCATATACGTGGAAAACTTTGTGACATCTCACCATACATACAATGTGACACCTCATTCTAGTCGACCAATCACAATCGACGGTTCCCATGAAAATCACTACTAAAATCAAAAATCACTTATCTAAACGATCTTGACTTGCTACTTTTAATAAATAATATCTCACGTTTATTACCAGTCATGGGTTTCACGCTAATAATTATTGAGCATAATTAATTTCCAAAACAAAGATGTAGGTCAGACCAACTCGATGGATGTTGTAACACCCCAACCCCAAACATGGTGTCATACCTAAAACTCACGAAGTGTGGGTGTGTATATAAGTGGTGGGGATTACTACTTAACAACTTGGGCTTAAGCATTTTGGATGGTTGTCAACGGGTCCAATTGGGTCCGAACCCAACAATTTGTCAGGACCAGTTGTACTCCAGTTACAGATGTTCTCTTGCACTCCAGTTCTTCATCTAACGTATTCCAACTTCCATTTTATTCTCCGTCTTCATGGTCAAAATCGCCCATGACACCCTCAAAATCTTCCATTGATGTAGATATTATAGAGGTACATATCACTCTTCGTAAAACTTTCATTCTATTTCATTCTTTCCATGCTTATATATATGTGCCCCTTTTAATATCATATATCATGATTATTTTTTATCCATTTATCAAGATTAGAATGAATTATTCCGATTCTATTTTGAATAATCTTGTCTGATATTCGATATCAAGATCATTTTTGATTTGATATCTAGATCAAAATGAATTATTTTGATTCATTTTTTAACAATTATTTTGTTTATGATTCATTTTATTCTGATTTGTTTTATTCCATTTCAGAATAAACGTGTTATTCTGATTTATTTTTTATTCGATATCAAGATCTGTATTGCATCTAAATGCATATACTATGTTTAGTTTGGTTTCTCTCATTTTAATCATTAGTTTCTGTCGTACTTGTTTTATTTTGCAAAACACGTGTCGTATTTACAAAGGGATTGTATATTTTACAAAGAAAGTACGAATTTTACAAATAGTCATCAAAGTTGTATGCAAGATCCTAAAAAAATGTTGGCGAAAATTTACAAATAATCGTCAAAGTTGTATGCAACATCATAAAAAAATCACAAAAGAAGATGTATTTTGCAGAAATCGTATTGACTATGGACAAAATACCAGACTAATGGATTAATATATTGCGAATCCGCGTATCATTTTACAAAAAAACGGTATGCGATTAAAATATTATATATTTCACAAAAAAATGAATTTCAATTACACGACAATATCATACACATAATTTTGCAAAAAGAGACATGGAAATTCAATCGATCATTGTTTTTTTTGGTAAGTAAGTGTAAATTATATAATTCCAAAAAAAACAAGAACATATAAAAAATTAGGGCTAACAGTCCTAGCCTGATTTGAACATAGTCACAATGAGAGCAATATGCAAGAAGGACCCTGAGGGGAACAAAAACTCAGGTTCCATCACAAATTTTAATCTGCTTGTAAGTAGTAACGATGTCAGCAATAGTGCGATCAATAGATTAATAGCACGAAGAAGTAAGGTGGTTGATTTTGTCCAATGCAGGATATTGTATTTGAAGATTAGATATTTATTTCACGTTCTTAGTAGAATTTGATCGTTTGTTTTTTAATTTTCGATTTCAGATTCAAATGTGATGGATGATTTGTGATTGGATTTGGATTATGATATCTCAAAAGTAATGACAAACGATGATTCTTAGTTGGATTTGGATCGTGAGAACATCATATCTGAAGGAGTGACGTTGGATGACTTGCAATTGGATTTGGATCGTGATAACATTATTTCAGAAGGATCAGGTTCGAATTTTATTGCTTGAAACTAAAAAAATACTCATACTTCGCAATATGATACTGAGACAAGCGTCAAAGTTACTTATCATATATGTATTTTTATTTATACCAAGTTAGTGATGTCATTTGTCTATGTTACAGATAATTTGTTAAGTGTTACTTATCTTTCTATCACTGTATCAATTATATTCCCTTTATTACTTATGTAATTTTCTACTACTTCCTCTTTAGATCTTACAACTCATAACTAGTGGTCTACTAATTCATCTTTATTTCAAGTATGCCAGATATCCGAATACTTCATATGTTTCATGGATGATAATTGAAAAACTGATTACAATTTCTCAGAACTAATGATGAATGATGCTTCATGTATGGATCTAGATCGTGAGAAGATCATATATGAAAGAGCGATGATGAATTAATGACAAAATCATGACAAGTAACTTTCAACTTGACATCAGTAACAATATACCAGTGCATAAATAATTTGTAGCTTTTGTAAATAATGAAATGAATATAGTTGTTTCAGTAAGAATGATATAAAGTCACGTAACAACAAACAAAGTATTGTAGTATATCAGTAACTTAATTTAATAAAATAAGGTTACATTAAATATCAATAGCTTTTGTGTTAATATTAATAACATGATGTGTATCACAAGTAATTTGTTAAATTGCTTAAGTAACTTATATAATATAATCCATTAGTAAGAATGATTGAACAACAAGTAACATGTTATATAGTGTACATAACATGTGCAAATGGAATAAGTAATATATATACCGTAGTAAAGTAAATGCTTGTTGCAATATTAGTAGTACCCAAACAGCGGTCAATAATTTACACACAATTTATTATATGGTATAGAATGCAGTAATATATATACCCTAGTCAAGTAAGTGTTTGTTGTGAAGTCAGTAAAATCATAACAAACGGTCAGTAATTTTCATATATATTATTACTTTGAATAAAATTTAGTGATTTAGAGACAATACTCAAGTAATATATACACAGTTTTACGTAAATTGTTGTTTTGTGTTCAGTAATGTATATATCTATATCTTGTATCACAAGTTCAGTAATATATATTTATATACACAATCTCAAATAACATCCATTATGAGAGCAGTAATAATAAATAATGGTAAGTAAGGCATGTCCGTTGCTCAAGTAAGAGATTAACATAAAATCAGTAACATATTCTCCTTCTATACGATTAATATGGAAATGAAAGTTTCAAAAAGAAGGTCTTAAATACATGCACGTAAGGAAAAACGAATCCTTAAAATAAATGGAATGCTTCGTTGATGAAAATGAGAAAATATTACAAAAATGAATGCAATGCTCATTACATACACAATGGTCTTACTAACCATTTGCTAAAGTATTACTGATCGTGCAACGCACAATTACTTGACCACTATATATATTACTAAATTATGTACAAAATAATTATTTGGTTGTAAATTATTGATTATTGTTTCGGTATTATTAATCTCACAAAAATCATTTACTTGACCGAAGTATATATATTACTATCTTAACATTCAGATCTTACTCATCTGCACGAAATCATTGATTTGATGCTTTTCTTTTCAAAACTGTCTTCTCTTTTTTAAGGACACTGTATAACTAGAAATATAATAATTATTAAATACATATTAACCTATAATTAGAAATACAATTATTACTAATACACGTGTATGGTCTGTAATTAGTGCTCATCCATACGCTACTGGGCACAGGTTCCATTGGATAAGTCATGTGTTTGTGTGTGTCAGCTTGTGCTCGACTTATCTTATACTGTGCTCTCGTGTCTCGGGTTTCTCTTTATCCCAATACTTAGGTTGCCTTTACCTGCAATATCATGCCTTAATATTGATGAGCCTACTCGGCTCGTCTACGCCCATTCGAGCTTATATATCCATGGATATAAATATTTCAGCCATGCAGTTTGAACAATTTTTCATTTGAATACTACTGTGATACTATAATAACTAGATTTGCAACAAAAATTACTTGGTCACTGAAATAATCAATTAATATAATACATTCAAATAAATGGATCCATGAATGGGAGTGACGACAAAAATAAAATGTCCATTAATATAATTAATGTTCTATTGGAGATGATATTTCGAGTAGGTACTTGCAAGTATTTGTTGTCCTTTCGAAATGAATTCGATGGAGCGCCCGTCCCGTGTCTATGGGTATGTTTGGTAACTGGGTTTGATTGGATTGTGTTGAGGTAACATCCTATGAATAATAGATATTGCATGATTAAGAGGGTTGGAATAATAAATGTGATGTGATGTAATATTGATTATGTATGTTAATTTTTTTAATGATTACAATATATTTTATTGTTAATTTTTTATTTAAATGTGGTTAAAAAATATTGTAACAAAGAAATTGTATGATACATACAACTAATCATGCGTAATCGTGAATTACACGAGAAACCTTGTATAGTCAGTCTGTCTCACACCTATAACCCTCTAGTAATTTTTCGTTAATCTAACAATATCTTTGGGTTAATCTAACATACGGTCTAATCCAATGGCTATTAAAATTTTTCAAAAAAAAAACTCACTTCATTTTCTAACGCCCACTCCCTCCCACCCCTTCGCCTCCGCTCTCCCTCATGCCCCTCCTCCTCCAGCTCACGCCACCCCCATCGACTGCCTCCCTCTACCTACTCCTGCTCGCCCCCTCCCCTTCTTCCTCCTCCAGCTCGTCCCCCTCTTCTTCTTCCTCCTCCATCTCGCCCCACCCCCGTCGACCCCTCCACTTCTTCCTCCTCCATCTCGCCCCATGCCCGTCGCCCTCCTCCTCCATATAGACAAGGACCACGTCCTAAATGGCGACCTCGCCCCGCACATCAAGCACGAGATCTCCGCCCTCCGCCACGTCCACCCCCTGCACGTCATCCTCCTCCAGAAGGTCATGGCCTCCAAGTCCAAGATCTATTTCGTCATGGAGCTCGTTCACGGTGGCGAGCTCTTCAAGCACATCTCCAAGGGTAGCCTTAAGGATCCCTCTGCCCACCTCTTCTTCCAGCAGCTCCTCTCCGCCACCTCCTTCTACCAGTCCCATGGGGTCTATCACCATGACCTCAAGCCCGAGAACCTCCTCCTCGGCCACCTCGGCCTCCTCAAGGTCTCCAACTTCAGTCCCTCCTCCATCACCATCTCCGACGACTCCCTCTCCCATACCTTCTGCGGCACCCCCTCCTGCGTTGCCCCCGAGGTCCTCAATTGCAAGGGCTACAACGTCGGCACCCCCTCCTACGTTGCCCTCGAGGTCCTCAATTGCAAGGGCTACAACGCCGCCAATAGGGGTGTAAACGAGCCGAACTTGAGCGAACCAACCCAGGCTTGATTCGGCTCGTTTAGCATACTTTCAGGCTCGGGCTCGGTTCGGCTCGATAAAATGAAAACTGAGATTAGGTCCGGCTTGGCTCGGGTAAGGTTCGTAAAGGTTCGGTTCGGTTCGTTAAAGGTTCTTTTAAGAATGAATGTTGTGCATGTGTTTCTGTTCAAAGGGAAAAACTGCAGTTGCATGGGAGGGTTTTGTGGGGTTTCAGGAATAGAGAATAGGGACTTAGGGAGTGGATGACTGGATAGGTTTGGAAAAATAACTGAATGCCCTTATGTTAATATATAATGTATTTTTTCCTTGTATATATACAATATGTATGTATATATACTTTTATATATGTATGTGTGTATATAATCGAACTTTTAACGAACCGAATCTGAGCGAACCTATATTTTTGAGGTTCGGTTCGTTTATTTAATCGAGCCCAAACTCGTGTTCAGGTTCGTTTATTTTCGAATCGAATCTGAATCGAACTTTTAGCGAGCCGAATCTGAGCGAATGTCGAACCTGAGAAATTTCTGACAGCCCTAGCCGCCAAGGTCGGCATCTGGTCCTGCGACGTCATCCTCTTCATCCTCATGGCCAGCTACCTCCCCTTCCATGACCACAACCCCATGGCCATGTATTGCAATATCTACAAGGGTCAGTTCCGTTGCCTCGGTTGGTTCTCCACCGAGTTCACCCGCCTCGTCACCCACCTCCTCGACACCAACCCTGACACTTGCATCACCATATCTGAGATCATGAAGGACTGTTGGTTTCGGAAGGGCTTCCGTCAGATCAAATTCTACATAGAGGATGATCACTTCTTCTTCCCAGGGATGACGACGCCAATGCTGATGACAACTGCTCCTCATCCAGATCGGAATCCGATTGCTCCATTGCCTCTGAACCCCCTCCTGAACCCTCCCCCACCATGTGAGCTTGAATGCTTTTGATATAATCTCCTTCTTGCACGGTTCGATCTATCCGATCTCTTCGAAGACGGTGCGGAGGGGTCGAGATTCATGTGTGGAGAACCCATCGTGAAGGAGAAGAGAAGGAAGGAGTGTGGCATCATTTGTAATTACCCTGAACCTAAAGGGTGAAAATTGTCCACATTTGATGGATTTCGTCAAAGTTAACGGAAAAACAAATGGATGTTAACACAAGGTCATGCCATGTAAGTAGGGATGAAAATGAATGTGAATATATTTGTATCCAATCCGCTATCTTATCCGTTTTATACATATTTTGACATTCGTATTTGTATTCGTTTTAAAATGGATGCGGATATGGATATCACTTTGACATTCACTAATATTCATATTCATATATTCACTTTCATATATAAGTATAGTAATAAATTTATTTATAATATGATTGCATTCACCATTGTTGATATAATTGTTATGAAGTTGCTATAATTGTTATTTCTGTTTTATATGTAAACATCCTAAACATGTATATTTTAGTTAATCTATTAAATATTTATGTTATTATTCGTATCCGATTCGTATTTGTTTACATTCGTATTCATTTGTAAGGATATGGTAACACATTTTTCACATATGTGAAATTTTGTATCTGCATCCGTATTCGTATTTTAAAATGGATGAGGATATGACTATATCAATATTCGTATCTTTGTCCGACCGTTTTCATCCCTACATGTAAGAGTTAAGCATTATTCGGGGTTCTTGGTGTAATTCGTGATCACGCGGGGTAATGGTATAATTGCGAAATTATTGTGGGTGTAAACATCCCTTCATAAAAAAACATCCTCTCACGACTTTTTTGTATGGGAGGTTTTGCAATTTCTAAATGGCTTTTTTCACTTAATTTTGTTTTCCCCTTTGATAGAGTAGGGCTTTGATTAACATCACCATACTCCTTTTTTTTTCTTTTACGTGCGTAGTATGGGAGCTGAGTAAATCACCATTCGTTTTCCTTTAGAAAAAAAACAATATATTGATATTTAAATTTGCAATTCCTTATTTAAAGATGCACCAACAATACAAGGGGAAGAAATTAGTGAGATGTTTCCCCTCTAGTGGAACTCAACCCTTGGTAGGCATTGCTTAGTCTCAATTGCATGGGTCTAGTTTGATAAGAATAGCAATACATTATGGGAATAGGAATGCAATAATCATGATCTAAGGCCCCGTTCGGCTATCAGTTTACCGGCGGGTTAGGGGAGTTTACCCCCCTTAACCCACATCACCCTCTCTCCTCGTGGGCCCCACTTTATTCCTTTTTTAAAAAAATTAAATAAATCAATTTTACATCATCAATCCTATCAAAAAATAATATATTATACCATCATATCATATAAAAATTATAAACTACTCCACTTCTACTCACTTTTCCAAATTTCAATACAATCACATCACAATAACTACTCACTTTTTCAAACTCCAACACAATCACATCACAATAAACCCACTTCTAACCCACCCCCCAGTTTAACCCTCTATCCAAACACCAAAACCCAAAAATGGGTTACCTGCAACCAGCTTAACCCACCTAAATCCACTATCCAAACACACCCTAAAGATTAATGACTTCATCTTTCATATCCATGCCCGTAAAAAGAACCCTTGACATCTAAGGCATCCAACTCAAGCGAGAAATCAAATAGAGAAAGAGAGCAAGAAGAGAAGGAGTTGTTCATTGGTGAATCTTCTCACGAGATCAAACATCCAAGTGCATCCATGTTTCTAGTCTGCGATCTTCTAGGGTTTCAAGAAATCAATCAATATCCAAGTGCATCCATGTTTCTAGTTTGCGATCTTCTGGGGATTCAAGAAATCAATCAATTAGTGATCCTGATTACAAGCTCTCTTGAAAATATCTGTTTCTGGAGAGTAAAGATGGTTGGTGTCACAGGATCAAAATCCCATTATCGATTTCGACCGATCCTGTGTGGCGTTAGCTACCCCGTAGCTAACCAGCCTTCCCGAGTAGAACGGTCACGGACACGCTCCAACTCTTCTCGTACTCCTGCTTGCTAGCGCACCGACGCTTCCAACACCAACACGAGCACGAACTCCGGACCGCTCAAGAACACTCTCAAGAACACGCTCAAAAATGCTCAAAAACTCAACCAAGCAATCACACGAGCACGGGCACAAAGCTCTTCTCTTTATTAGAAGGGGAACTATCTCTGGAGTGGGTGGACACTCTGTGTACTCTCTACACTGTGTGTTTACAAATGAGCCACCACCTCTCCTTATATACAAGACTCAAGGCAACCCAAGGGACACTCATTATTACATCTACAATAATGATACATAAAGACACAAGCGACCCTTCGAGTTCTTCGGCAACCCTTCGCGTTCCTCGACAACTCTTCGTCTTCTCGTCTCTTCGACTCCCTTGTTGACCTTTCGTCTTCCTGCACGGTTGACGCCCAGTCAACCGCCCAGTCATCAGCACACTCGCGCTCCAACGCTTGCTGATGCAGCTTTGCCATAATTCATCAAGTGCCACCGAACACTTGGTCTTGTGCCAAAGGGAACCCACGGCCTCCAGACCTTAATGCGGTAAACCCTTCCTTAGTGTTCTCCATGCTAAGGGGAAGTCCTCCAGAACTTCTCTATCATGGCCTCCAGACCACTCTCGTACGTGTACGAACGAGCATGCTCGACAATGCTCGTACTCAGCACCTGCAACGCTCCATGCCTCCTTGGACCGCCACGCATCAATACCGATACCGTGCGCCTTCGTGCGTACGCCTCTGTGACCGTACCACATAGCTCCTCGATGCGTACTGCTTCACTACGTACCACCCTTCTGCGCTCGCGTATGTATGACTACATGCATCCACCGTCATATCTTGCACTGCTGACTGTACTCGATGTGCTCGCACTGCTACAAGCTTCACGACACTCTGCTACCGAGCCAGTGTCCTGTGTGACGCTTCTCCTTTGTAACGTACGGTGGAGCCTCCAGACTCCCGTGGATAACCTCCCTGATATCCACACATTTTCGTACTCCTCCTGAAGTCCAGCTTCATCGATCATTCTCGAGCATCCAGCTACCGTGTCTGCACGATCATTCTCGATCACGGAATTTGGGGGTGTAACAAGCCTCCCTCACCTGAAGAATCGGTTGTCCTCAACCGAGCTTTTCCCTTCAGCTGGCGTCCCGTCACGATCCTCCATCCGCTACGCACCTCCTGATGCGGCTCAATTGGAAGGGGTGGTGCAAGCGTGCACCGCCTCCCTTCCTACACCTGGTCATTTCACGAACCATGTCCCTCCGTGACTTGATCTTCATCGTGAAAAGTGGAGCTTCCTCATCAGCTCCCATTTTCGGTGTATCCCTCGTAGATACAACAACTCCATCGCTGTCCTGTAGCAGCTCCAGCTCCACATGTGGAGTACTCACCTCCACGCTCGCTCGTTGACGATCTCGATCGTTCCCTGTGGACATACCTGTGTCCTGGGGATTGAGCACCTCCTGCGCTTCGAGCATCTTCTGTATCTTGCCTTCTGCAAGATCATTGGTGGTGTGGTTCGTCACCACTCCACCCCCATGGACATGTATCTTCTTGTCCATGTTGCATCGCCCTCCAGAGCTCTGCCTCGCCTTCTCGTGCACGGATGTTCTCCTATCCGCGGCTTTGGTTGTGTGCCTCCTGCACACACGTTGGTGCTCAGCACGCACCTGCGCACTCCTGTGCGTCCTCGATCGAGCCTTGGCGCCTCCAAAGCTCTTTGTTGTGGAGTTCCCTCCCTCCACCGAATTCGAAGCTCCGGCTCGAAGTGTCGTGAGACATACCTTGGGCATCGCACCTATTGCTCCCAAGCGTATCTCATCTTCTTCTTCCTCCTCGTCCCCACGAAGAGTGTTCAGCTTCTCCTTCTTTGTGCACTCCCGCACCCGATGCGGTCCATCGCATATGAAGCACCCCTTGCTCTTGGGTTGCTCCCTTCTCTTGGAGTACTTTCGTTCCTCCATTGGTGGATCATGGGCAACTCCTTTGCCCTTGTCCTTCGACCGCACCCTCGGCTTGCTAGTGAACTCCTTCTCTTCAGCATTGTGACTCGGTTGGGCCGCCCCATAATCGACCAACGCATCCGCCGCCACGATCGCTGAATTAAGGTCCTTCACGCCTTGCTTCCGCGGTTCGGCTTGCGCCTTGCTTTGCAACCCGATCGTGAAGTTGAAGAGCGTGTCCTCTTCGGACATCCCCTTGATGTCTAGCAACAAGGACGTGAACTGCTTCACGTACTCACGAACTGTGCATGTCTGCTTCAGGCATCGAAGAGCCTCCCGTGCAATCCACGCAGTATTCTTCGGCAGGAACTGCGCCTTCAGTTCCGCGACTAGATCATCCCACCTGGATATATTCGATCTTGCCTCGTCTGCTGCACGACTCCTCTACCATAACTTGGCATCGTTCGACATGTACATCGATGCCAAACCGACCTTCTCGGCTTCCGTCGTCTTGGTCGCCTCGAAGTAAACTTACATATCCCATAGGAAGTTCTCCAAATCCTTGGCACTCCGCGTACCTGTAAAAGATTTGGGTTCAGGTACCTTGCGTCGCTGCACCTCCGTGGAGCCTCTGCTGTTCGCCAATGCCTTCTTGATGAGGGAGATCTCACTCCGAAGATCCTCCATCATCGTGTGGAACGCCTCCAGTTTGTCCTCCAAGGACTTGATCTGCTCCGCCGAGCGTTGGGTCTCGTCCCCAACATCCAATCCTTCTGAAGAACGATCCTCCAAGGCGGCGATGCGATGGGTATGAGTCCCAATGGTGGACTCCACTTCTGCCATCGACTGCTCCAGTGCTGCCACACGCTCGGTAACACCCACCATCTTCGATCCGCTGATTGAAGATGTACTTGCTCCAACAAGTATCCTCTGTTCCCGCGATCGACTGCACCGACAGTTGCTCGTAGCTTTGCCCGCTTTTCTTGGCACCGACCAAGCTCTGTGATCTGCTCCTTAGTCTGATACCAATTCGCACCAACGAATTATATCACGAATCGTGCTCTGATGCCAACTCGTACCAACGATTGGTATTGCCTTCAGCTCTGATACCAACTGTCACAGGGTCAAAATCCCGTTATCGATTTCGACCGATCCTGTGCGGCGTTAGCTAACCCGTAGCTAACCAGCCTTCCCGAGTAGAACGGTCACGGACACGCTCTAACTCTTCTCGTACTCCTGCTTGCTAGCGCACCGACGCTTCCAACACAAATACAAGCACGAACTCCGGACCGCTCAAGAACACTCTCAAGAACACGCTCAAGAACGCTCAAGAACTCAACCAAGCAATCACACGAGCACGGGCACAAAACTCTTCTCTTTAACAGAAGGGGAACTATCTCTGGAGTGGATGGACACTCCGTGTACTCTCTACATTGTGTGTTTACAAATGAGCCACCACCTCTCCTTATATACAAGACTCAAGGCAACCCAAGGGACACTCATTATTACATCTACAATAATGATACATAAAGACACAAGAGACCCTTCAAGTTCTTCGGCAACCCTTCGCGTTCCTCAGCAACTCTTCGTCTTCTCGTCTCTTCGACTCCCTTGTTGACCTTTCGTCTTCATGCACGGTTGACGCCCAGTCAACCGCCCAGTCATCAGCACACCCGCGCTCCAACGCTTGCTGATGCAGCTTTGCCATAATTCACCAAGTGCCACCGAACACTTGGTCTTGCGCCAAAGGGAACCCGCGGCCTCCAGACCCTAATGCGGTAAACCCTTCCTTAGCGTTCTCCATGCTAAGGGGAAGTCCTCCAGAACTTCGCTATCGTGGCCTCCAGACCACTCTCATGCGTGTACGAACAAGCATGCTCGACAATGTTCGTACTCAGCACCTGCAACGCTCCATGCCTCCTTGGACCGCCACGCATCAATACCGATACTGTGCACCTTCGTGCGTACGCCTCTGTGACCGTACCACATAGCTCCTCGATGTGTACTGCTTCACTACGTACCGCCCTTCTGCGCTCGCGTATGTATGACTACGTGCATCCACCGTCATGTCTTGCACTGTTGACTGTACTCGCTATGCCCGCACTTCTACAAGCTTCACGACACTCTGCTACCGAGCCAGTGTCCTGTGTGACGCTTCTCCTTTGTAACGTACGGTGGAGCCTCCAGACTCCCGTGGATAACCTCCCTGATATCCACACATTTTCGGACTCCTCCTGAAGTCCAGCTTCATCGATCATTCTCGAGCATCCAGCTACCGTGTCTGCACGATCATTCTCGATCACGGAATTTGGGGGTGTGACAGTTGGGTCATGAGTTACAATTTTGATTGTAGTGTTTTATTTTAGATTGTGTTCAATCTGCCAATTTTTACCCTCTCATTTGGGTTTTACAAGGTAAAAACTCTCTTTGTACACCTCTAATTGACTTTTACCATCGTTTGTTATTTGTGGTTGTAATTATCGTGGTTTAATCGTTTATCAGCTTTGTATTTTACCAATTTGGATATAAAAAAGATCTAATATTCATTAGGAATGAATCATTAAGGCAGTATTATCATATATACAAAGATATTCGCAAAGGGGAAATGGGTTGTCGTTTACTGTCCCGACTCATTTTCAGACGATTTTTTTTTCAAAAATATTGTCTTGTATTTTTCATCATTATATCCCTCTAATATGTCATTCCAATTTCGTCAGAAACAGAGACTATATGCCTTCCATGTAGAACATATAATTTTAATAGTCTTAGAATTGTCGTAATCGAATATTCTAGATGGAGAGCATATGAGTTTCTGCTTCTGATGAATTTGTAATGACATATTGGAGGGATATAGCGATGAAAACACATGATGGTATTTTCCAAAAAAATCGTCGAAATATGGCATGGTGCAGCCAACAAGGTAGCCACACTAAGCCCATTCACAAAATTATGGTCAATAAATACTCACTTTCTTTATTTCCTTTTTTAAAAGCCGTATCTTTAATACTAACAACTTTTACTATCTATAAACACCAAATTTGTAGAGGTACACAACAATTACACTAATCCTTCTATAGCGACAAATTTTAAAACGTGTATATGCATACAGTAGACAACTAAACAGTTTTATACCAAGAGATTGATTTGAAGTTAACATACATGATTACTCAGGGACTTGATCATCATGCTTGGAGATATCATGCATAATCAAGTATTGTGTATTTTTTTAATAGTAGGTCCGGTAATTTCGGATGTTCGAAAAGTCCCCTTATATACGCTCTGGACCCTCGAAAGTTACCCAAGATTCAAGTGATACTTATAAATGCCTTAGAATTAGTAATAATTAAAGATAATCATAAGATAATTGATCGAAATCCATCTCCTTAATTGAGCCCCTACAGATAAAATCAAATCTTTCTCGAGATAAATATAACACAAATAAATTAAGCATGCACGTGTCAAATTACTCTTTAAAAAATATTCTATATAAATCCAAATCTTTTTGTTCACAAGTTATGCAAAATGATATAGCATGGAATAAGCTTTAAAATGATATATTGTGCACTAAAATCGGAGTTTGAATGAGAAAGATATGCTATAAACAAACTCCGGGGACTAAAATGTGATAAAAATAAATATTTTCTTCTCAAATGGGTCTCTGGAGGACTTATTTGTAATTAGCAAAACCTACAGGGGATCCTATGCATTTTGCCCCACGCAAGCATGCACAGGACACGTGACTGGGGCGTGCGAGAGCTGCATGTGATTTCCAGAAACGGCAGAAGCCTTTCTACAATCAACCTCACCCTCAACTGTGCGTATGGCTTGGGAGGTTCGAGGTGCACGGACGGTGGCTCAGGTATCAAGCCACCACGTGGCACAGAGGAGAGGCTCGAGTCGCCCGAGGATCGTGGTATGGAGGGTGGCTCGGAGGGGAGCGACGTAGTAGCCTCGTGGACGTTGGATCAACGGCTTGCCCTTGATCCAACAGTGGTGAACTGACGATGGTGGTTGACGGAGGTGTGATCGTCGAAGGGGCAGAGGCGTATGGCGCATCAGGAGAGGGTAGATATCAGAGCGGAGCTAGGGTTGCACCTAGCGGGCGACGCAAGGCCAGTCGACGGTTGGAGTGGCGATGAAGCGGAGCGCAGTCGAGGGTTGAGCAACGGTGGTCGGTGAAGCCCCTCAATGGAGGAACTCGGTCAGGAAACATACGCCTAGGGGCTCTGGTGATCGACGGATGCATGGCTATGCAGAGCGAGGCAGGAAGGTGCGACCAAGGCAAAGTCGAAGTGGGCCGAAGGCGGCCAACTGCTGGAAAATAGCCTGGCGGAAGGTGACGGCGGAGAGCAAGCCCTACAAGGGTTAGCGAAAATAAAGGAAGAAAACAGGGAATGGAAGCTCCTACGCATATGGAGGAGAAGGAGCTAAAGCTCTGTCCTTAGCGAGGCCGGAGATGGAGGAGATATGGGGGATAGAAAAGATGCGGGGAGGTTGAGAGATGTTGCAAAGGTCGACAAGGATTGCGGGGATGGCGTAGATCGGTGATGGTTCATGAATAAAGATGCAATAGGTAACCTATATGTCGTAAATTCGCCTCGAGATTTGGTGATCTGAGGATGGGTGGAGGAAATCGCTTGGGAGTGGAGGAAGAACATGTCTTCGACTCCAATCGTCGCTCAAGCTCCTTGGCAAAGTAACAATCTTGATCGTTGGATGGAGAAGCATCCCGATGGCCTTGGATCACGCGAGCAACCCGGTGGTGGAACAGAGGGGTTGTTGTCACCAGCTCCACCGTGGAGCTATGGATGATGGCGGATGGAGGGTGAAGACAGATGAGGAGGTCTCTTATAGGAAGGAGCTATGGTTATGGGAGACGAGAAAGGTGTATCAGTGGTGGTTAAGAGAGAGGGAGGAGGCGGAGGGACGATGAAAGGAGGAGGTGCATGGAAGAGGAGCAGGCGGAGGCGAAGGCGGCTGTGGGGAGGAAGGGGAGGGGTGGGGGTCACGTAGTGCACACGTGACCTGGGAGAGGGTTGAGGTCACATGGGCAGCAAGTGACGTGGAAGGAGTGAAGAGAGAAGAGAGGGGAAGAGAGAGAAAGAAGAGGGAAAAGGAGAGAGAGAGAGAGAGAGAAGAAGAAGAAGAAGGAAAAAAGAAAGGAAAATAAAAATAAAAATAACTAATAAAATAAATAAAAAATAAAAATAATATTAAAATAAAAATTAAATAAAATTAAGGATTAAATAAAAGTAAAAAAAATACAAAAATTAAATAAAGATAAAAAGTAAAGAAAAATAAAAAAGAGATAGTAGATGAAGTCAAAGAAAAAAGTAATCAATATGAAAGTTGCTCGTCTCGACAAGATCTATAACTTTCGTGAATGGCCCAAAATTAAAAGAGGTCAGCTGTAAAAAAATATTTTTAGAGGTACTCTATATATAATAAAATATCTAATTTTGTAATTTATATTTTTTTATTTTTAATTTGATTTTAGTTAGTGGATTAACGTATATACAATATATATAGTTAATCTAGTTTTTATGGATTTTTTATATGTTAAAAGAAGGTAAGATAAAATCAGCAAAGATAAAATATGCACAAAATATACAAAGTCATATATTTTTTATTTCTTTTAATTTTGCTTTTTTATGGATATTAGTTCGTTATGCCAAATTAGTTAATTAATTAAATAATAATTTAGAGAGAGACTTAGATTAAGATACATATTATTTACACATAAAATAATAAGCTCAAAAAGGGTTATTTATAAATTTTAAGCCCTAATATTAGTACAATTAGTGAATGTTAATTAATCAATTTTAAGGGATTTAATTAGTGGTTTATTAAAGGTATTTTGCTAAAACATCCATATAGATTAGATTAATCATGGATTCATCAGTATTATTAGTTCTTTTTAAGGGAACTCAATGGAAATCTTTTCCAACGATAATTAGGATTTCATCAAGAAAGATAAGATGATAATATGAATATTTTATTTTAGAAAACTAACTAAGTTTGTTGTCTATTTAAATTTTCTTGTTATCTTTTATTTCAAGGTGGCATTTATCCAAAGAAGCCGCATTATGCCTTTTTGTTTTATTTTTATTATTTTTAGAATGTTCGATCAGTTACATTTCAACTCATGGTGTATATCATCGGTGTCATCACGAATGACTACTAACTCAATTGGTGCACTGTTATTCTTGTCTCATGAGAGGACCACATAAATCATCTCTACCTCTTTAGTGTTTTCTCATACATCTTCAAACCCCCAAAGATAATGCTCACCAATTAGTCGAAAAGAGTTCATCTAAACATTTTCGATAAAAAAAGATCATAAATCAAATGGATGTAGGTCCAATAACAGGAAAAAGAAGATGACAACACATAAGAAGAATACATCCTCAAAGAAGAGAAGTAGACCGACTTTGGGAATGGATGTGGCAATGGACCAAAGGCATTTTCGAATCAAATTTCAAGAATTTGTTTGCCAGTGTGGAAAATGCTTGGCAAAATCAACATCAAATGTACCACAACTTCGACAAACAATTATATAAAGCTAAACGAGATATAAAGAACCTAAATCTATAGCAAAGTAAGCGAGGTAGTCACCACCAGTTCACCTAGCTTAATTTTTATCTTTATGTTGTATTTCAAGTTAGCTTTGGGTTACATAATATACTATTTTAATATACCTTGATATTTATTTATATTAGCATGTTATGAAATATATGTTTATTGAAGTATTAATTGATGTATATTGTTCTAGAATTTTTCTTAAGTGAATATTGACAGTCGAATAGTTCTTTTCGTTCGTTGATTGCGATCTTTGCTCAGTCGACTCAAAAACATTTAAGGTTTTACACAGTTTGTTATCTATTCTTGACTACCCTGCTGAAATTTCTCACTAGTCAACTGATTTATCTCTTAGCTAGCTCCTCTAAAAGTTTGATATGCTAACAAACAAAGTTACAAACATCTTGGCTATTTTTTACTTTTTAATCAATTCATTTTGTCAACCGCTTGACTAGTGCTATTTTCAATTGATTGGGGGGATCTTTCAATCAACTAAGTTTGTACATCAAGAAATTATTTTAGGAGTAACATCTCATTTTCTCATTTCTCTATCACTTCATTTAGAATTTCTCTTCCAACCAAAGAGAAGCCCACGCCATGGATATCTTTTACACTTTGCATCTCAATCATAAAGTAATCATTACTTTATGGGGATATCACTGAAACCTAAGTGATCAGCAAAAGGTTGATTGCTTTTGAAAAGTTTCCTCATATCACATTTGATATAAAAAGTTCATCTCTAATATGTTTTAATAAGATTCTACTGCTAATCGATTACAACTTTTTTACTTTCGCATGGCATATCTATTTACAACCCTCTTCTTGTAAAATGTTTTTTGAAATTCCAAACCAATTTCAATTATTCAGATTCTCCTCAATATTCCATGTTCTAATAAATATCGAATTCTCATTTGCTTTGCCAAATACTTGGTACTTCAAATTTGGATTTACCTTATTTGATTTTTTTTTGTGAAAGTCCTTATTCTTAGGTTATGTTCTCCCTTATAATATTATATTGCTTATGTTGGGAAAAAGTAAGAGAGATAATATATTCCTTGGAACCTTGCTCTCTCTTATATAGAGGAGAGACCTATGGGTAGATTACAAAAGAGAACAGAATATAAAGAACAATAAGAAAATGTTACAGAAATAAGAAATATTTCTACCCTCCCCCTCAAGACGGAGCATAGATGTCAATCATACTCAACTTGGATGAACATTTCTGTAACGGTCCTCTAAGCAATAGCTTGGTGAAGTTATCAGCATTTTGATCTCCTGAACATGGGTTGTGAAAATCAAGCCCTTCTGGATCATATCTCTTGTATAATGACAATCTATTTCAATGTGCTTCGTTCTTTCATGATTAACAGGATTGTTTGCAATATACATACCCTTAATTTATTAAGTGTACAAAACACATCAGAAAAATAAAATACATAGAGAAGACTTTAGGTACCTTAATATCATGTATATAGAGTTGGTCCATAAATTGACTCACCCGACATGCTGCAAAGGAGATGGCGGGCCTAGTGATAGTAACATACAGAATTTTCCCACCAACTCTATGTATCTCCTCCTATCAACCTCATAGGTATCATCATCATATAATCTCATGTTGCGATCCATAGGAATGGTAGAGGGTCGACACCCACTCATGCATATCTCGACTAGTATATTTGTAGCATACTTCCTTTGGGTCATCACAATACCATTAGCATTTCTGGCAAAGTATAGTCCAAAGAAGTACCTTAGGGTGCCAAGATCTTTGGTGACAATCTGTTGACCCAAAAATTCCTTTGACTTCTTGATCCCCTACACATCATCTCCTGTAATAAATATATCAACAACATATACCATGATAACAATTGTACCTCTGGGTGTTCTCTGCACAAATAATGAATGATATGCATTTGACTTTTTAAACCCCTGCTTTTGAATCAGATCAGAGAGCTTCTGAATCCATGCCCTAGGACTCTCCTTAAGGCCATATATGGCCTTGTGAAGATTACACTTTTGCTGACACTCCCCCTCATCAGCAAGCCTCGGAAGTTGTTGCATGTAGACTTCCTCCTGAAGATCACCATACAGAAAAGCATTTTTAACATTGAGATGATATAAAGACCAATCACAAACAACATCAATAGAAAGTACAACACGTAGAGTGGAGTGGCGAGCCACAGGAGAGAACGTATCCAGATAATCTACACCATAAGTCTATGTAAATCCTTTTGCCAACAACCTTGCCTTGTAATGATCATGGCTCCCATATGCATGGTGTTTGATGGTAAATACCCATTTGCAGCTAACAACAGATGCTCTGTTAGAAGCCTTCAACAAATTCCAAGTACCTCTTGATTATAGAGTAGTCATCTCCTCTTCCATGGCTAGACGCCAATGACTGTCCTGCATAGCCTCTTGATAAGTCCATGGTATATCCACAACAACTAAAGCAATAACAACCCTCCGAAAGTCCCCTGTAAGTCAATAAAAATTAACCTGAGAGGAATGAGGATATGAAACCTCGCTACGCTGTCCCTTGCGAAGCGCAAGAGGAACATCCAGATCATGAGGAGCTTCTTCAATCTGTAAATTATCTTGCATAGAGCCATGTCTAGAAGCCTCGTCATACCCATCATAATAAATAATATTTTCAGAACAAACCTTTGTCGTGTTGGATGACGGGTGTTGATCGTGAGAAGGAGGTCTATGAGTATAAAATTGTGGTAATGGTGGAATGACAACAACTAGAGATGGGAGAAGTGGCGAAGATGGTGATGATGGTGATTGTGATGGAGAAGTAGGAGGTGACGTTAAGACGTGGTAAGAGATGGTGAGGGAGGTGGAATAACCAGCATGGGGGGTGGAGGCATATAAATTTCATTATCTGATTCAGAAGAAGAAGTCAACCTGTCGCATGTAGGGGAAAAACACATCACTGATTCAAAGAAGGTAACATCTGCGCTAACATAATATTTTCTATTGAGGGGGTCATAACACCCATAGCCCTTCTGCATCCTAGAGTACCCAACGAAAACACACTTGACAGCTCTATGAGAGAGCTTGTCAAGATTCGGCGATAACTGGTGAACAAACGTCACTGAACCAAAAATGCATGGAGTTAGCGATAATAACTCTTATCTGAAAATGCCATAGAAAAAGAATCTTCTCACCTAAAACCGACAAAGGCATGCGATTCACCAGATAGCATGTCGTAAGAACCGCATCTCCCCAGAATGAATGAGGAGAATGGCTCTGAATAAGAAGTGTACGAGTGATATAAAGTAAATGACGATGATTTCTCTCAACGACTCCATTTTGTTGAGATGTACATGCACAAAGGGTCTGATGAATGATACCACGAGAAACAAATAATTGCGAGAGTACATGAGTAAAAAATTCCAATGCATTATCCGTTCTTACAATTTTAACAGAAGACGAAAAGATATTCTGCACTTCATTTATAAATCTGTAATGATATTCCCAACCATAGATTTATTCTTTAACAGAAAGACCCAGACATATGTGAAAAATCATCATCAACAACTAAATAGAACCTATGTCCATGATGATCAGGGACACGACTTGGATCCCAAAATATCGACATGAAACAACTCAAAGGAGAAGTACTATTCCGACTATGTATACTGAGAAACACTAAGCAATGGTGCTTCCCCAACTAGCACGCCTCACATTCAAAAGAGGTACGAGGTAAGATTTGAGGAAGAACATGACGCATTTTCTGAAGGGGAAGATGATCGAAGCGCAGATGCCACATAATGGTGAGACATATCCTGTAGAATGGGAGGAAAGGCCAGCATATGGATTTCGCACAAGATGGTAGAGACCTCCTTGCTCACAGCCACAACCAATCACCTTGCCCATAAGGATGTCCTGAAAAATAAGAGAAGATGGGTGAAAAATAGCTCTAAAATGCAAGTCCTTCGTAATTTGACTAATGGACAATAGATTCATAGAAAAATCCAGAGCATGCAATACATTTTGTAGTCACATTGAAGGTGTCAAGCTACACTCCCCCTATCCCATGATAGGGGAGTGAGTCCCATCAGCAATAACTACTGTCCTCCCTGTAGGGATCTGTCTGTAAGCTGTAAGATGAGCTCTATCTCCACAAATATGATGTGTAGCTCTAGAATCCATAATCCAATCTGTAATATCATTCCCATGACAAGATGTAAAGGCAAAGAAGCTACCTGAGGTACTGGCACTGGCAGAGGCGGCAACATATGAAGTAGACGAGGAGGCAGCGGAACCTCCGGAGGGCATAATGTCCCTCAATCAAGAAACAAGGTCATCATATCTCTGATTTGAAGGAGTAACAGTAGATGAGTCATCTTGCTCTGCAACACAAGTTGAGGCGGGGAATCCATGCTTAGAATAACATGCATCCTATATAAGACCTTGACGATAACAGTAAGTGCAGGGCTGACAAATGCAACCTCCTTTACCCTGAGGTCCACGTCCATAGGGAAAAGAAGAGCTTCCTCTACATCGGGTGGTTGCCATTGCTGAAGAAGACTGACTCGTAGTAGACGGAATAGTAATTCTGCTCAGTCTACGAAAGGCTTCCTCCATGGGAGGGATAGTTGCATCTGCAAGGATATGGGAGCAAGCATATTCATATTCAGGATCAAGAGCTGTTAGGAATATACCGACCATGGTAGCGTTCCTATAGGTCTTTTGCTGCTCCGAAGTAGCCGTGAGAGGCATGAAGCTATGTAGCTTCTCAAACATCCCATGTGAGGATGTATATAATGAATGAAGAGGTCACCCGTTCTGCTTGATAGTGAAGATATCATGCTGAAGCTGCAAAATCTTCGTCTCATTCCCTGCTTGAGAATAAGTGGCTGCGAGGATATCCTACATCACCTTAACGGTGGGCTGATGTAGCACGTCACTGAGAGATGTTTAATGTGAAGAAACAGGGGGGTATGATATGTTTATGAGGAATAATGACCAGATCAAAAACAAATTATGTGAATGAATAAAACCACGAAAATAGAACACTATGCATAGATATTTAGACAGGATCACCCACCTTCGAGCTATGTTCACTGAAAGAATAAAACCATGATAGGTAGAACACTATGAACCGATATTTATACAAGCTCACCCCACCTTCAAGCTACGTTTTGTGCCTAAACTTGGCCTACCCTAGGCTTTGCAAATACTCATTATAAGAGCTACTTCTGATGTAGTCCAATTTTTTCACAAGCATTTAACTTACTGGTATTTACATTTTATGTAAGAAAAGGCTTTAATCAAAACAACTTTTGAGGTATGCAACATCAACCGAATCTATCTTCTAAATAAGAAGAGAGGTTTTCACATATAATACCTTTAAGTACACAACCTCACTAAGGGAATATCTTCCTTTTGAGAAAAGGTCCCTTTTATACAAGAAGGCCTTTTATACAAGAATAAAGTAAACATATACTTATTTTAATGAAGTCTTGTAACATGCAGAAATATAAATGCAGAAATCAAGAGGACTTTGGAGTAGAAGGTTCTTGATATCAAGAGAGTCATGAAGAATGCGAAGAACATATCGTACTTGCTTGGCTATAGCTTTCCTTGAGCACACAATTTTTTCTCAATATAATAAAGAGAATGGTAGTGAACAAAAGGATCAGTGCTCTTGGTGTGTGTTTCAATGGTAGAGACTATGGTTCTTTTATATGCTTAAGGAAAATATAAGAATAATAATGCACTAAAATAGCTCAAGTAAAATGGTTTAGAAAATCGTTTTGAAGTACCGATTTACTAGTGCACAAAAATATGTACCAGTGCATTAAGATAGCAATGTACTATAAGATAGGTTCGACGACTAGTTTGTACCAGTGTACACACGTGTGTGCCAGTACAGAGATTGCTACGAAAAATACGTACTGGTGCATTAAGATAGCAATGTACTATAAGATATGTTCAACGACTAGTTTGTACTCGTGTACACAAGTGTGTGCCGGTACAGAGATTATTACAGAGTATGCTTGTTGAAATAACTAAGTTTAAAAGTCCAACATCTAAAAGTGCACATGTGTACATGGATATGCACTGTGCAACAAAAGTGTATTACTGAGAAGTAAACATTTCATGTAAGTAACGATGTGACAAAGTGTACCAATGCATGTACATGTTATGTACCGGTGCATAAGGGGTCTTGTACCTTGCAACAATAAGTAGACTTATGCGAGACTTGTGCCTTCAAGTGTATATCGATGTACATGGCTTGTGTACAAGTATGATAGTAATAAAAGTGTGTGCGTTAGAGAGTTATTTAATAAGGTTTTTTTGCAATACACCACTATGCCTAGAGAAAAGATGAGACGAGGCATTTGATGATCATTGGCTTTGGGTAACTGTATAAATAGTTCTGAACAAAAGAGGTTGTAAGTGTGACTTTACTACTCCCGATCAAAAGCAATAAGATTTACTAGACAAACGACTATGAAAAAAATATGCAAAGATTGAACTTTGGAGCGTGAATCTAAGTCATGGTTTTTACTCGATTGGGCTTTCACGTAAAAATCAGAGTGTATGTGAAGTAGAAAATTTCTATTTGCATTATTTTCACTCTCCAAATTAACCCCCTTTTCTTGTGCATACTAATTAAATTAAAAATCAATTAGACTTTATTGGTCACATCAAACATAGATGCAAATATGAAAAAATAACACACCCATATAACCCTATTTAATAAGAAACATGACATATTACTGAATTCACGATCTCACAACCTTCACGGGATGCACAAAAGTTGCAAATCAGTTCGTTCTATTGAGTTTATTAGTATGTTAAATTTTTTGCATCAAAAGAATTATGCATATCTAATCAGAATTTTTCAAAACCAAATATATTTGACAACATGTAAATATTGTACTTCGTCTAGCTGTACATGTACATCATTCTCTTGCAAAGTTAAAGAGAAAATAAGTATTATACATTTTAAATCTCAATTTTAATCAATATAAACACTCTAAATTAAAGATTTTAGTTAGTCCATGCCATTACAAGGGGAAAGTAAGATTTATTGGACTAATATACTATTTTTAGGAGATCATGAGCACATCCAATGGCTCTCCAAATCGTCCACTCCGAGTAAGCGGACTACAAAATGCGCAGCTGCCAATGGGTAGGCGAAGTTGTTTGCCCCTCTCCACACCCACCCGTTTCTTCTCCAATTGCCCCTCCAATTGCTCGCAAGGCAGAGCACCTCCTCGTCCCCTCCGCCCTCCTCTAACAAATCCCACACCCTCTCTCTCCGCCTCTCCACCTTCCATTCTCTTCAATGCCCCATCAGCTGGAGTAGGAGGAACCAGAGAAGAGGAAGAAGAGCATCGTCATCAACAATGGCTTCTGCTTTCGCCTCCATTGCCCCTTCTCCCAACCCCATCACCTCCCGCGCCACTCGCCTCATCTCCCCTTTTATCCATGGATTTAATCCCAACCTCGCCGTCCGATACTCCCCGCAGAAATCCACCACCTCCTCTTCCATCCGCGCCGTCGCCTCCGACCTCCTCACTGAGAAGAAGCCCGGATCCGCCTCTCCCTCTGTTCACCCGGTACACCCTACCTCTGTCCTACCCGTCACATGGTACATCGATTTCTCTGCATCGTAGCACCCGGATGTTCTAAATCCGCCATCTTTTCCGATGGGCTCACTTTGAAACCGATAAAGATTGCATCTTTTTTGTGGGTTGTCTTCGGAACGGCTAAAGTGCCATCTTTTTCGACGGGTGTTCTTTGTTTCAGGTGATTACCCGGGAGGAAGGCTTGGTTCTTTACGAGGATATGGTTCTTGGAAGGTCCTTCGAGGACATGTGCGCTCAAATGTATTACAGGGGAAAGATGTTCGGCTTTGTGCACCTCTACAATGGTCAGGAGGCCGTCTCCACGGGGTTCATCAAACAACTCAAGACCGAGGATTGTGTGGTATCCACTTATCGTGATCACGTTCATGCTATTAGCAAGGGTGTCTCTGCACGTGCTGTAATGGCTGAGCTCTACGGGAAGACTACTGGCTGTTGCCGTGGTCAGGGTGGCTCCATGCATATGTTCTCCAAGGAGCACAATGTACTTGGAGGTTTTGCTTTCATTGGTGAGGGGATTCCAGTTGCTACTGGGGCTGCATTTACATCGAAATATAGGAGAGAGGTGTTAAAGGAGGAATCTTGTGACCATGTGACACTTGCGTTCTTTGGTGATGGGACATGTAACAACGGGCAATTCTTTGAGTGCTTGAACATGGCAGCATTGTGGAAGCTTCCCATTGTGTTTGTTGTGGAGAATAATCTGTGGGCTATTGGGATGTCACACATAAGAGCAACATCAGATCCGGAGATCTGGAAGAAGGGGCCTGCATTTGGGATGCCTGGTGTGCATGTTGATGGTATGGATGTGCTGAAGGTGAGAGAGGTTGCCAAGGAGGCAATTGCAAGGGCGAGGAGAGGAGAGGGACCAACCTTGGTTGAGTGTGAGACATATCGCTTCAGGGGACATTCACTTGCTGATCCTGATGAACTCCGGAAACCTGGTGAGTTTCTCTCCTTTGATTATTTGTAGTTTGGCCGGAAACTTCGAGTATTTATGCATACATTTGGCTTAGGATGTTGGTGAAATTTGTTTTCTAGATGGTCGTTCAGAAACTGGGTTTGAAGGACACTGATATGCAATTTTCTAGTTTAACACGTTCCAACTTGTTTGATGGTACAGTCATGATAGGGCTATTCATCTTGTTACTGGGTAATTTTTCTAGAGGTTATACAATTTGATAATTTTCCCTCTCTAATGCGTTGAGTTTACAGAGTCAGGTGGTTGCACGAATGGCTCAAAGCTCGTGGCTTGGGATCAAGCACAATCAATAAAAAGTAGATAATGACGATTGATACTTATTCATAAAATTTGAACTGTGTGTAATTTAGTTGGATTTTGTGTGTTGAATGATTATAAACATCAATACTTAAATAGTGCACATCTTTTCTCATTTACTTAAAAGAAAAACTCTCCGTTGAGACTTGAGAGTAAAAGCTTGTAGAGAGTTTACATCACGAGAATGGGCAGTCTGATCCCAAATGGTGAAATACGTTGGACGTCACTTTATATGGTGATTAAAGGCATCATTTTTCTATTTACTGAAGGGTTGAACGACCTGTAAGAGAGATTAGGCATCTTTTTCTTATCAAAGAGATTAGACATCTTTACTGTTTCTGTTTCAAAAGTATTTCTAGTAATGTATCAGAATGGTCAAAAGTTGCTAATGAATGGTCAAAAGACATAAGTTGCTTTGGACATAGGGATTCTAGATCTTATATAGGAAAAGCAACAGATAGGTTTCTAGATAGCTTGTATGAAGACTCCAACTAAGCTAACATACTACTTGATATCATCAAGATGTACTACCAATCAATTTGAGTCTTTACCTTCTTACTTTGATTATGGATAAATTAAAGCGCATATATGGAGAGGTGCATTGCTCCATGTGTTTGCAAATGACATTACTTTAGTGAACATGACGAGTGCAAGTTCAATGGCAAATAAGAGACGCAATAGAGGTAAGTTTGGAGCACATTGTATCTGAAGAAGTATAATTTGAAATAATTGGATTTGGTTTTTTAATGGAATGAAGGATTAATTGAGATATTTTTGTAGAATCATGCGAAGTTTGTAGAAGTGGAGACGAGCTTTGTATATCCTCTTTCATGAGAATTTACCTTGGAAAATAATAGGTAACAGTTATGGAGTACAATTAGAGTTATGGAGTTACAATGAGAGTGAGACTTGAAATGCATTATGACACTTGTTGTAAGGAGAGGGGTGCACACGCCTCCCTTGGACTTTGGAGAGAATAATGTGTATCCTTACATGCTCTCATTGGATTTTTGGAAGACTTTTTTGTATGTAACGACCCCGTGTTTGCTGCCCTGTCGCAAGCTGACCTAGCAGCCTTCGTGGCCACTTCGCCACCCCACCAGCTGCAGCCCTAGCGACCCCAGCCCTCGCGACCCCAGCCGTCGGTCCCTGTTCTGCCCTAGCCCTAGCGATCCCAGCCGCCAACCCCTGTTCTGCCCCAGCCACAGTCTAACGGCTACTGCTACCAGCCGTCGACTCTTGTAGTCGCAGTCTATCCATTCATCGCCTCGTCACGGGACTTCGACTAGGATAATGGATTTGGGTGCATAAGTCTACATATGCATTCAAATCCACTCATGTGTATGTATACCCTCGTTCATTGGTCTACATAATCCTAGTATTCTTTCATCGCCATTATGTCAGAAACAAAAGTTAGGCATTATACCTCCCTCCAACTCAGCTGCTTCTCCATTAGACCCTGGGAACCATTCAGATGTGGTCGCTTCAGCGTCTTCTAGTACCTCAGGTAGCACTTTTGCACTTACTAGGTTTAGTAGATCTGATGTTACCGAATGGATCATGGAATCCGGTGCTACACATCACCTTTGTGGATACAAAGGTCAACTTACAACTTACAAACAGGTTCCCCCAAGACGAACTGTGATTATAACAGATGAAACTCATTCCCCCATCATAGGATAGGGGGAGATCAACCTAACTCCATCCATGCGTCTTCAGAATGTGCTTCATGCCCCTGACTTTTCTACAAACTTGCTATCTATTAGTCAGATTACGAAAGATTTAAATTGTCGATCTATTTTTGATCCATCTTTTCTTGTATTTCAGGACATCGTCATAGGCAAGGTGATTGGCTATGGCCTTGAGCAGGGCGATCTCTATAGTTTGGTTCGGACACCTTATGCTGGCGCTATCTCTCATTCTGTTGGACCTGTCTCTCCCTTTACCTGGCACCTGCATTTTTGTCATCTTTCCACTTCAGAAGTTGTATCATGTTCTACCTCAGATTTCTCCTCACTCGTCATTTCAATGTGAGGCATGTTAATTGGGAAATCATCATAGGTCCACTTTCCCTAGTCACCAGAGTCGGAGCAGTAGCTTCATTTTTGAGTTATTTCATATAGATATTTGTGGTCCTAGTCGTGTTCCTGATCATCATGGACACATGTTTTATCTTGTTGCTGTTGATGATTTTTCTCGCTTGTCTTGGATCTTTTTATTAAAGAATAATCAAAGTCTGGGGATGTTATCAAGAATTTTATCAACATGTGTTATGATCCAATATACATGAAGTATTACGTTAGTGTCGATGTCACCTTTTTCGAGTCCGTGATGTATTTCTCTCCTACAGGTGATCGGTTGACGTCATCCAACACTGATGACGATATATACATGCCACCACCACCACCACCATTTCCTACCGTACCTCCACCACCACCACCTCCTTCACCACCACCATCACCACTACCTATACTACCTGCACTTACTACAACTGTCCCAATTCCACCATTGTCACACCACTATACCCATCGGCCTGCTTCAACTCATGGACACCGCCCATCATCTAGTACGCATGAGGTATGTTATGATAAGACAGTTTCTAATGATGGGTGTAATAGTCTACCTGAGCAGGATCCTTTACAAGGGCCAGATGTGGAGGCTGTCGATTTGGAGCTACCTATTACGCTTTGGAAGCAGAAGCATAGCTATGCATCATATCCTATAGCATCTGTGGTCTCCTTTGATCGCCTGACTAGCGATTTCAAGAATTTCGCAGTGTCATTATCAGCCGTGGCCATTCCACGGAATTATCAAGAGGCATTGCAGAACAGTCGACGATGTTTGGCTATGGAGGAAGAGATGGATGCTCTTCAGTCGAGAGGCACTTGAGCCTCGTTCCTGCTCCTACTGGGGCGTCGACAACGAGTTGTAAATGAGTGTCTACAGATAAGCAAAATGCAGATGGCAGCATCGACAGATTCAAGGCACGTCTAATTGCACGAGGTTTTACTCAGACATACGGGGTGGACTATCTTGACACATTTTCACCAGTTGCTCGTCATTCCACCTTACGAATTCTTCTCTCTGTTGCCGTGATTCGTGATTGGCCATTATTTTAGTTAGATGTCAAGATTGCATTTATGTATGGTGATCTTCAAGAGGAAGTCTGCATGCAATAGCCACCTGGATTTGCTGTTGTGGGGGAGTGTTCACAGGCATGTAGACTTCATAAGGCGATCTATGGCCTTAAGCAAAGTCCTAGAGCTTGGTTCCAGAAGCTTTTATACTTGTTTGAGAAACATGGGTACAAGCGTTCGATTGGAGATCATTCCCTTTTTATACAGAAAACATCCAGAGGTATGATTGCTATCACGATGTATGTTGATGATATTCTTATTACAGGAGATGACATACACGGAATCAAGAGGGCAAAAGAACTTCTGGGTTGTAAATTTGTCATCAAGGATATTGGAGCTCTTAGACACTTTCTGGGACTGGAGTTTGCCAGAACTCAACAAGGGCTTGTGATGACCCAAAGAAAATATGTCACTGATTTGCTAAGTGGCACAGGAATGCTTGGATGTCGTCCTGCTACCACACCTATGGAACCAATATGAAACTATATGATGATGATAATGATGAGGTTGATAGGAGGAGATATAACGAGCTTGTAGGGAAGCTTCTGTATGTTACCATTACCAGACCCGATATTTCATTTATTGTTAGTCGAGTGAGCCAGTTAATGGAGCAACAACGTTAGGTCCATATGGATGCTATACAGATGATACTCAGGTATCTTAAATCATCTCCAGGTGCAGGTCTACCATTTAGAAAAGGCAAGGAGGTCACAATCTCAGCATGCGTAGATGCAGACTACGCAAGGTGTCCAAAGGATAGAAAGTTTACAACTGGATTTGTTGTATATGTCGGAGACTCTCTTGTCTCATGGAGCAACAAGAAGCAAATTGTTGTAGCCAGATCTAGTGTTGAGCCTGAATATAGGGCTATGATCTAGGTTAGTACAGAAATGATGTGGGTTCGAGCCGCACTTACAGATCTATATATAGTGATTCCCCTTCTTATGGCACTGGAATGTGACAATCAGGATGCTATATTTATTGCAACATGAACACATTAAACACATCAAGGTAGATTGCCACTATATACATTGTATGATTCAGATGGGTTTTATTTCCATATCTCATGTCAACTTAGGGGACCAGACTGCAGATATCTTCACCAAGGCCTTACTTCGAGGACCTTTTCAAAAGCGCTCGTCCAAGCTGAGCGTGATCAACATCTATGCTCCATCTTGAGGGGGAGCATAGAGATATATTTATGTTACGTTATTTATTTCCTGTACTATTTCTTAATTGCCCTTATGAATGTTTTATGTAATTTACCCATAGGCTACTCTCCTATATAAGAGAGCCTAGGGTTCATGGAGTAAACAACTTATTCTATTTTCCCAACGCTTACCTTTGACATTTTTTTAACTTGCATCAATAAGTATCATAACATGTCTTTCGAATTGTCTCTATGATTTGACAATCTTGTTGAGCATTAATGGGTAAAGTATGAAGCATGGTATACATTTTACGATACATAGTCACATTCATATTTAAAAATACAGTTTTGCTACAACTGTAACAAGTAACAATCCCACCACAAACTTCATGTAATCCCTTGAGAGATGGTCAAGGAAGAGATGACCGAGAGAGGGTATGTGGTACATATACGCCGATACTTTTGAAGTGCAATGTTAAAATCCTCAAAGGGATTATAAGGTCTATCCTGCTAGATTGTAATCTCTAGATCGACTGCATCATCTTGCTGTATATTACCCTACAGAACAAAAAAACATCAAATGTAATGTTGGTGGAAAATGAGTCAATCATTATTCCATAAAACCCTAGGCTCCCTTATATAGAGAGAACCCATGGGTAAAATACATAAGAGTCCAGAATAGATCAGAAAATAAGAAACGGTACAGAATAACATAACATAAGTCTCTACACTCCCCCTCAAGATGGAGTATAGATGTCTATCATGCTCAGCTTGGAAGAACATCTCTGAAAGGGTCCTCTGAGCAACGCTTTGGTAAATATGTCTGCAGTCTGATCCTCTGAGCTAACGTGAGACGTAGATATCAAGCCTCTTTGGATCATATCTCTAGTGTAGTGGCAGTCTACTTCGATATGCTTTGTTCTTTCATGAAATGCTGGATTGTTGGCAATAAACAACGTTGCTTGATTGTCACACTGAAGCTGCATGGGTAGAGGTACAACTATTTGTAGATCTTCTAACATGGCTTGAACCCACATCATCTCCGTGCTCACTTGCGCCATGGCCCTATATTCAGACTCAACGCTAGACCTTGCAACAACTGTTTGTTTCTTGCTTTTCCAAGAGACCAGAGAGCTCCCAACAAAAACGGCTAATCCTAAAGTAGACTTTCGATCCTTAGGACATCCTGCATAATCTGCATCTGCACACGCCGAAATAGATAAATATGTGCTCTTTCGGAATAGCAACCCTGAGCCTGGAGAAGACTTTAGATACCTCAGTATCATGTATATGGCATCCATATGAACTTGTCTTGGCTTCTCCATAAATTGACTCACCTGGCTTAGTGCAAAAGCAATATCAGGTCGAGTTATGGTGATATAAAGAAGCTTACCCACCATCTCTCTATATCTTTTCTTGTCCACTTCCTCAGTATCATTATCATACAGTTTCATGCTCGGATCCATAGGAGTACTCGACGGTCTACATCCAACCATGCCTGTTTTAATCAGAAAATCTGTAATGTATTTCCTTTGGGTCATCACCAGACCCTGTGCATTCCTGGTAAATTCCAACCTTAGAAAGTATCTTAGGATACCAAGATCCTTCTTGACAAACTGATGGTCCAAGAATGCTTTTGCCCTCTCTACTCCCTGAACGTCATCTCCTGTAACCAGAATATCATCAACATATACCATGATGACAACCGTACCTGTAGAAGTCTTCTGAATGAACAACGAGTGATCCACATTTGATCTTTTGAATCCCTGTCGTTCAACTAGGTGGGAAAGCTTCTGGAACCATGCCCTTGGACTCTGTTTAAGGCCATAAATTGCCTTGTGAAGTATACACACCATATGATTCTCCTCCTCAGCAGTAAACCTGGTGGCTGCTGCATATAGACTTTCTCCTGCATATCTCCATACAAGAACGTGTTCTTGACATCAAGTTGAGAGATAGACCAGTCTCGTACTACAACAACGGATAGAAAAATGCGAAGAGTATAGTGCCTAGCCACAGGAGAAAATGTATCCAGATAGTCCACGCCATAGGTTTGTGTGAAACCTCTCGCAACATGTCGGGCCTTGTACCGATCGAGACTGCCATCAGCATGGTATTTAACTGTGATCACCCATTTGCAGCTTACAATAGATGCGCCAGATGGAGCGTTAACCAGGCTCCTTGTACCACGAGACTGTAATGCATGCATCTCTTCTTCCATAGCCAGTCGCTAACAATCAATCTTCATAGCTTCTTGATAGGTCCGTGGTATATCCACGGAAGACAAAGACGCAACAAACCTTTGAAAATCACCTGTAAGGCGGTGAAAGGACACCTGAGAAGCAAATGGATAAGACGCGCAAGTCCGTTTCTGCTTCCGAATAGCAATGGGGACATCAAGGTCATCATCCGCTGTACTGGATGGTGTATCCTCCTCCTGCAATGAAGAATCCTGCACATGTGCATTATCTGACCCATCATTAGTAATACCATCTGAATATACTTGAGGCATGATGGATGCCTGACGTGTAGTCTGAGCAGGACCTGACCGACGTGTATAGAATTTAGGTAAAGGTGGGATAGGTGGTCGCGGAGGTGGTGGTGGTGATGGTGGCGTAGCAACTGGAGCTGAAGTGGACTCAGGTGGACTCAGACTAGGAGGAGGAGGAACATAGACATCATCATTGAAAGTGGACGGGACCAACCTATCACATGCAGGGGAGAAGTACATAACGGACTCAAAAAATGTAACGTCAACACTGGCAAAATATTTCTTGGTTATGGGGTCATAACAACGATAACCCTTCTGAGTCCGAGAGTAACCTACAAAGACACACATGATAGCTCTAGGAGAGAGTTTGTCAAGTCCAGGAGATAAATGATGAACAAATGCAACAGTACCAAAGATACGAGGAGTAAGTGAGAATAATTCCTTATCAGGAAACATAACTGAAAGAGGAATTTTCTCACGAAGAACTGAGGATGGCATGCGATTGACCAGATAGCAGTCTGTAAGGACAACATCCCCCCCCAGAAAGTGGTAGGTGCACAACTCTGGATAAGCAGGGTTCGAGTGATATCAAGGAGGTGACAATGCTTTCTCTCTACCACGCCATTCTGTTGAGATGTGTAAGCGCAAGTGGTTTGGTGAATAATACCCTTAGACGACAGAAACTGGGAGAGAGAACGGGTGCAGAATTCCAATGCATTATTTGTACGAACATATTTGACAGTAGAAGAGAAAACATTCTACACTTCATTAATCAGATTTTTAGTAACATCCCCTGCTTCAGATTTATTCTTTAAAAGAAAGACCCAAGATACACGAGAAAAGTCATCAACCACAACTAGATAGAACCTGTGTCCCTGATGATCAGGTACACGACTCGGACCCCAAATATCAATATGAAACAACTCACATGGGGAGCTACTGCTCCGACTCTGACGACTAGGGAAGCTAGAGCGATGATACTTTCCCAACAGACACGCTTCACAACGAAATGACGAAGTCGGAGAAATCTGAGGCAAGAGATGTCGCATTTTCTGGAGCGGGAGATGGCTAAAATGAAGACGCTAGGTGTACGGAGAGATTGATCCGGCTGAATGTGAAGAGACGCCAGCATAAGAATTCCAGACCAGACGATAGAGGCCATTCTGCTCAGAGCCACGACCAATCATCCTGCCCGTTAGTATGTCCTGAAAAATGAGAGACGATGGGTCAAATATAGCACGACAATGCAAATCCTTCGTAATCTGACTAATCGACAATAAATTCATGGAGAACTCAGGAGCATGTAGAACATTCTGTAAATGCACAGAAGGTGATAAGGTGATCTCCCCCTGTCCAACGATGGGGGAATGAGTCCCATTTGCTATTAGCACTGAGCGGCCATGTGGGATGTCCCTGTATGTCTCAAGTCTGTCACTGTCACGACAGATATGATGGGTGGCGCCAGAATCTATAATCCAATCGGAGAGATCATGACATGATGTAAAGGCAGTGGTACTACCTGAGGTACTGGCAGCAGCAGACGAACTAGCAGAAGCTGTAGCAGCAACATCCGAAGATCCACCTGGAGAATCAGTAGATGATTGAGGCATAATATCTCGTAGACGTGCCACAAGCTCTTCAAACCGGTTATCTGGAGTGGATGCCGACCATGGTTTTAAAAGGCGGCGCCTTGAGGCGCAAAGGCGTACGCCTCGAGGCGAGGCGGGCCCAAAACGCCCCGAGGCGCACGCCTCAGATGCATCATAGGAGGTGTACGCCTCAGACTCGCCTGAGGCGCTCGAGGCGAGGCTGAAGCGTAAGCCTCAAAAACCATTTTTTTTAATTTTCGGGTCACGTGCAAAGCACGTGACCTTTTTTAGTAAAATCGAAGGGTCGGGGGGAAGGGGAGGTTCTGTTTGACAGAAACGAAACCCTCCCCCTCCCTTCCCCTGAGCCCCGCTTCTCGCCACCCCGGCCCCGCTTCTTGCCACCCAGCCGCGATCGCCGCCCTCCGGAGTCGCCGTCCAGGCCCCTTCTCCATCGCCGACCCTCTCGCCGCCCAGCCGGAGCAGGTCTGCGCCGCCGCCACCTCCGAGTTTGATTTTTCTGATTTTTTTTTCAATTTTTTTTGTGTTTTCCAATTGTTTTGGGTTAACCTATGGCTATGAGTTATTAGTAGATATTGCAGTAGTTTCGGGTGTAAATGGATCCTAACATTGTGCATATGAAATCTAATTATATTTATTTTCTTTTCGCAACATTATATGCATTCTCTTTGACATCTCACCTAGGATGCAACTATGATGAAGGATTACATGTATGTGCATCTTGTACTGTTAGTATATATCAATATGTATATGTTATTGTATAACTTGTAGATATGGGAAGGAAAGGTCAAAGTGGGGGGCGATCGGATCCCGGATGGAGATACTGTCGAGAACTTCAAATGGACGAGCATCACAAAGGGAAAGGATATGTATATGTTCAATGTAATTTTTGTTCGATGAAGATCACCGGTGGGGTGAAGCGGCTAAAAGACCATCTTGCAAAGACACGCAAGAATGTGAGAGCTTGTCCAAGCGTTCCTATTGAAGTTCAACAAGAGATGAAGATGTTCATGGACAACAAGGGTAATGAAAAGAGAAGACGGTTTGAAGAAATGTAAGAAGTTTGCCGAGTTGGGATGCAAGGGCCATCTGGAGGTGATGAAAATGAACCGTCATAAAGAGCACCGACAGATTCTAGTGGTATCAAGCAAGCTCGGGGACCGATGGATTTTTTATTGCACATGGAGGTAGGGGTGTAGGTAGTTCGAATCCTCCCTCACAACAACTCACTTTAAATGCAAGCTGGAAAAAAGATGAGAGAAGGAGGATTTGCAGGAGCATTGGGAGATTTTTTTTGAGAATTCATTGGCATTCAACATAGCCAATAGTCCTTCTTATCTGGCGATGATGACCGATGTATGTGGATATGGAAGGGGTTTCAAGCCACCAACCATGCATGAACTCCGAACTTGGATTTTGAAAGAATAGAAGCAGACCATTACCACTCTTGTTGATGAGGCGAAGGCTTCTTGGATTGCCACGGGTTGTAGGATCATGTCGGACGGTTGGACTGACACGAAAGGACGCACATTGATTAATTTTTTGGTGAATAATCCCAAAGGCACTTACTTCTTGAAGTCGATTGATGCATCCGATCAAGTTAAAGATGCTAGGATGCTTTTTAAAGTGTTGGATGAAGTTGTTGAGGAGGTCGGAGAGACGAATATTGTCCAAGTAATAACGGACAATGCATCCGCTTACAAAGCTGCTGGACAAATGTTGATGGATAAAAGGAAGAAACTTTATTGGACACCTTCTGCAGCGCATTGTATAGATTTGATGTTGGATGATATCCTTAAATTGCCACTTCATGCATCGGTGTTCAAAAAAGCAAAAAAATAATCAATTTTGTGTATGCTCATGCTTGGGTTTTAGCCATGGCGAGAAAATTTGCAGGTTGTGATTTGGTGAAACCTGCCGTTACAAGATTTGCCACTGCATTTCTTACATTGCAAAGCTTGATTAGAGCCAAGGATTCACTTGAATCCTTCTTCACTTCCAGAGTATGGAAGAACAATTCTTACGTGAATCGCCCATTGGGTCAAAGTGTGGTGAACATTGTTGTGAAGAGCAAGTCTTTTTGGCATGGTGTTGCATATGTTCTCAACACCACGAAACCTTTGGTCACTGTTTTGAGGTTGGTAGATTCTGAAAAATATCCACCGATGGGATTTATTTATGAAGCCATGGCAGGGCCAAGGAGGAGATAGCTAGAAATCTTGAAAACGACGAGACCAAATATAAGATTGTTTGGGATTATTGTGGATAGCCGTTGGGATCGTCAACTTCACAGGCCTTTACATGCTGCTGCTTATTTCCTCAATCCCCACTTTCATTATGAACCGACATGCTCCAATCACTTAGAGGTCAAATTGGGATTGTTTTCATGCATGGAAAGATTGATCATTGATCCAGATGCGAGGATGAAAGCAGATTCACAACTTGATTCCTTTATGCATGCCGGAGGATTTTTTAGATGGGCAAATGCTGTTAATTCAAGGAAAACGAGAAGTCCTGGTGAGTATTGTAAATAAATTGTAAGAGTTTTCCATATACTTTAAAATAATTACTAAAATGTGTTGTTGACCATTGCCAGCAGATTGGTGGACGTTGTTCGGTGATGAAACACCTGAATTGGCAGCATTTGCTATTAGGGTATTGAGCTTGACTTGTAGTGCTTCTGGGTGTGAACGTAATTGGAGCTCTTTTAATCAAGTGGTTATAGCATTATTTAATTTTATGATAGTGTTTTTGTTTCATGTTAATCACTTAAACCTTACGTATGGTTATATAGGTCCACACAAAGAGAAGAAATCGTTTATCACAAGCGAAGCTCAATGATCTGGTTTACATCATGTTCAATTTGAAATTGAAACATAGAGAATTAAGGAAGAAAACAATAGAAGATCCATTATGTTTGGAAGACAATGACTCCGGTGATGAGTGGATTTCAGAAGCTCAAGATGTCGAGGCCTATCAGGATCTTGAAGCGAACATATCCTTTGAGGATGATCCTCTTGAGGAGGAGGAGGTGAAAGAGGTGGAGGAGCTCAAGTCGCTCAGCCTAAAAAGAAGGGGAAAAAACGACAAAGGTGCAATTCAATATTACAAATTAAAAGAATGCTCGATGCTTTTTTGTTAAAAATTTCAAATGGTTGACTATGCATATTACTTTCTTGATTAGGCAAAGGAAAAACTCCAATTAATGTTGAGGAGGAGGAGTACTCCAATTCTGAGGATGGAAGCGATGAAGAGGCTGATGATGATGTGCACTTGAATTTTATGGATGATTCCGATGACGATCCAATTAGTAGTAGGAGCAGTGACGACGACGATGGTGGCGACAACACTGCTGAGGGGCGCGAAGACTGAAGTTGATTCGTTGAATCAATATTGATGATTAGTGATTTTGACATATCACATAATAGTGATGGAACATATGTTGCATTAATTTCATGCTTGTGTCAAACTTTATTTCCTACTTTATGTTTTCTTTTCTAATTTCGCAATCGTATTTGAACTTTGGACAATCATAGTTGTAGTTCGTAGTTTGTATTGAACTTTAAGACAATATATTGCAATATTTTGTGTTGTTAGTATTTATTCCAATTTATTTTGCTTTAATTTTAATTTTTCTTTCCAAAAAGTTAAGGCTTACGCCTTGAACGCCTCGAGGCTTACGCCTCGCCTCACATTTTGGGAAAACGCCTCGGACCGCCTCACGCTTTTTAAACCTTGATGCCGACTGAGAGATAACATGCTCAGCTACACGCGTCGATGCTGGAAACCCATGCTTAGAGTAGCATGTATCCTCTGAGTGACCTGTGCGATGACAAAATGAACACGGTTGGCGAAAGCGACCTCCTCGGCCACGAGGTCCACATCCATGACCAGAAAAAGGACCACCTCTCCCACGCGATACCGCCATCGCTGATGGTGGTGGAGTAGATGTGCTGGAAGAAACAGAGATGCGACTGAGCCTCCGGTAAACGTCCTCCATAGGAGGAATAACTGCATCGGCAAGTATCTGAGAGCGGGCTGCCTCATACTCAGGATCGAGGGCTGCAAGTAGTACGCCCACCATGGTAGAATTCCGGAAGGTCTTCTGCTGCTCTGGAGTTGCCGTGAGTGGTATAGTGCTATATAGTTTCTCGAACATCCCCCTCAGGGACGTGTACAACGAGTGAAGCGGCTGCCCATTCTGCTTCATTGTGAAAATATCATGCTGGAGTTGTAACATCCTGGTCTCGTTCTGCACTTGTGAATACGTGACAACCAGAATGTCCCACATTGCCTTGGCAGTAGGCTGATGGAGGACATCATTGGCAATCTCTATCGATAGTGTGCCTGATAGCCAAACCTTGGCATAAGAATCATCGGCCTCTCAAGAGGCATAGATCCCGGTCTTCTTTGCCGGCTCATCCTCGATAAGTATATGCTTCTTAGCATTTGACTTCATGAGGCTCATGAACTGCATCGCCCGGAGCTCATAGTCCGTCCCATCCATCTTGACTATTGGCGCAGGACCTTTGAAGGCGCTTATGGAGGGCATATCGACTTTACTTTCTGACATTTAGCCAGAGACTAAAACTAGGGTTTGTAGACAAGAGACGATGTCTACATCAACTGGATAGGATTTGAGTGCATACGTAGACTTTATGCACTCAAATCCATGTCAAGAAATCGGTCGGCGAGTGGTGAAGTGGCCGGTGGGGGCTTGTGAGGCCAGCAGCGTCTGGCAGTGCCGGCGGAGAGTTGGTGGGGCATGGCGGAGGGCTGGTGAGGCCCAACGGAGGGCTGATGGGGTATGGCGGAGGGCTGGAGGGGCCTGGCGGTGCAGGCGAGGGCTAGAGAAGGTGGGCGGCGGGCTTGAGAGGAGAGAGGAGAGATAGGGGGTGGGCGGCGAGCTTGCACCGCCAGAATCTCTTGGTCTCCATATGTACATACAGTGTAATATCTCAAACAAAGTAGGTGAAGACTGAGCAGGAATTAGTGGTAGGTAAAACTTCCGTGTCAAACTGAGCCATCCTTTCGCATGTAGGAGGAACATACATAATATGTCCAAATCCATACTCACATAGTACTTTCATTGGACAAGATCTAAACATCGGTAGCGCTTTGGGTTCAGAATAGCCCACAAAAATGCACTTGATGGATCACTGAGATAACTTGTCTCGGCCAAGAATCAAGTAATAAACAAATACAACACGATAAAATATACGAGGCATTAGAGAGAACGAATCCTTCTCATGAAACACAATAAAAAAGGAACCTATTCTTCTAACTCATAAGATATCATGCAATTCAGGACATCTTCCTATAGGAATGAGTGTGATTCCATATCATGAGAGTCCTTGTGGCATCTAAAAGGTGCACATGCTTTTCCTCAACATCGCTACTCTGCCGAGAGGTATTTCCACAAGAGGTCTCATGTAAAATCCCATGAGACTTGAAGAATAAAGATAAGTGGCCAGTACAAAACTATACTGCATTATCATAATGCACATACTTTTTTTTGAAGTCTGAAGGGCAGGGGGAAACACTCGATGGTGTCCGCCCCATCAAAATTTATTCCAAAAAAAAAGTTAACTACAGAGGAGACAGAAGGCTACAACACTCCACGCGCACCGAAAGGAACATTACATCACCCAGTCTTCTACCATACGCTTTGCAAACATCCCCACGTTCTCCTTATAAAATCTTTGACCCGAGAACAATAATTCATTTCTTCCGCGCCAGACCGCCTAGAGGATAGCCATGGGATAAAGTCGTTCCCTCCTTGGTCTAGCCATATTTGTGCAGATCGAATTCCAGAAGGCTTGAAAGTCGTCGAAGCGGCACCACACTATAGCAGCCTCCTGCCATATCTGAGAGACCACGGGGCAAGAAAAAAATAGATGCTCCACAGATCCAATCGCATCACTACAAATTAGGCACCTGTCTGCAATGATGCCAAGGAGCCTGGCGCACCGGTCTCGCTTCAACAGCCTCTTCCTCCTGAGAAGCCACAGGAAGATCCCAATTCTCTCTGGAAGTCTAAGCGCCCAAATAGATGCACAATCTCTGCTCAGCAGCTCCGAGTTAGCCGGCGGCCGCCTGGATATGGTCCCGTAGGCCCCTCTAACCGAGAACGGCCCCTCCTTCCAGCACCAATGATCCCTTCCCCCACAAGGAGCTCCCACCTCCCTCACGACGTCAAGCAGCTCCAGGAACTCATCAAATCTCTTATCTGAGAAGTTTGCGGAGAAGGTTGGGCACCATGTCCCATAATGCACATACTTGACAGTAACATATAAAATATTCTTTATTTTTATGACAAAAATTTGCATTATTGAACACGCTTCAGAGAAAAATCGAAGATAATCTAGAGAAACCGTCTACAACTACAAGATAAAAACGATGCTCCCGATGGTCATGGACACAAATGGGACCCCAAATGTCAAGATAGATTAACTTGAATGAGGAACTACTACCATGATTATGATGATTAAGAAATTAATTATGATGATGCTTCCCAAGTTAGTATGTCTCTTACTGGAAGCTGGTCTGAGCAGAGATATGAGGAAAGACTCTGCACAACTTTCCAAGGAGTAAATGACCACACTGTAGATGCCATAAGCAGGAGGAAACCAATTTATAGAGATCCTCGTGCTCACTGCCACATCCAATCACCTTGCTCACAAATATATCCTGGAACACTAGAGAAAGTAGATCAAAAATGGCATGATACTTGAGTTCCTTAATCTAACTAGTGGATGGTGAATTCCTAGAAAAATATGGAGCATGTAAGATGTTCTACAGATGCATAGAGGGGATGCATAGAGGGCATCAAACGGATTTCATTATATCCTATGTTAGGAGAATGTCTCTCATCAGCAATGATGACAAAACGACCACATGGAGTTGTGTTGTAGAAAGTAAACTATCTCCATTGCCATAGAGATGACACGAAGCTCTTGAATCTACTATCTATTTGGTGAAGTCGGTGCTAACCAATACTTGATGTGCATGTAGAGGCAACAATGTCAGTCGATAATGGAGGAGGCAAACCCTCTAGCATTTGTAGGTCCCAAGATCTCCCTCGGACGGGAGATGAAATCTTCGTATTTCCAGTCGAATGGTGCAATGGTGGTCTCTGAATACTTAGCAGCATGAGTAAAAGTAGGATCACCGTGTTTTTGGTGGCACATGTCCTCCATAAAGCCCTAAGAAATTGCAATAAGTGCATTTCGGACAGGGACAACCACTTCCACTGCCACGTGCACCAGGTCCTTTGAACTGAGCATACCACTCTCTGCCTCGCAAAGCAGCCATGTCAGAGGAGGTCTGAGGTACAAGACTAGATGACACATAGGAGAGAGAAATCAATGCTTGTCTACATTGGTATAGACATGGGGTTGCGTATAGCCCTAGATACACAATCTTTCCATCAACCTTGTAAGTGCTCTAGATCCTACTTATCGAATCTATATGAACAAATCCAAACCGGGCTCGCCCAAAATCCCCTAGAACCCCTTTACTGTTGGATGGATACCCTCCACGACTCGCCGCAATTCAAAAGGCTATACAAGAGGCGGACACCATGAGTTTGTTGCATCCCACGAGGAATATGTTGTGCAAGGGGTAGGAGTGAGTCGTCAGCATGCGAAGAGGTCGTTGAAAATGCAAGGGGTTGAAGTGTGGTGCTAAATGGGAGGCTGTTGCACGTGGTGTTGGGCAGAGCGATGCTACTGTGGCGTTATCGAGTAGCACGGGGGACTATTGTGCATGGTATTGGTTGGCGTTGGGGTGGTACAGTAACAAGCAACATGAGATCGATCTTGAGAGGGAGAGAAGGATGGTGATAAGGTAGGCTTTCAAGAGGATCACAAAGCTTTGGTTCAAGAACCCTATTATGTGCCATATGGATCTCTTTATAAGAGAGAAACCAAAGAGCCAAAAGGAAGTTGCCCTGTTGATCTACACAAAGAAAGTGAAAAAGACAATTGGCATATTACGTGCTACTATAAAAGTCTAATTACTTGGATGTTGATGAGACGTTAGCGGAATGGTTCTTGTACATGTTTGCTTTAGCATCTGATTGTAGGATGTTGATTTCAGAAACCTGGGAAGATGGCACATGGAGCTCAACCTTTTGCTTGGACTTCTGTGAGCTGCATTTTCAGGAGTATCTTGACCTTTCGGAGGCCATTAGCTCCGTGGAGGGGCTCTCTAGAGGACACGATCTTTGGATTTGGAAGGATGACACTTCTCTATGAGGTGGGCATACATGATTACATGGCATTGTTATCATAAGAGTTGTTGGAGAAAAATAAGAGCCTTATCATTTCTGAGAACCCTAGGCTCTCTTATATAGTAGAGAGGCCTTTGGGTAAATTACATAGAGTGGAAAACAGAAATAGAGAATAAGAAAAAGATACATATGAAATATGAAAATATAAATATCTTCACACTCCCCCTCAAGATGGAGCATAGATATCGATCATGCTTAGCTTGGATGAATACTTCTGAAATGATCCTCAGGACAGTGGCTTGGTGAAGATGTCCGCGGTTTGCTCTCCAGAGCTGACATGGGAAGTAGAAATCAGGCCCTTCTGAATCATGTCTCTGGTGTAGTGACAATCTACCTCAATATGTTTTGTTCTCTCATAGAACGCAGGATTGTTTGCAATGAATAGAGCAGCCTGGTTATCACAGTGTAACTCCATGAGTAGAGGAACCTCTACATGTAGATCACCTAGTACTGCTCGGACCCACATCATTTCTGTACTTGCTTGAGCCATAGCCCTGTATTCGGACTCGGCACTTGATCTTGCTACAACAGTTTGTTTCTTGCTTTTCCAAGAAACAAGAGAAGTGCCAACGAATATTGCAAATCCCGAAGTGGATTTCCTATCCTTAGGACAACTTGCATAATCCGCGTCAGCATATGCGGATACAGAGAGTGTTTCTCCTTTCTTGAATAGTAATCCTGAGCCTGGAGATGCTCCATGAATTGACTCACTCGACTCACTGCAAATGCAATATCCGGTCTGGTAATTGTAACATAAATGAGTTTTCCAACCATCTCTATGTATCTTCTCTTATCGACTTCATCTGTATCATCATCATATAGCTTCATGCTAGGATCCATAGGTGTAGTGGAAGGTCAACATTCAATCATGCCCGTCTCTGCAAGCATATCTGTAACATACTTTCTTTGGGTAATCACAATACCTTATGCATTTCTAGCAAATTCCAGCCCCAAGAAATACCTTAGGGTGCCCAGATCCTTTGTCACAAATTGACTGCCCAGAAATTCTTTATCCTTTGTCACAAATTGACTGCCTAGAAATTCTTTCGCCATCTTGATTCCGTGCTCATCATCTCCTGTGAAGGCTGTATCCCGATATATCGCCGATATATCGATATCGACATGGGACCGATATCGAAATCGATATACGATATATCCGATTTCAGGCATTTTCTTCAGAAAGATTTCTAGATATAGCGATATATCAATATCGACACGATATCGAAACGATATCGCTATCGATATGTCCTTCCATGCTGGCTGTAATAATAATATCAGCAACATACACCATGATAGCAACAGTACCTCTAGACGTCTTCTGCACAAATAAGGAATGATCTGCATTTGACCTCTTCAATCCTTGTCGTTCAATCAGACCTGAAAGCTTTTGAAACCACGCTCTAGGACTCTGTTTAAGGCCATATATTGCCTTATGGGGTCTACAAACCTGTTGACACTCCCCCTCAGCAGCAAACCCCGGAGGTTGCTGCATATAGACCTCTTCTTGTAGATCTCCATATAAAAATGCATTTTTCACTTCAAGTTGGAATAACGGCCAATCACGTGCTACAACTGAAAGAAGGACACGTAAAGTAGAATGTCGAACAACCAGAGAAAACGTGTCCAAGTAATCAACTCCATAGGTCTGAGTAAAACCACGTGCCACAAGCCGGGCCTTGTACCGATCAAGGCTTCCATTTGCATGGTATTTAACGGTAAACACCCACTTGCAGCTAACAATAGACGCTCCGAGAGGAGGAGAAACAAGTGTTCAAGTTCCACGACATTGCAACGCGACCATTTCTTCTTCCATAGCAAGGCACCATTTGCTATCTTATAGTGCCTCCTGGTAATTCCGTGGAACTTCTATTGCATATAGAGCAACTGCAAATCTCTGGAAATCGCCTGCAAGATAATGAAACGAAACCTGGGAGGCAAGTGGATAGGATGCACAAGTACGCCTCCGCTTCCTAATAGCAATAGGCACGTCCAAATCTCCATGATCGTCATCCTGCTGCGTTCCCTGTATCAATAGATCTGCAGACTCATCGTCAGAAATCAAGTTATCAGAACAAACCTGAGGCCTGCTGGATGACGGACCTTGACCATGAGCAGAGGAGGACCGACGAGTATAGTACTTTGGTAACGGGGGGACAATGGTTACTGGAGGTGGTAAAGGTGGAGGTGAAGGTATGACAGGAGGTGGTGGTGGAGATGGTGTAGAAGGTAACTGACTCATAAGAGGTGGCATGAAGACCTCAGTATCATAATGGGAAGTAGTCATTCTGTCGCCTGTAGGATAGAAAAACATCACAGATTCAAAGAATGTGACATCAGCGCTAACAAAGTATTTTCGACGCAGCGGATCAAAGCAACGATATCCCTTCTGTGTCCTGGAGTATCCCACAAACACACATTTGATAGCCCTGGGAGAGTAGCTTATCAAGACCTGACACCAACTGATGGACAAACACAACACAGCCAAAGACACATGGTGTAAGAGAGAACAACTCATTCTCAGGAAAGGCTATAGAGAAAGGAGTTTTCTCACCCAAGACAGACGAGTGCATGCAATTTACTAGATAGCAAGCAGTGAGAACCGCATCACCCCAAAAGGAGTGTGGAGCATGACTCTGAATAAGTAGGGTTCTAGTGATATTCAATAGATGACGATGTTTCCGTTCTGCAACACCATTTTGTTGTGAAGTGTAAGCACATGAAGTTTGATGAACTATACCACGAGATGAAAAGAACAAGGAAAGTGCTCTAGTACAGAACTCCAATGCATTGTCAGAATGCACAATTTTCACAGAAGAAGAGAAAATATTTTGAACTTTATTGATAAACATTTGAATCACATCTCCTGCTTCAGATTTATTCTTCAATAAAAACACCCAACACAAGCGAGAAAAGTCATCTACTGCAACAAGATAGAATCTGTGTCCCTAGTGGTCAGGAACATGACTGGGACCCCAAATATCAATATGGACTAACTCGAATAAGGAGCTACTGCTCCGATTCTGACAACTCGGATGATGCTTTCCCAACTGACACGCTTCACACTGGAAGGACGACTTCAGAGAAATCTGGGGCAAAACACGACACATCTTCTGAAGAGGGAGATGACCAAATCGGAGATGCCAGGTATATGGAGAGTCTGATCCTGTAGAATGGAGAGATGCACCGACATAGGGAATATGGACCATACGATAGAGACCATTCTGCTTACGGCCATAGCCAATCACCTTGCTCGAGGGTATGTCCTGAAAAACAAGAGACGATGAGTCAAAAATAGCTCGACAGTTCAAATCCTTTGTAATCTGGCTAATGGATAGTAAGTTTATAGAGAAATCAGGAGCATATAACACATTCTACAGTCTCATGGAAGATGTCAGGTTAATCTCCCCCTATCCTGTGATCGGGGAATGTGTCCCATTGGCTATCACCACAGTTCGTTCGGAAGAGGCCGATCTATATGCAGTGAGCTGCTCTTTGTCCCCACAAAGATGATGTGTCGCTCCAGAATCCATAATCCAGTTCGTAATCATAGATCCATCACAAGAGGTGAGAGCATAAGAACTACCTGAGATATTGGTTGTGGCAGGTGAACTGGCAGAGGCAGAGACAACCACATCTGACTGACCTCCAGGAGCTGTATCAGGAGGCATGATATTCTTCAGTCCGACAACAAGATCATCGAATCGTTGGTCCAACGAGGAAGGTGCAAGGGACTCAACTTGTTCTGCTTCCAGAGCCGATGCAGGAAAGCCATGCTTAGAGTAGCATGTATCCTCGGAGTGACCAGGGCGACGACAATAACTGCATGGTTGACGAATCCGACCCCCACGACCCCGGGGGCCACGACCACGGAAGGTAGAGGAGCCACCTCTTCCTCTGGAGGCTGCATGTTACTTGACATGTAAACTATTGAATTTTATTTAAAACTAGTTTCACAAATGAAAAACTTAAAGCGTATCATATTAATACATGTATTATTTAGTATATATTTATATGTTTTTATTTTTTGCGGGTCGTGCCGGGCCGACCCATGCTTAAATCTCCAAGCCCAAGCCCGACCCATGAACGGGCTGGGCGGGCTGGGTGGGCCCCCAGCTCGTTTGCCAGGTCTACTCTTCGGTAAGAATATGCTTCTTACCATTCGACTTCATCAGGCTCATGAACTGCATAGCCCAGAGCTCATAATTTGTCCCGTCCATTTTCACAATAGGCGCCGGACCTTTGAATGCGCAAGTGAAGGGTACATCAACCTTGTTCTTTGACATATTGCCGGAAGAAGACTGCTACGGGTGCAAGAAATCACAGTTTGTGTGTCTACAGAGACATATATGGGTTTGGTTACACGTGTAGACTCATGCACACCAACCTATCAACCAACTGACGAAGCTAATACGCACGGAGCTTGCTAGGGTGCCGCGTACGGAAGACAAGTCACGCGCTAGGGTTGTGAGCGCGAGACAGCGCGCGAGGCGGCGCGTGAGAAGGTGCACGAGGCGTGAGTAGGCGTGCGAGAAGGGAACGCGCGAGCAGATGCTATGCCGCGCGCGTGACCTGCTGTGCACGCGATGCGCGTGCGCGCGGCGTGCTGTGCGCGCAAGGCGGGCAAGCGAGGCTTGCCGGCGGCGTACTCGGTGGTGGCACGTATGCGTGAGACGAGGAGGCGGCGACGCGCGAGGAGAGGGATGGAGGTAGGGTTAGGGTTTTTCGGGAATTGAGAGCTCCGGTCTAGGACCGCCGCTCTGATACCATGTTGGAGAAAAATAAGAGCCTTATCATTTCTGAGAACCCTAAGCTCTCTTATATAGTAGAGAGGCCTATGGGTAAATTACATAGAGTGGAAAACAGAAATAGAGAATAAAAAAGAGATACATATGAAATATGAAAATATAAATATCTTCACAAGAGTCTACTAGACTGTGATGAGATGTTAGGGGAATGGTTCTTGCACATGTTCGCTTTAGCATCTGATTGTAGGATGCAGGTTTCGGAAGCCTGGGAAGATGGCACATTGAGCTCAACCTTTCGCTCAGCCTTCTCTGAGCAGCATTTTGGGGAGTATCTTGATCTTTTGGAGGCGATTAGCTCCGTGGAGGGGATCTCTAGAGGACATGATCTTTGGATATGGAAGGATCAAGGTATTAAAAAGCGTGAGGTGTATCGAGGCGTTTTCCCAGTATTGCCTCGAGGCGTATTGAGGCGTAAGCCTCACTCGTAGAAGAAATTTTCATAAAACATCATAATTAACCATAATTACAATTTCCAAGTTTTAGAAATTTAATAGTTATGAGTAAATACATAACTTCATGACATTTCAAGGCTAACATCATGGTTTAAACATCGAAGTTGTTATATAACACTCTTTTTTGGACTCTAAATCAGTAAGGAGTCAAGTAAATATGAATATGCAAGCACAATAATAGGTAACTCTCTGCAAAATTTAAAGTCTTGAATAAAATTTACTAGAGGGGCCAGATGTAACACAAGATGCATACTAAGAGTAGAGGCATTAGATTTAATATCTCAAGATCCAAATTTTGTTCATGTTGATATATAAAGAACATGCATAACAAAGTAAAAATAAGCTCAATACTTTAATAAACTAAAAAAAATGCATTTTAGTGAATTGTGAGCTTAAGGACTTGAACATACTTGTCTATGAAAGATGAAAAGCCCACAATCAAAAAGAAAAGAAAAAATATTGCAGAAAAAATTCAAAAAATCAGCACACAAATGAAGCTACACCTCGAGGCGCGCCTTATAAGCCTCGAGGCTTAAGCCTCACTGAGGCTGCATGAGGCTATAGCCTCGAGGCGTTTTTCCTAGAAAAACGCCTCGAGGCGTACGCATCAGCGCCTCGAGGCGCGTTTTTAAAAACAATGGGAAGGATGACACATTCTCTGTGAGGTGGCCATGAGACCCCTGTTTTGATGAACTAACTCATGACTATAGATTCGTTTGGATCTAGACATACTATTACAAATCAATCTTTTCCTCTGGTTGCTTCAGTGCAGTAGAAAACTGACCAATGAGAGATGGTCGAGATTATGCTCGGGTAATGATGGCAGTTGCACACTTTGTGGAGTGGAAACAGAGACAGTGGAGCACCTTTTTTTCCCTGTGGCAAGGCAAAGGAGACCTGGCTGGGGTTGGGTCCTGAGTGGCTTGACATTTCAAACCAGGTCAGATTCTAGGAATCCATCTCTTGGGTGCACAGTTTTGTCCCAACTCTTCTTCTTTTTGCCGATTGTGGTAGTTTGGGCCCTTTGATTTTCCCGAAATGGTACTGTTTTTCATGATGAAATGTTTTATCTAGAAAACCCATCATGCTAGAACTCTCTTCGAGTCTTGGTTCTTGTAAGTTGTTCCTTTTATTAATAAACATGGACATTTAGTGTGTTCTGTAGAGATAGTTAGTTTCTATTATTATTATATGTTTATGTACTCTGTTTATATTTATCGTTTCTATTTAGACATCCATGTAATTTACCCCTACGGCCTCTCCCTATATAAGAGAGCCTAGGGTTTTCTTATTATCATAACAAAGACTCCCTTTCGTCTAACATGGTATCAGAGCCACCCTAGGGCTCTTTCCCTAACCCCCACCCGCCGCCCACACCATTTGTCTATTCTCCCTTTGTCTTCTTCCGGCAGTAGTATGTCAGAATCGAAAGTCGATTTGCCCTCCACCGGCGCATTCAAAGGTCCGGCGCCGATAGTGAAGATGGACGGGTCTAACTATGAGTTATGGGCCATGCAATTCATGAGCCTCATGAAATCAAACGGTAAGAAACACATTCTTACCGAGGATGAGCCTGCGGAGAAGACAGGGATCTACGCCTCATGGGAGGCCGATGATGCTTATGCAAAGGTTTGGTTATCGGGTACGCTGACGATGGAGATAGCTAATGATGTCCTCCATCAGCCCACTGCTAAGGCGATGTGGGACATTCTTGCTGCTACATATTCGCAGGTGCGAAATGAAACAAAGATGTTGCAGCTTCAGCATGACATCTTTACGATGAAGCAGGCCGGCAGACCGCTCCACTCTCTATACACATCCCTGAGAGGGATGTTTGAGAAGCTCTACAGTACCATCCCTCTGACTGCTACTCCAGAGCAGCAGAAGACATTCCGGAACGCCACCATGGTGGGTGTTTTACTTGCTGCCCTAGATCCTGAGTATGACGCAGCACGGTCACAAATCTTAGCAGATGCAGTCATTCCTCCCGTGGAGGATGTATACAGGAGGCTCAGCCGTATCCCAGTTTCCTCCAGCTCTTCTACTCCACCCCCATCTGCGATGGCAGCTTCGCGTGGGAGAGGTGGACCATTCTCTTGGCGTGGCCGTGGACGTGGCCGTGGCTCTCAGGGAAGAGGCGGTCGACCTAGTCAGACGTGCTCATATTGTCACAGACCTGGACACTCAGAGGAGACATGCTACTCAAAGCATGGGTTCCCAGCATCGGCACGGGTTGCAGAGCATTCACAGTCTCCATTACCGTCTACTGCAGATCATAGATTTGACGAACTTGTGGCCCGTCTCCGTGATATTATGCCACAGTCTTCTGGTGATTCATCTGGTGGCTCATCTGATATTGCTGCCACAGCCTCAGCCAGTTCTTCCGCCGCTGCCAGTTCCTCAGGTAGATCTTCAGCGATCATTCCTTCACATGATATATCTGACTGGGTTATAGATTCAGGAGCTACACATCATCTGTGTCGAGATAAAGGTAGATTACAGGCCTACAGGGCTATTCCTCCAGGTCGCTCAGTGCAGATAGCAGATGGTTCCTATTCGCCCCTTGTTGGTCAGGGGGAGGTTTTCTTAACCTCCGCTATGCAGCTACAGAATGTCTTACATGCTCCTGAATTCTCACTGAATTTGTTGTCTATTAGTCAGATTACAAAGGATTTGAATTGTCGAGCAATATTTGACCCGTCTTCCCTCATTTTTCAGGATATACTCACGGGCAAGGTGATTGGCTGTGGCTCTGAGCAGAACGGTCTATATCGGTTGGTTCGGGAATCTTATGCTGGCATCTCCGCTCACTCTGCTGGTCCAGTCTCACCTTACATTTGGCACCTTCGTTTTGGTCACCTTCCACTCCAGAAAATGCGCCATCTTCTGCCTCAGATCTCGCCAAGTTCGTCGTTTCGTTGTGAAACCTGTCAGTTAGGAAAGCATCACAGGTCGAGCTTTCCAGGTCGTCAGAGTCGGAGCAGTAGCTCCCCTTTCGAGTTGTTACATATAGATATATGGGGTCCGAGTCGTGTTCCCGATCACCAGGGACACAGGTTTTATCTTGTGGTCGTAGATGATTTTTCTCGTGTCTCTTGGGTCTTTCTACTGAAGAATAAGTCTGAAGCAGGAGATGTTATTAAAAATTTGATTAATGAAGTGCAGAATGTTTTTTCTTCTTCAGTCAAATATGTTCGGACGGATAATGCGCTGGAATTTTGTACACGTTCTCTTTCTCAATTTCTATCATCAAAGGGAATTATTCATCAAACCACCTGTGCATATACATCCCAACAAAATGGTGTGGCGGAAAGAAAGCATCGCCATCTCTTGGACATCACTCGTACCTTATTGATTCAAAGTTGTGCTCCTATTTCCTTCTGGGGGGATGCTGTTCTTACTGCATGCTATCTGGTCAATCGAATGCCCTCCTCTGTCCTTGGAGAGAAGATACCCATCTCTCTTATCTTTCCTGATAAAGAGCTCTTCTCACTGCCACCTCGTGTCTTTGGTGCTGTGGCGTTTGTTCATCGCCTGTCTCCTGGACTTGACAAGCTCTCTCCAAGAGCAGTCAAGTGCGTCTTTGTTGGGTATTCCAGGACCCAGAAGGGATACCGGTGTTATGATCCTACTACCAACAGGTACTTTGTTAGTGCGGATGTCACCTTCTTTGAGTCGGTCATGTTCTTCTCGCCAGCCGGGGACAGAATGGTATCATCCACCACCGCTGATGATATTTTGGTTCCACCACCACCTACTTGTCATTTACCTGACTCATCTCCTGTGTCCATTCCTATGCCAGCACCACCACCACCACCACCTCCACCTCCACCCGGTCCACGGCGAATCGTTTCACCATTTCCTAACCACTATACGCGTCGGTCAGGTCCTGCTCAGAAGACAACTCAGCCAATCACTACGCCTCAGGTATGTTCAGATGATGTTACTAATGACGGGTCAGGTTCGGTACCTATGCAGGATGACTCCTTACAGGGGGACGCAGATGGTGATCTGGATGTTCCGATTGCTATTCGGAAACCGAGACGACAGTGTGCATCCTATCCACTTGCTTCACAGGTTTCCTTTCATCGACTCACAGGTGATTTCCAGCAGTTTGCCACAGCTTTGTCTTCTGTGGACATACCACGGACATACCAGGACGCCTTGCAGAGTGAATGCTGGAAACGAGCTATGGAAGAAGAAATGGAGGCCTTGCAGTCCCGTGGCACATGGACTTTGGTCCCTGCACCACCGGATGCATCAGTTGTCAGCTGCAAATGGGTCTTCACAGCCAAATATCATGCGGATGGCACATTGGATAGGTACAAAGCACGCCTGGTTGCCCGAGGATTTACACAGACATATGGCGTTGACTACATGGATACATTCTCTCCAGTTGCGAGACACTCGACTCTCCGTATCCTCCTGTCTGTTGCAGTGGTTCGTGACTGGAGCATTTATCAGCTAGACGTCAAGAATGCCTTTTTGTACGGGGACTTACAGGAGGAAGTCTACATGCAGCAGCCACCCGGGTTTACTGCTGAGGGGGAGAAGCATATGGTATGTAGACTTCACAAGGCGATATATGGACTTAAACAAAGTCCACGAGCGTGGTTCCAGAAACTGTCCAACCTAATTGAACACCAGTGATTTAAGAGGTCCAATGCTGACCATTCGCTATTTGTCCAGAAATCCTCGGCAGGTACGGTTGTTATAATGGTTTATGTGGATGATATTCTTGTCACAGGAGATGATACTCAGGGCATAGCAAAGGCAAAGGCATTCCTAGGTCGTCAGTTTGTGACAAAGGATCTTGGAACCCTGAGATATTTTCTGGGGTTGGAATTTGCAAGGAATGCACATGGTCTGGTGATGACACAACGGAAGTACATTACTGACTTCCTAGTTGAGACTGGTATGAATGGGTGCAAACCATCTAGCATTCCCATGAATCCCAGCATGAAGATATATGATGATGATACTGATGAAGTGGATAAGAGGAGATATAGAGAGATGGTGGGAAAACTCCTCTACATCACCATAACTCGCCCAGACATTCAGTTTGCAGTTAGCAGGGTGAGTCAGTTTATGGAGCAGCCAAGACAGGTTCACATGGATGCTATACACATGATACTGAGGTATCTAAAGACTTCTCCAGGTTCAGGGCTGCTATTTAGAAAGGGCACGGACTTATCTGTCTCAGCATGTGCAGATGCAGATTATGCAGGATGTCCTAAGGACCGAAAATCAACCTCAGGGTTTGCAGTGTTTGTTGGCGGCTCCTTGGTTTCTTGGAAAAGCAAGAAACAAACTGTTGTGGCCAGGTCCAGTGCTGAATCTGAGTATAGGGCCATGGCTCAAGCCAGTACGGAGATGATGTGGGTTCGCTCAGTACTAGAAGATCTACATGTAGCCGTATCTCTCCCTATGAAGCTTCAGTGTGACAATCAGGTAGCGTTGTTCATTGCCAACAATCCAGCCTTCCATGAGAGGACCAAGCATATTGAAGTTGACTGCCATTACACCAGGGACCTAATCCAGAGAGGATTCATATCCACGGCCCATGTTAGCTCAGGGGATCAGACTGCCGATGTATTCACCAAGCCATTGCTCAGAGGACCTTTCCAGAGATGTTCATCCAAGCTGAGCATGATCGACATCTATGCTCCACCTTGAGGGGGAGTGTAGAGATAGTTAGTTTCTATTATTATTATTATATGTTTATGTACTCTGTTTATATTTATCGTTTCTATTTAGACATCCATGTAATTTACCCCTACGGCCTCTCCCTATATAAGAGAGCCTAGGGTTTTCTTATTATCATAACAAAGACTCCCTTTCGTCTAACATGTTCCCCCTTGTTTGACTCAAAAAAAGAAGTGTCTAATACTAACACATAGGTTTTGTTGGCATATGTAAGTATTTGATTGATCCTTGAATTGTTGATTTTACCACTGAAGTGGTCGCCATATGGAAATGGTTTAGGATCCATTCATTTCTGTGGAAGGTGGATATTAGTGAGTCTTTTGACACATTGAGTTGGACAGTTCTATGGACTTGAGGAGGTAAAGGTTTCTCAAACAGAAGTGGTCGCCATATGGAAATGGTTTAGGATCCATTCATTTCTGTGGAAGGTGGATATTAGTGAGTCTTTTGACACATTGAGTTGGACAGTTCTATGGACTTGAGGAGGTAAAGGTTTCTCAAACAGATGGATTTCCTGAATCAAGCATTTCTTCACGATGGTTTATCTTTAGGTGTCAGAGATTGGGAGTGTGAAGGGAGCTATCACTTTTTGTTTTTGCAGTTAGTACATTGAGGGTAAGTGCTTTTCGTGCATGAGGCAGGTGAGTGGAACGTAAATACTACAGTATGTTAATATTACTGTGTTTGTTTCTGATATGATTATTCTCAATACTTGGTGTTTGGAAGGACCTGTCGATAGCAATAGCCTAGTTGGATATGCTTGGGATGGTGAATCATCCAAATTCCACTTTGGTTCTTTTCAGCATGGGTGCAAAAACCGAGGCCATGTATTTGGTGGACACTTGGTTGCAAGGATGTATTTGGTATACGAGGCAGGTTTCCTCTCTGGATTTATCATGAGTGCCACAGTTGTGCTGCAGCATGTTTATGATATGTTTTTTTCTTTATACATGGTGGGAGCAATTGACTGCAAAGGTCTCTTTATGTATGAGTGGCATGCTTCTACTTTGATGGCAACTCGTCTGATGGGGAAGGGTGTCGTTGCTCTGCTATGTTGTCCTTAGGGATTTGACGGCCGTTTCTGGAAAAGTTGCGGACTGGGGCCTGGTGCTCGGAGGTTGAGACATTTATAGCAATTTGCTTATAAGACTGGCATTTTCACGCCATCTGAGTTTACTGCAGTCAGTCCTTGCTTCGAATGTAATAACTTTATGCATTCAAGATACCGCTGAATGGTCTGGTGGTAGTGCAGTGCATCTACCATCCAAAAGATCAGGGTTCAAATTCCTCATTGTGGGGGTTGCGTTAGGTAGCCGATAGCCAACGTAAAAAATAGTCGGATCTTTCATCATGGATTTGAGCAAGAATCCATGTAACTGACCCTACTTAAAGTGGGAGAAGGCTTCCCCATTTTTTATTCAAGTTGCCGCTGATTGAAGAAGAGTTTGGGTGTTAGTAGATGAAGGTTCTTTAAAAGAGCTTGGAGTGTATGGTTGTGACTGTTACATTGGTGGTTTGAGACAAGATGCTGGGGCCTCTCCTCTTGCTTATGGCTTTGGAAGCGAGCAAGCAACTCAGTAGGCTTTCCAGGCACTTATGCAGCAAATAACATCCTAATATATAATACAAGCAAGGCTAACATGCAAGCATTCTCCCCAAAATCAAAACTGGGAAGATACTACGACTCGCTCGTACCAGACCTCATCTACCTTACGCGTCTCGCATTACTACTTTTTAGCCTCGTTCTTTTGTTTTGTATTAGCTGGGGAATTTCTCAGGAAAGAAAGTCCCCCTAGATGAGATAGTCCTGTCCTCGGGCTCAGAACTCTCTTTGGTTAGGAAGGTCCCGGATTCATCGCACGTCCTGACTTATTGTTTGGTTGGAGAGAGAGGAAGAGTAGTAGTTTACACGAGAAAAATGAGGGAGGCATTGGGTTGTGGGAACTGCAATATGCAGGATATGAACGTGCTATTGTTGTTCAAGCGGGAGTCGAGGTTGCTCAGAAATAGGTATATTTTCTATGGCCCTTTTTTATGTTTCAAAAATATTTTATTTTTGCGGGAGAGCTTCAGTATTTTGGGAGTGGCTATAAAGGTGAATTTGATATTATTTATTAGTGAGAAGGTTTGGGAGTGATGGAGTTTTGATTTTGGGCATGATGAGTTGAGGCATGGCAGGTTGGGGGAGTTGTTTGCCTGGTAGAGATGGGCTTAGTGACTACAGCTGCAATTATGGAACGCTGGGTGGGTGATGTGGTATATCTTTGCAGATAGGTTGGGAGAGTTGTTTTGCCTGGTAGAGATGGACTTAATGACTATAGCTGCAATTATGGCATGCTGGGTGGGGTGATGCATTGACTTTTGCTTTTAGATCTCTGCAGATCTCTGTGTTGTTGACTTCCTGAGGCTCACATCAGCTGCCAATGGGGGAGATCACTGGAAATTGTTCAATGAAATTTCTTGGTGGCTTGTACCTAGAAACACTTGAACTCCCTGATCCTACATTACATCGTTACAATCTCGGTTTATGGAGGACGAGGGCTCATTGAAGGTTAAGATCTCGAATGTGGTCTGAGTTTACAGAAATAGGTAGGTGTGTGTTGCATATGTAACTTTCCCCTCGTGCAATTTCGGCTAGAGGACATGTCTTGGGTGTCCTTTTTCTTTTCAGGTCTAACCTAGGCTTAAAACATCCTCATCTAGATATCACTGGACGAGAGGAACTTTTGATATTGTTTAGGAAGGGACAATAACATGGAGCTGTGGTATTTTAATAGCGAGGCAGAGAGAGGGAGTGACATTTTGCTATGATATGGGCTCTTTTAGTCCATCAAAATTAAACGGTTTTAGGGTTGAATGCCCCAATATGGGTAATGCAATAATTTTGTATTCATGCCTTTGGACTACCTGCGTGGTTGCAGGGGCGAATAGTTTTGTTCTTTCTCTGGTTGTAATCTAACCCTTCTTAGGTTAGTATATTGGATAACCACTAACATTTAGTATGACCTTTGCTTCAAAAAATGACCGAGGTCAGAGTTTGAAGTAACTCCTGCTAGGAGAAACTCTTTCGGACATGCTTTGTGAAATTGGGAGGTCTAGTGGTGAGGAGTATTTTTGAAAATAGTATCATTAACACCAAGTTCTGCCATGAAGCTGCATACAGCTCCAACACAGGGTTACCTGAAAGAGGTAGAGAGACCTTTTGGAAAGAAGAAACACTCTTTTGGACAATTTTGTACTCGGGGACATTGTCATGGCTAGGAACCCTTCAATCCCATTTTTTGAGAGGTTGGTATTATTGAGATTTTATAGTGGATAAGCCATTATCGCATGATGGATTACACCTGTCCCCCCAAGAGGAATCTCTTAACAGTGTCAAGAGGCCCTACAGGCTGGAAGATGGAAAAGAGAGGAGGCACTTATTCAGCTGACATACTCTAGCAGCTCAATATAGATATTTTGCATCTTATCCCTGCAATATTTTCTGGAAGCAGTACATGATTCAAGTATAGGTCAGGAAACATATTGTAAAGATATATCTAGATCCGGTCTGTTTCTATGTATAATAGCTCTAATTTATATGAATAAAAATGTACTAAGCCTTCTCCCACTATAAGCAGGGTCGGCTACATGGATTCTTGCTCAAATTCATGTTAAAAGATTTGACTATTTTTTATGCTGGCCGTCGACTACCTAACGCAACCCCTGCAAGAGTGGGATTTGAACCCTGTTCTTTTTTGTGGTAGACATGTTGTACTACAACTAGACCATTGAGCGGGTTCTAATATATAAGAATATAGTGCTAAATTACTATATTCATCCTTTGACTTTTCAAAAACACACAAACACACATAGTATATAATATCCTGTCTTATTAGAAATTTAGAATATGCCGACCATTCTTTCATCGTAGTCGTGAATACAGAGTGTTCATTCTATATTTTGCTGGCTATGCAATTCATCCTCGTCCGTTTTGCTCCCTTTTTCCTAGGACTTCTGATCTCACTTGTAAAATTTCCTTGTCTTGAATTTTTAATGGGAGGAAACATGAGAATGGGACATGCCATTTAAGTTATGTTACCTTATCCTTGCGACATTATTGCATATATATTGGATGTTCCCTTCCCATGGCTTGGGACAGGGATCCAATTACCTAAGCCCAAAATTAACTTAGGTTGGCCAGCCATGCCTATGCTGGTCTTCTGGCCTTTGTCAAGGTAACCACATGGCTTTAAATGTTGATTTCGGTGTTGTTTCGCCAAACCTTAAAATCAGCGTTTCACCGACATGTTGCTAGAATTGCCAAAACCCGTGGAAATACGTATAACCTTTGTTTTTTTCTGAAAATTAAGATTTTCAATATCTTTTTAGAAATACACTTATTTGCTAAATAAAAAGGCCTAAATACAAGTTTTGTAGTAGTATTGTGATTATAATCTACACATGCTGATATGTATTGTATAGTAAGACACACAATTAGAAATTTAGTCATGTAGAATGTATAAACTAATCGAAATGGCAAATAACGTAGTCTCATAAATTCAAAATTCATAATATACTAATACAATAATAAGTAAATAAGCTGAAAAAAACTTTTGAGGAGTCAGAACTATGAATACACTTAACTAACTATATTATCAAAAAATCTTAGATTTACATCATATATTGAAAGCATGGACTTAACCCGTCTGTTCAATCGGACACATTTGTTGTGCAACATCCTCCTCTCTGGGGACTCAGGGGCAATTACCCCAAAATAAAGTTTAGTTTAAGTGTTCATGTTTAAGTTTGATGGTCATGTTTTTTCAAAAAAAAAAGTTTGATGGTCATGTAAATGTAGATGGCATTTGTTGGTAAAAGGGCCCTTTCGATATTCGCCGATCTGGCAATTATTTTGGTATCGGCAAAATATCGCTGACATTTCATGAAATTTAAGATCATGAGTAGATATGCCAAGGCCATGCTGACTGCTCTGAACATAAGTCAGACTTGGCATTAGTATCATTTTTTTCTGATTTGTGATGCATTGGAACATAATTTTGATGAAAATCATCATTTCCACAGGTACATAAGGTACCACTGGTTTTTTCTTTTCAATTTTGATTTCTTGGCATGGATCCTGATTTGAGTTTCTTTTCTGTTTTTCCTAGACGAGAAGGCCCACTACGCTGCGAGAGATCCCATTGTAGCACTGAAGAAGTACTTGGTTGAGCACAACCTTGCCACTGAATCTGAGTTGAAGGCCATTGACAAGAGGATTGAGGATGTAATCGAGGATGCGGTGGAATTTGCAGACTCCAGCCCTCTTCCTCCTCGCAGCCAGCTTCTGGAGAACGTGTTTGTAGACCCCACGGGTTTCGGAATAGGGCCCGATGGCAAGTATCGATGTGAGGATCCTGGCTTCACTCAAGGCACAGCCCAGGTATAATCATGTTCTATGGCCATATTAACCTGCTTGTGCCTGCTTGATCATTTGTGGAACTTTTAGTGGACTCGGACTCGTGCTTCTTTCTAGTCACACTCAAGATTTCTTTTAGAGGCTTTCCGACTGGAGTTCGGCTTTTCACGTATGTGATTTATTTGCTAATAAGAACTAAAATTTTACTGTTTTGCAATTTGTTTGGATCGTTTTGGGTAGGTAGGTAGATTCATTGTTGGTTACGTCTCAAATAGTATGCTATGATCTGACATGCGTGCATTCTGTTCCATGTGGAGGAAGTTTGGTTACTTTTCGACAATTTTTGATTTTCCTTGAACACTGGTTTGAGCTTTGGACATTCCCTCTTTTTATCTGACCCTGATATTGTTTCTAGATAGTCCCGCAAAAGATAATTGGTAGAATTTACCCAACTCGATGTTGATTTAGCAGCAAGTTTTTAAGTCCTGACAACGATGTCGTTTCGCCAAATATTGAAAAATGCAACTCAGACATCTCTTTCGCAGCAACTCGTGACATCTCTGAATCTCAGGCATGTCGGCGATACTGACATACCCCCTCATGTCGCTCATAGTGATCAGTAGTTTATAGGGGAACCCTGCCCGTTTCGATGCTCAAAAAGTTTGGGGAAATGACGTGCATCCGAACAATGTTTAGCAGATTCAATCGCGGTAATTCTTTTACCTGCCGCATGTTTTACACTCTTATAAAATCGCTATCTGCGATGAATGGCCGCTTGAGCGAACTCACCTTTGCTTGAACTTTGATCTTAATGCTAAAAGCACATTAGATGCTTAAATCCAACCCGTTCCATATGATGAAGAATAATTATGTATATGATCACTCAAGAGGGTACATATACAAATATGTCATAGTTCGAATATTATTATGGTTATATCCTTTATGTTATTTGGGATCATAGACTTGAACAATATCACAAACGGAGATGGTGTATTACCATACGTCTATGTTTAGTGCTACAAACGGACATGTGAATATCTGTAATCTTTTTTTTTGCGATTTCGATTCCAAGATCCAAACTTATCCTTCAAATTTTGCTCAAATCTTATGTTATTTGTTATTTTATCACAACGGTTAAATATCCGGGGTAAAAAAAATGGAATTTAAATTGCTTAAATGTTGACTGAATTTTTGACCATTAAGATAATACAGCAAATAACATCGGATTTGAGCAAAATTTGGAGGTTACGTTTAACATTAATTTAAGATTCAATCTATAAGATTAAATTTTGTAATCGAAATCGTAAAAAAATGATTACCCTTTAGGAAGATCGTGACAACTGTAGAGACAGTCAAACAAGAGTTACTATTACGAACTCAAACAGTACAGACTCTTATGGTAAATATATCAAACAACATAAAACACGGGTACAATTAGAATGAAGATATCAATCGGTAACCAAACAACAGGAGCCCCTCTATTCTCCTAGCGCACCACCAGGGTCTCGAAGCAGTTTATGCCATCGAACTCCGCCGCGAACCGGGGCACACCCTTGCGCTGCTGCTGATGTTGTTCACCCTTAGCTTGCAGTCCTTGCAAAGCAATGCCTTTCTTCTCTTGCAGCTCTTCGCTGGGACTGCTTGCCGCTTTGCTGGCCAGCCATGAGAAGAGCCAGTTCCGCGTGGCCTTCATGTCGGCCGGGGTGCTGCTGGGTGAAGCAGTGAAGAAAGACATGGGCGAGCCTTTGATGGTGGGGATCCTCTGGCTGTTTCAAGATTTGAGGATGCAGTATTGTGGTTTTATAGGAGGGGGAGTCCTGTCCCGGTCAAAGGCAAGGGATAAAGAACAGAAGAGAATCGATTCTTGGTCAGTGAGTGGGTGCGGTCAGATTCCACTGAGGGGGCCGGTCGGTAGTAGCCGTCGAGTTAAGACCTTTCCCAGTCCAAATATAACGTCTGGGTTCAGAATATTGAACCAATTTCGGTGGATGAGAACCCGAGGTGGGCAGCAGGATATCATTAAATTACCAGCTGGTGAGCGGATCCTCTGCTGTAATATATTCTATGATTGAGTCGATTTCGTAAAATCCAACCACATGGATTAGGGATGCAAACGGTCGGATCCAGATACAAATATAGGTATTACCATATCTTTATCTATTTTTTTATACAGACGCGGATACGGATATTGACGGATATTAAAACTATCTTACCATATCCTTAAAAAACGGATACTGATCGTACACGAGTAATGTTAGAAATACTCTAGAGAATTAACTTAAATATATAAGAATTGGATGGAAACACATGATATTAATTTACTAAGTGCGTCTCTATCATAAAAATTATATAAATATGGTAAAAGGAGGTAGAGAATTACGTTATATATGGTTAAAAATAAATGTACGACTATATTTATATACGAAAACGGATATACGGATACGGATACAGATATTTTCAGATATCAAAACGATATTCATATCCGTATCCATTTTAAAATGGATACGGATACGAGTGTCATAATCTGTATAAAACGGATACGGTCACGGATCGGATACGGATATATCCATATCCGTTTGCATCCCTAATATGGATTGAATCTATGATTACCGTTCTACATCTTAGTGAAATTTGCTTAAATCCAATGGTTATACCTATTTTATCATAATAGTCAACAGAAAATGTCAATATTTAAGGAATTTAAATTCCATATAAAAAAGAATCGGATCTTTCGCCATTTAGATATAATATCTATAAATATCGGATTCGAGCGAGATTGGTAGTTGTGCAGAATGTTAATCTCAGATTCAATTGATACAGTTGGATTGTTGGAGTCGATTTCGCATTGAAGAATATATTACAACAGAGAGGATTCACTCTCTCTTGAAGTAATAGACCGACTCTACTTAAAGTGGAATAAATTGAGCGGCTCATTTCCCTACTGTAGAGTCTACCGCATGAGCGGCTCATTTCCCTACTGTAGAGTCTACCGCAGCAGACTCTACAACAGAGGATCCTCTCCACCTCAAAAGTATGGCCGGTTGTATACGACTCCTGTCCTTCAACTACAATTAAGAGACTTAATTTTTCGATAATTTAATGCCCAGTATATTTAGAAGTCCATTCAGCCGTCTTTTAATTTCTTGAATTCCATATAATTCGTCTTTTAATGCACTTGTGGGAAAGTATGATCACGTGCTTAGATTAATCCCATGCATGTTCTAGTTTGACTTTGTTGTCCTCATGAATAGGTGTATACGTATATGTAAAGGGTTTGATGTGGCTGCCCCTTGCGGGCAGCCATGTTGGCTACCCCGTCCTTGTTTTTTCCGCATTTTTTTTATTTTTTTTGAAAAATTTCACCATGTATATTCATTCATATATCCCTCTTATATGCCATTCAAATTTCGTCAGAAACAGAGACTCGTACGACCTCCATCCAGACATTCATTTTTTAACGGTAACAAGATTTTTTAAATCGACACCATCTCGATGGAGGTCGTACGAGTCTCTGTTTCTGACGAAATTTGAATGACATGTAGGAGGGATATAGGGATGAATATACATGGTGAATTTTTTCAAAAAAATAAAAAAATGCGGAAAAAACAAGGGCGGGGCAGCCAACATTGGCTGCCCGCAAGGGGCAGCCCCATTTTTTCCATATGTAAATGTACATGTAAATATATATTCGACGAGAAGTGGACGGAGAGGAAAGAGACTAGTGACGATGTCGATCTTGACGGCAGGGATGAAGCTAGCATTTGTTGACTGAAGGGACTGAGTAAAGTTAAAAAAAATCATTCATGCATATTTTCTAAAAAATAAAGGATATAGTGATAAAAAAAATTGGCGATATTTTCTATAAAAAAAATAAAAATTTAGCCGAAAAATGGAGTGGGACAGCCCCTTTCTCCTTTTTTATACTTGAAATTGACGATGAATGTAACCATTGCAACATCATAAATAGTGGTCCATATAGCAATAGTTATCCATTATTATTTTTCAAAATTTTATGTAATCATTGTTAATTTTACACTAAAAAATAATATAGCATTCATGAAAATGGGCATGAAAATAGATACTTATATAGATAGTAATCGGAAAAAACACATACTCATTGATTAGAAAATATATTAATGGGATATTTACACCCATAATCCTGAATAGTTTCGTAATTACCTCAGAAACCCTCCATAATCATGAATTACACCCATGACCTCGAGTCGTCCTTAACTCTTACATAGCATAACCTTGGGTAGTTTCTTAATTATGCACATAACCCTGAGGAGGACCTTCCATCCATTTCTCCGTTAAGTATGATGGAGTCCATTATATAATACACCTTTGAGTTCAGCTTATTAACAAGGGATACCACTCCTTTCCTTCCCTCTTTCTTCGACCTCCATCACCTCCCACTTCATATTCCTCCATCTCAATGTGTCGTTGCTGCTATTGATCGTGCAAGGTGCGGCTACTCGCGCGAGGGCAGAGGAAGGGGAGGAGTATCATCTCTTGTTGCTCATGTGACAGAAGGGGATGTGATGCTGGTGCTGCAGCTCACACAATGGGAGGGGAATGCGGAGGAAGGGGGAAAGGGAGGATCAAGGACAGTTGTTGCTCACGCAATGGGATGGGAAGGGTGCTGGCGTGGCTGCTTGCGCGAGGGGAGAGGAAGGGAAGTAGCAACATCACCCGCTGCTCGTGCAATGGGAGGGGAAGGGATCGTGCGGCTGCTCGGGCGAGGGGAGAGGAAGGGGAGGAGGAGGATCTCTTGCTGCTCGCACGACGGGAGGGTAAGGGCTGGTGCGGTTGCTCGCGCAAGGGGAGAATAATGGGAGGAGGAGCATCTACTACTGCTCGTGCGACGGGAGGTGAAGAGTCAATGGTGTTATAGCTTGCACAAGGGGAGGGGAAGGCAGAGCAAGGGGAAGGGGTGCTGGTGCGGCTGCTCATGCGATGACGTTTGGCCTGGAGGAGGGAGGAGGTCGAGGAGAGGGGGCATCGACGACCGACTTGGAGGAAGGGAGAGGGTGGGAGAAGCAGTGTTTTTTTCTTTTTCTTTTTTTGTCTTTTTTATTTAATTTTAATCGTTAGATTGAGGATGGGTTAGATTAACTCAAAGATTTTGTTGAGTTAATGGATTAAAATAACAGTGGGTTGTAGGTGTGGGCGACATACTTATTTGGGATTTCTCATGTAATTCGTGATTATGGAGGTTTCCTATGGTAATTACATAACTACTCATGGTTATGGGTGTAAATATCTCAATATTAATTATTAAAAATCAAATGATTTTTGAAATACTGAGAAGTTAATATATACACTACTAAAATATCCTAATTAAATCTAATAATTTGAATCACTTAATTAACAATTAATGAAATTAATTCAAAAAGATTGTTTCGATCGTAGTTTGGAAATTCTGGAAGATGATATAGTGCTCGAGGCAGCGGAAACAAACAAAATTTAAACGATGGAACTATATGATCCAAGAACACTTCTTGGATCATTTCATCTAAACCAAAAGCAAGTGCAATTGCGATCGAGTCTCTAAATGAAGAGACCTCCTGTCTCAAGTCCGACGCGCCAGAGGAAACGCTTGCAAGCATGGGGATGAATCGTGTGCTTCTCGCAACCAAGTTGTTGATTCGAGCGATGAATCTCCTGATCTCATCACACGAGATCCAACATCTTCTTCATGAGCAAGGCGCACTGAAGGAGATGGAGATCCAAGAGCAAACGATCTGATAGCATAACAACGATGCAGTGACAATAGCGACTCTCTCTAGGGATCTATGGTGGACGTCCACAATAAGAGAGGGGGGTGGGGGTGGGGGCGTGTACAAGAGAATGAGAGAGAGGCTAGCCATTCATTGTCTACAACTTGTATCTAATAAAAGGCTAGGGTTACCCATCTATTTATACTATTTTGGGAGTCCATGGATCTCAATCCATGGACAACACAAATCCAATGGTGAAGATTGATTTGTGTTTCTTTCAATGACCGTGATTTTGTTGCAAAAATATTTACAACAATAATTAATTCAAATTAAATCAAATATATTGAATAATCATCAATATATTCCAATTCAGCTAAATCAATCATCTATGGAGAAATAGGAAAGGATGCACGCCCCCTTACTTAAGAGGGGTGGACGATCACTAATCCTTTTAGGACTTGGCGTCCGTCCATCCTCTATAGACGGAGGGGTGCCTCCATTCCATATTACATGGAATCCAGTATTTCATATATTTCTCTATTATTTGCAATAACTTTTATTGTAAATTATTTCACAAAAATAAATCTAATTTATTTTGCAAACATTGCAATCATGTCATTGAAAATTTGTGAATTACATTCACAACCCAAAATAAAATGTAAAATATATTTTCAATTAATTGCCCAATGTGAATCCAATTCACATCAAAAATTCAATTATAAATATTATTTACAAATTGTTCTCTCTTATATATTATAAATCACATTTATAATGTATACGATTAATATAGATATTGCTATTTACTTTATTCATATCCATGATAGTTAAATAACATTTAATTGTCTTAGATCTATTTTCTCATGTGCCCAAATAATATGAATCACCTTCACATTATTCACATCTTTGATAATAAAATCATATTTAATTATCTTAGATAACTCTCCTTATATGCCAAATAATATGGATCAAATTCATATTATTCATGACAATTAAATCACATTTAATTATCCATTTCTCAATGCTCGGATACATTATCAACAACGAAATTATCCTTGAACTCTTTCAAGGATAATGCGCTTTCTCCATGGATACTTGGAGATAAGAACATCGAGATCGTACGTTCTATGTATAATGACTTAGATATTGAGATTACATCTTAAATACAAATCTTGAGGACCTTCAATAAATGTTTGATTAAATCAAAGCCGTAAATCTAATCATCTCATTGCATCTGAATCACATTCATATAACCGTCCAACATTTTGACAAATATTAGATCACTTCTCTATTGAGAGGAGTCACTAAAATCCAGACCATTTTCATCACTCCCTCAGAATGGAAGCGTCATGGTTATACAATCGTTTATGATCACATCACCCGCAGATATTCTTAATACATGCATATCCTGCATACTGGAAGACCTACAATAAAGCTGGAGTTTTAGATCTATTTAGATTGTCTTCTTCAAGGTTTTATTATTAAGTTTCTCATTTGATAATTAGGATTCAATATCGGCCATATACTTTCCAAAAGCATACCATACCCATGTATTGATCATATACTTTCCAAAAGCATATATCAAACCTACAAATTCAGTCAAGCATCCAAATCGAGATGACCATGCATGAAATTTGATTTCCAATATCTCATGAGTGAACTCATGTCTTCTGATTTAGTAATGAAACTTTGAGATCCCTTTGAGAGATCATATTACTCATATGCCCTTATATGCACACCAGTGTGCCGATGTATAGACCTTGATTAGGCCATCAACCTATCGATCTGTTAAATGTACATACTCAAACATATAGTAACACATCTGTCTCCGGTTAGAGGATGTGTGCCAATATCATGACAGCATACGACATAGGTCTTTGGTTATCTCGATCTCGTTAAGTCAACTCTTTGACCTAACTTATCTAACACATCTGAATCTCTATTCCTATGTAGAGGACATGTATCAAGAGGTCGGTTAAATATTAGCCCATGAGAGAAAGGATTGCCATCTCCTACTCAGGCTGGAGATCATCTCTTAATAATCATTTGATAGTGCTTATTGAGTCCTCAATTTAACTCTTTAGATATTCATCCAAGCACTAGCCTCTATTCATCAATTGAATCAACAACTGTATGATCATCAAGATGGTCATGGTACATAGTCCTAATTGTACTAAAGAACCTATTATGCAAATTACTTATTCTTCATTTCAGATCAGGGAATGATATTTGCAATAACATTTATTTCATAATAACTCGTCATGGGATCACATGTCCAACAATCTACCACTAGCCCAAAGAGCCATTAATGGGCTAATTTTTAAACCCACACTAATGTGACAATCATATGCTATTTAACATAGATAGGTAATTTGATCAGTCACTCTGTTCCTAAGGGACTATGCCAAGTCCTTTTAAGGTACTTGTATATCTCCTAGTAATAGTGCCCACATCCAATACGAATGTTGCATCTTATGCAACTGGTACTCAATATTGTTAAAGAAGTTCCAGTGTCTTTAACAGTACAACTCAATAATCGTTAGAACCAGTATGTAAGTTTTATTATCCTTATCAGAATGCCCTTATTCTCAGAGATCTCTATCTCCAAAGACTAAGACCCAGTCTTAAGGCATCTGCAGTAAATACCTTCTAGATCACTACCTATAAAGTCTTAAGTTCTTGAAGATAAGACTTTGAGATCACTATCTCTAAAGTCTAGTCATCTTTGAAGATATTGTTATTACTGCAATCAAGTATTTTATCTCCATAGTAGGATTAGTAACAACTTACTACTCCCGCTGCATGGTAGACATCTGACTTTTATACACATATAGCATACACCTGGCTTCTCGTAACTGATGCACAAGGGCAAGCAGTTTTAGCATTTACTTCCTCAACTCCTTGGGGTGATATCCCTTCAGATAGGTTAGTACCATATTCTTAAGAGAAGAAAGCTTTCCTTGGGATTTTCCAAGAGTGGAACATGTCCAAGATGTATCACTTAATATAATGGTTCCAATACCCTCTTTTCTTTGCTTCTGAGCACCTTTAGAACTAATATCTGAGAGGTATCCTTGAGATCTCAATGTATGGAATAGCCATATTATAAAACACTTATTATCATACTTATATCATTCCAAATGACTAGGATATTACCTACATGTAACACGATGAACACAATGACACTCCCACTAAGCCTCACATGGTTCATCAAGATTCTATCTGAAATCATAACCTTTATAATTTAATAAAATCTGATATTCCAACTACAAGAAGCTTATTTGCGTCCATAGATGGAATTATCTTACACACTCTATGTTCCTCAACTATGAAGCTTTGTAACTACTTCATATGAATATCCTCGTTAATGTATTCATAGAGGAATGCAATAACGACTTCCATCTTGAAGATGTCAAAGTTAAGTTGTATATATGTAGTTAACAACATTCTCATGGGTTTGCATGGTCAAAGGAGAGCAAAAAGATGCACGACGTGTCCTCCAAAAATAGGCGAAATCGGCCAAAAATGTGGTTCTAACACAGTACAATGGTAATTCATCTATGTATTTTATACAAGAATTTTATTTTTAATGATTTATTTATCATTTTATTGAACTTTTAATATGTACGTATATAATATTTACAAAATAATAAAAATAAGAAATAACAAAAATAATGAATACTAAATAAAATGAATATTTAATCGGTACAAGTATATAATAGGGGTCTAAAACTCAACTTTCAAACTGTAACTCCAAAAAATACGAAACCACCTTCATTAAATAGATTATTGAAAATTATATACAATTAAAGGTGATTTTGATCATCGCAAGCGATGTCTTCTCTCCGTCTGTATTTTGTTGATACGAGCCGTGCTTTTCTCTACTCTTTTATCAAGTTCCCTCTTTCTCTTGATCATCCATTTACACCTAATGGATCCTACCCTTATAGGTGGATCCTCGAGGGTTCATATGCAACACTTTTATACGAAGTCTACGTTAAACTTTGTTTCCAACATCCATCTTTACATGTTATGATTCTCAGAAGCTTCATCATATGAAGTCAGTTCAATGTCAGACTTAACTGACACATGGAATCCATCCTCAAACTCATTTGAAGAGGTATGCGTGTTTCATCTTTAATTATCCTTTTAGTTTCTGATTTCAGGAGCCTCATTATCTTCTCAAGATTAAATGAGTTCCTTCACTTCATTATCATCTTGATTCTCAAGAAAGTCGTCCTCTAAGAATGATATCCTTAGAGTTGAAATCTTTTAAGAATCTCAAGGTTATAAAGTGGGTATCCAATACCGTCCTTTATTTTTTTCAATGAAGTAACATTCTCAGGTGCTAGGTTCCAACTAACTTATATGGAACCTTATTAAGGATATATATTGTAGTCTCTACTACATATATACCTTGGCAACTAAGAGGTAATTATGTTAATATTAATCATTGATCAAAACATGTCACACATGATACAATTGCATCTCCCTACAACTCAAATGAATTTACGTATATTAGGAGGAGTGATATAAGAATGATATTCCTATCTCAATAAGGTATTCATTGAATTAATATAATAGGCACTTACTACCTAGATTAGATCAAATTCATTTTATCTTCCTTCAATCTTTGATTCTAAATCAAATCGTGAAACCTTTGAACATTTCAAAAATTTCTAAGGTGAAGGGAAGAAATCTCATATCACAAAAACCATCAATTGATATCACATATCATCGATGTTTATTATGATACAAATTATCCACGTACATCAATATGTATGAGATCTTGAATACATTGGCATCTAACACCATTCCCAGAGAAGGGTACATTGGACATGTTTATTTTGAATACAATGTTCACAAGTATGTAAGATTTGAAATTTCAGACAGTCTAAAGTTTCATCTTTATTACTCTATTGATCTCATCAACATGCATATGTCCAAAGGCTTGATGTCAGTTCATTGTCAAATGATCTTCATCCTCCTATTGATCTTTTCAGGTTTAAATTTTCAGTGTTTAGAAATGTTAATGAATAATTCATTAATTTTCTAATTTAGTAGAGCCCTCTAGATGTTAGATTACTATCTGAAATATATCTATCATGACTCTTTATGATAGGTCTATTCCGACATTCCTGTTTATTTCCAACATTTAGAAATAAACAATGAGAGTATTCTAATATCTAAATCATAGAGACATTCTCTAAGACTAAGGGCTCTCCTTAAAAATGTGAATTTTATCTATTCAATGGAGATTGTTGCAACAATTGCATCAATTTCAATATAAATGACTATTAGACCTTAACATCAATTTTTGTAAAACATATGTAATAATTGCAAGTGTATTAAAAGAATGAGATATAATTATTAGACTTTGATCTTATCCAATAGGCAAGTCAATATCAATGATTATATGTAGATATATAATTATTTCGATGCACTATCTGAGTCCTTCTCTAAGAATCCTAGATAGTCACATTATCAGTACATCGACTTATTGCAGTATTAGTATTTATCCAACTCTTTGGATATCATATGGAAGTCATAGAAGTACAGTCAACCCTTTGACTTTCCTACTTACTTGGGTCAGGCTCATGCTTCCACTACGCTCCCTTCATCTATAAACAACTATTGCTTAAGACAAAGGACCTCTTATGTTGAACTCAAAAGATGTCAATATAAGTGTATTTCAACATTTATACATGCTTCACTCAATTCATACAATATGAATATTATGAACCTTCATGAATGACTTGAGTACAGAAAGTAGAATGATGACATCCATCTTAGCTCTCAAAGAATTTTGGTTCAGGCAGGTACTCAAACATTTTGAGAACATCATCTCTTATCGAGCCACCATTCTACATAATGTTGTGAACCATGTCATTCATGATTAAATGTCGAGAGCACATATGTAAGTCAAAACATCTTATAAGATTTTATAAGAATTATTGACAATTACGATAATCGTCGACTGATACTTCTAAAGCACACTCGATGAGAGATCAAGACTACAGAGATATACAAACCTTAAGTTATTGTCCTATTATCTATTTAATTGTCATTCTCATTATTATAAGGAAACTTGCATACTTAAACGACACACATTATCTGTCCAATTGCAAATACAATATTTTGATCATGGATCCAATCCATGATATTTACTAGTTGTTAATGAGTATAATTTTGAGTGGGTTTAATGTAGGTTATCTGAAATAAGAAATTTACATAAATAAATATACGCACACATATTTTACTTTGATTTAGGAATTTTTATATTAAAGTTGTCTTGCTTTGTCCACTATGAAATTCATTCCCTTATCCACTTTCAAAGTAAGAGATATACTTATCATTATATCTCAAGAAAGATATGGGATCTCCTTTCCTATCTTTGTTACATCTGAATACTATGAGAAGCTATAACTCAGATAAAAAGAAGCGGAAACTCGTTCCGCCTTACAAGATCAAGTTGCATTTCCTAATTCAGTCATTAACACCTAAGCCCACCGCCTTTAAGGTAATGTTGACCCATTGTTAATTGAACCAACCATCAACAAGAATAGCGCTTGCTATGCGCAATCCAATATCATCTCAATAATATGAGAACCGATATTGGGGTCACTACGCATGTGACCTTACTCTTTCGAGAAGAAAAGAGTCCGATCCAGTTGCACGTGTATGCGGGAGTTGTCACTTCAGATAGGTGTCTCCTACATACAATCCTTGATGATGGAACCATTCGCCTTGACGGAAGACCATGGATGTCACTTATGTAATCCTCCAGATCATATTCAAATTCTAATTAATTATTACAAATCATACTCACATAATTAATTCTTACAATGAAATAACATATCTTTTCATAATAGAGTGTTTATAATTAATTTTATCATATTAAATCAATTATCAATCCCATCAATCAAGTAACAAATAATTTTGATTATTACTTGAAGGATAGTATATTCTCAAAAAATGTATTACTTAAATTTTAGTAATTAGAAAAAATACATCATGGTCTCTTCAAGCATTATCCTTTCCATACCTGTTGTCATGGCCAGTACCGACGAGAGTGGGATAGATTGCTCACGGAGCAACATGCTACCCCAATGATCCCCAACTAGACACCATATCTACTCCAGATCAGGATAATGTGATTTGATCATATTGTATTTGAGATGATAATCATTATTTCAACTGAAGTTATACCATATATAATATTCATCAAAACCTTTTTGATAATATTATAAGAAATTTGTTAGACAAATTCCCATTCCAAGTCAACTAACAATGTTTGTTGGGATTGATGTAGCCAATTATGATCTAGATCATATCTACTCAATTTTGGTTAAGGTATTATCATTCATCTTTAAATATTTCACAAAGTATTTATCAATAATTATTTTAGGAAATTAGCCATTAATTTTCAGTAATTGATTAAATGACAACCACAAGATTCTTGATTGGGAAAGTAATTTTCAACAACGATCCCTATTTACAAAAATTAGCATATCTCAATCAATCTAAATCCAAATTACGCAAAACAAGTTTACAAAGTTTCTTTATTTGATTTACAATAGAATTCAAGTAATTTTCATGCATTTTAACGTGAATTAAGATCGTGATTAACTCCTTAAACACGTCTGAATTTCGTAATCCTGTAATAGTAGATACATGTTCAACAAAAAAGGTGTAACTTGAGCACACTGATTCCAAATCACGCAAAATCAAGTTTTATGTTTTACTTATTTAATGGGGAACACAATTTTAAGCAGGGCAGACTAATCATGCAATACATGGATGCGGGAAAATGCGACGAAAAATGCAAAACAAATTTTATACGCCCATATTGTCTTAGATTTATGGATCCAATCCAAAACCACTCAACCTAGCTCTGATATCACTTGAAGGATATGGAAAAATCCTTAAGAGCATCACATAAGCGTGAGGATCGCATCATGTGAAATCAGGAGCGATTAGCCACACTAGTTTCTCGGGGTAGCGGAAATAAAAAATTTAAACGATGAAACCACATGATCAAAGAACACTTCTCTGATTGTTTCATCTAAACCACAAACAAGTATTAGGTTTACCTCTTGAAACGTGGTTTCGATCGAGTCTCTAAAGAGTAGACCGCCTATCTCATATCTAACCCATCGAAGGAGACGCTTGCGTGCGTGGGGATGAACCATGTGCTTTTTGGAATCCAAATTTTTGTTCTGAGCGGCAAATCTCCTGATCTCGCTACAAGAGATCCGATATCTTCTTCACGAGCGAGGCAAACCGAAGGAGACAGAGATCCATGAGAAAACGATCTGACAACATAACGACAATGCGACAATGATGGAAACTCTCTCCAGAGCTACATGGTGGATGAACACAATAAGAGAGACAGAGAGAGATGGGGTGTGCATGAGAATGAGAGAGAGAGAGGCTAGCCATTTATTGTCTACAATTTGTGTCTAAGAAAAGGCTAGGGTTACCCTTCTATTTATACTACTAGGAACATACTCCCCGCGCTTCGCGGCGGAGAAAATTTAATTTGGATAGTTATATTTACTCGTGGGGATTTTTATGAACTAATGTATTAGTAAGAATTATGTATAAAAATTATGTCATGAGTAGACTAAAATCATGGAAAAGAGATATACTTAAGGTAAAAATCACATCATAAATGTTTGAAGACTTAACATGAGAGGGAACGGAAGGTCAAAATGCATTAATTAAGCTCCCGCAACTCTAAACTATAGATACTAAGTAGCTTCAATGTTCAGTATGCTTAGACGTTTCAAAATAAAAATGAGAATTAAGACATATATGCGATCAACTTTTTTATAATTTATCATTAAAAGGATGAATATGCAAGCATGATTGAAAAATTAATACTTTTGAAATACCAAGAAGCTTTTATACACACACACACACACCTGAATCTCATGTAATTGTATAAATATGCATGTAAATCGTATAATTATACATATATCTCTAAATGTTAATAGTTTATAACACTCAGACAGATAAGTATTTATATGACTCTAGATGTATGTGTATGTAATCACACAAACACCCCCACATGCTTTGTATAGTAAATTACGTACCTCTAAACATCAATTATTTTGCATTCATGTCCCTCCAATTTAATGATGTCACTACAATAAAATTGACTTAAGACAAAATAATGTGAATATTAGTTACAATATCTTGCGAAAATAAAGATAAGATATCGAGTATTATTTGTTGTCAAATTATCTTTTGTTCTTGTAGTTAGCAACGAATGCCAGACTCGTTAAATATTCATATAATGATGATTTATCTATTGCTTTATTCATTATAATTTGTATTAACCATTGCTCAGTTCAACAACAATTAGAAGAGGATGTCGACAAATAATCAATGTTATAATATTGTTGATAAGAATATAGCAATGAAGGGCATTATTCGTTTCTTATTTAAATAATAAAGTAACAAATAATATTTCTTTATTATATGTTTAACTATAGAGGATATGGTGATGAATATTAAACTATTCACTACCAAAGGTTGATTTTTTGTAATATGTTAATTTTAGTAATTTAGAAAATCAAATTTCTTATCAAGTGTATATATGTCAAAAAGTCAAATCAATAAAAAATATAGAAATAAAAATTTATGTATAGGTAAAACTATTTAAATACTTAATTCAGCTTAAAAAATTGAATAACTCACATTCAACATCCCAAAAAATATGGTACACGTTGAAAAAAATATGATGAAAATCTCTTATATTTTGGTGACTTGACATTTCAAATTTAATTGACAATACGTTGTCTTATAGTTATGATATACCTAATCTCAAGTTTAGAATTAACGTTTCATTGTTGTTACTATTCATTATCATGAATTTGTTTGGTTGAAGTCAACAATAACTCATGCAATTTACGCAAATAGTTTGATCATATAGGTCACATATTGTTCCTTTAATCATCTTAACATTAAAATATACCATAACGAAGTGTTACAACAATGAAACTTCAGGCACCAAAATGTCACTATTGTTTTCTTGATATGTATTCGATGCGGACCCTAAAATTTTAGGATCTTTCATGTAGCTCACTAAAAAAGTGGTACTAATAGAGTACAATCTTAGAAACATTTGATATATATATATATATATATATATATATATATATATATATGGAGCCCTTCTAATGAGGTGGGTCTTTCCTGAAATTCAGAAAGCCACTACCAACTTTGTAAATTACGTAACAATATTGTAAATTTGAACTGCATATTGTAAAATAATGATGATAATACAGTTATGTAAAATATATCATCCATATTGTAACAAACATTTAATGTCAAATATATTAATATTTTCATAAATCTTTCATGACATACATATTATGTTAATATTTAGTATTAAATTTATGGAGTTAGAATGTGTAAAATAAATAGAATAAATGCTTAAATTGATGTGGCTTTCCATGCATCCAGGAAAGGTGCACCTCATTGGAAATATTTCCTATATATATATATATATATATATATATATATATATATATATATATATATATATAACCATGACCATGATTTATTACAATCAGATTCTCCTTAAATGGGTATGTCATAACATATCATGACAATATAATAACACATCAAACATTATATACCAAAATATTAAGATCTTTCTTTAAGAGGCCTAGTGTACAAACCCTCCAAGTATTGTAATTTGTTGCAATCAAAATCTCATTAAAATGACTACATAAATTAAATCACCTCAGCTAAAAACAACTAAAGTTTCTTGTATTAAAATATGATTATATTTTAAGAGGCATGCATGTAAAACTTCCTATAGAATAACGAAAATAGAAGTAAATATAGTAGAGAGAAAGTGGGGTGTGAGAAAAAGAAAGAAAAGGACACTTATTACGGATGGGAATCATCAGAGAGAAAAGAGGGGGGAGTGTGGGCATTTCGAGAGAGAGAGGAATGGGGCATTTTGCAATAACGCCAGATGGAGGGTGCGGAAGGAGCTGAGATGGGAGAATGGAGAGGAAGCCGAAGGGCTTATCCACGTAGCAACAGAAGATGAAAAAACCTACTTTTAAAATATGTATCTAGATTTTGGGAGTCCATGGATTTCAATCCATGGACAACACAAATCCAATGGTGGAGATTGATTTGTATTTCTTTTAATTTACATAATTTTGTAGCAAAAATATTTGCAATGATAATTAATTCAAATTAAATTAAATATATTGAATAATCGTCAATATATTTCAATTCAACTAATTCAATCATCCATGGAGAAATAGGAAAGGAGACAAGCCTCCTTCCTTAAGAGGGGGTGGACGATCACTGATCATTTTAGGACTTGATGGTTGTTCATCGTCTATAGATAGAATAATGCTTCCATTCCATATTACATGGAATCCAATATTCATTGTATTTCTCCGTTATTTTGCCACAACTTTTGTTCTAAATTATTTCATAAAAATAAATCTAATTTATCTTGTGAACATTTCAACCATGCCATTGGAAAATTGTGAATCACATTCACAGCCCAAAATAAAATGTAAAATATATTTTCAATTAATTGTCTAATATGAATCTAATTCACATCAACATTTAAATTGTAAATGTTATTTACAAATAGCTCTCTCCTATATATTATAAATCACATTTATAATATATATGATTAATATGGATAGTGTTATACCCATTATTCATATCCATGAGAATTAAATCACATTTAATTGTTTTGGATCTCTATTCTCGTGTGCTCAAATAATATGAATCACATTCACGTTATTCACATCTTTGATAATTAAATCACATTTACTTATCTTAGATAACACTCCTTATATGTCCAAATAATATGAATCAAATTCATATGATTCATGATAATTAAATCATATTTAATTATCCATTTCTTAATGCTCGGATGCACTATCAACAATAAATTTATCGAGAACTCTTTTAAGGATAATACGCTTTCTCCGCAAATACTTGGAGATAAGGACAGAGCGATTGTACATTCTACGTACAGTGACTTGGATATTAAGATTACATCTCAAATCCAGATCTTGGGGACCTCTCATAGATGTTTGATTAAATCAAAGCCGTAAATCTAATCATCTCATTGCATCTGAATCACATTCAGATAAGTGTCTAATATTTAGACCAAGATTTGATCACTTTTCTATTAAGAGGGGTGATGAACTTGAATTTTGCCTCCTAATAGTTGAGAATTGTGGTATAGGAGATGGGATTCGGCCGATCAAAAACCACAATCTTTGAATGTTATGGAGAAATTTTCTTGGCAAGTCTGCTAAGGTCGAACACAGGGAACAATGATTTTTAGTTGTGTGGTCTTAAATTAAATTAAATAATTCACTAATTACGAAGTTAATTTCTTTGTCAGATAATAAAAAACTAAGATGGTGAATACATCAGATAATAAAAAACTAAGATGGTGAATACACATGTAAACAGAGAGAATAATTCAGCACAGGATCTAAGATTACAATTTTAATCTAAATAATATTAATCAATATTCTCGAAATTTAATTATAGATCAAAGGATATAGTTATAGAGAAATATTCAAATTGACCCAATGCTTCAGGTCAATAAGTCAATTAATACTCATAATAATTCGAAGAAAAATATCTAACCTCAAAAATTCTGTGATTTAATTCCTCAAATACTCGATAGTAATATTAAAAGAATAAATCTTGATTAACCCCCCCCGCAATAGTTAAATCCTCAAAGATATTAATATCAGTATAAGAGATTCAATTACATTCAGGTCCTCGCACGTAATCCCCTACAAATAACGTCAATGATCTTCTCAGTTAAGAATGGCATAAATATGTCAATTTCTAGCATGCATGAATTAAATTGTTCCTCAAATATTCATCATCAATAAATGTTCTTGATTTGTCTACAAGATATATAATATGAGAGAGCATGGAATAAGCTTAAAATTGACATATTATATGCTAAAAATGAAGTTCACATGAGAAAGTTATGACAAGATGAAATAGCAGGGAATAAAACGTAATAAATATAATTATTTCCTTCTTAAAACAACCATGGATGACTTATATGTAAATAATAAAGTCTGTATGGGTCTTTCTGCAATTTTCCCAAGAGGGCACGTATTTGGCACGAGGCAGGGTTTCTTTGCAATTTTCTGGAAAGGAAGGGGAACATCTGCAAATTATCCATGGTGCACGTGTGGTGCACATGCACAGTGAGGCTCCGGTCAGGAGTTGCGGTTTAGGCCACGTGGCGGACGGCGGGCGCTTTGACACCACCCAAAGCTGAGGCGTAACGTTCCGAGCCTAGGTGTCTAGGCAGAGGTTCGATCGACCATCGAGGCTAGGGCCAAGGCTCGGGTGGGGGAATGACGTGGTGGCTCATGGAACATTGGATCCCCCGATCCAAGGGTTGGGAGGATGGCGTCAGGCGGAGATGTGGTGACGGGGAGGATTTGCAGGAGATCCAGTCGACGGAGCGGGGATTAAACCCTTGGACGACATACGACACAAGGGGTGTAGGTGATGATCGAACGTAGTCAATGCGAGCGAAAGTGGAGGAACTTCAGTTGAGGGTGAAGTGGCAGTCGGTTGGCATTGGAGAGTGATGGATGATGAGGGTCTGGAGGATGGGGCCACTCAATCGTCCAGGAACACGACTGGGTTATGAGTGGTAAAGCGCCACCATGCAAGGAGGCGCGACAGTGGTTGGAGGCGCTGGACTACGATGGTCAAGACAATCGATGAAGGTGATGATGCGACTGAGCTATGAAAGTATTGAAGTGCGGTGAAGGAGCGGATGTTGGGGGAAGGTCTGGAGATGGTTGGAAGTTCGGGTGGCGTTGGAAATGTGGATGAGAGGAGGCTCGCTCCATTCGTCACCTCAACTGCGGGCAAAGGCGCGGCAAAGCTTGGTCGTTTGTGAGGGTGAAGCAACTAAAAGGTTCTCAGGGAGCACCTCGGATCACCCCATGAGGAGGTCTTCGCCTGAGATCTGGACTGTTGTCACCACCCCAGGTCTTGGGTCTCTCTCTCTCCCTCTTTCTTGCTTGATTAGCTCGATGAAGGGCGGATAGATGTGGAAGTGAGGGATGGGGGAGCTTTATAGGGAGGCACAGAAGGGCGTTACATGCATGGTTAGGAGGGAAGTTAAGACGACGCATAACGGTCACGGGACACACATGTCAGAGGAGAGTAACGACTTGGGGCTTGACTGGGGAAAACAACGGTTAGAGGGAGGAAGGGGAGGGGGAGGGTCACGTGCCTCGTACGTAACCTGTGGTAGAAAGGCTGGGTCACATGCTAGGCACGCGACCTAGAGAGAGTGGGTGAGTGGGGGTGCCACGTGTCACCCTAAAAAAAATTCAAATTTAAACAAAGAAGAAATTTGGAAAAGAAGTAGAAGGAGACCTCGAATCAAAAAATCTCCTCACGAAAGTTGTTTGTCTTGACAGATCTACAATTTTCATGAAGGACCCAGGAGCAAAAGTGGTATTTATATGAAGTGGAATTTTTTATGGTTCTCCATGTGTAAATAACCGACTTTTTGGGATTTGTAATTTTTTTGGTGGTTTAAAAGAGGATAAAAATTAGAAACAAATACGATAAAATATAAGAAAATTAATCACACACTAGTATTTTTTGGATTTTTAGTAAATAATAAAATAGGAAAATAAATAGACGTACAAAATATAAGACTTTTATACATACTCACAAAGAACACTTGGACACAATCAGTTTCTTTGATTTTAGTCTTGATCTGGATTTGGATTTTTATGACACTTAATAAAAATTTCATCAAAGAACACAAATGAAGAAAAAATAAAATTAGAATGGTTAACTATGTACAGAAAAACCCAGGTCAAAAAGCTGAAGTGCGTAAAAGAGGCCCAAAACTCAACTTTCACAAATGAGATCTGAATTTTATGAAATTGGTCTTGTTTTAATACAATTATGCATGATGAAATGCAAATACTATTTACACATATATATGTATGCTAACAATGCTCTATTAATTATTCAATGCATATGAATTTTGGGAAATAGAGCCTAATTAACAAAATTTAGCATGATGAACACGATATTCATCAAGGAGTCATTAAATTCCAGACATGTTTCATCACTCTCTCGGAATGGAAGCGTCACGGTTATACAATCATTTGTGATCACATCAATCTCAGGTATTCATAATACATGTACATCATGCATACTGGAAGACCTACAATAAACCTGAAGTTTTAGATCTATTTAGACTATCTCCTTCAGGGTTTTATCATTAAGTTTCTCCTTTGATCATTGGGAGTTGGTATCGATCATATGCTTTCTAAAACATATATCAAACCAACAAATTTAGTCAAGCCTCCAAAGTGAGACGATCCTGCATGGAATTTGATTATTAATAACTCATGAGTGAGCTCATGTCTTCTGGTATAATAATGAACATGTATGATATCTTTGAGAGATCATATTACTCATATGCCCTTATATGCACACCAACGTGCCTGTGTATAGACCTTGTCTAGGCCATCAACCTATCGATCTACCAAATGTACATACTCATACATATAGTAACACATTTGTCTCCGATTAGAGGATGTGTGCCTACATTGTGATAGCACATATGTCTTTAGTTATCTCAATCTCATTAACTCAACTCTTTGACCTAACTTATCTAACCCCACTGAATCTCTATTCCTATGCAGAGGACCTGCATCAAGAGGTCAGTTAGATATCAACCCATGAGAGAAAAGATTGTCATCTTCTACTCAGATTGGAGATCATCTCTCAAAGTCGGAAGCACTTGAAACATTTAAGAGATATTTTATATTTATGTTCTAAAAATTATAAAATTATAAATGTATTTGTATTTTATCTATTATTTTTCAAATGGATATGTCCATCAAATATTAAAAGATGTATATCATCGAAAAATATATGTGTTTGTGGATATGCAAGAATGTTTTAACATCCATTTGCATCCACATTTGTATCCAAGTTTGGAATGCTTAACAATTAACTCGGATAGGTATTTTTACCCATTTATTAATTTTAAGAAATACATATGGAATTTTTTTGCATTCTCTACTAGTTATCCCTTCTTTAGATGGGGGTGTTTACAAGCATGGTTTGACATACTTACGTTTGAGATCAGCTCTCTGTATTCCCATAGGGCGACATCTGAATATTCTATATCCAACAGACAGAGGTTGTCGGGTATCGTGGTATGGGAAATAAGGATGGAAATAGTTCGGATACAGATCGGCTATGACTATTTCATACTCATACTTGCTCCATCCATATCAAATAGGCGGATATAAAGTAGATATGAAACTAGAAAATGATATTCTCAAATGATCAGATGAATTCAGATAGAATATTCATCGAATACTAATATGAATTGGATAAAAAATGAATATGGATCGAATTCATATTGGATATGAATATTCAAATAATAATAAATTATGAATTTGGATCGAATTATTATCAAATACAAAGTGATTTTAAAACAACGTAACATTAAAATAAACAAAAACCTTGATAAAAATATGTAACCATAGAAATTGTAATCTTAAAGGAGTTGCTATACGGGGGGTTGTAACCCGAATGAGGCATGTGTTACAATTCTTATGAAGTTGAGGTAAAGAGTTGTGGTGGTCATCGGAGTTCAGGCAATGCATAGACTTGGATAGGAAAAACAGGTTTAGGTTGTTAGTTGTTTACTAAATATAATAAATATATTAGAATATTTTACAATATTTTGTATATGTTATATTTGAATTTCAAAAATTTTGTTTTTACCATATCCACGTTCGGATTGCTTTTACAACTGATATCCATATTCTATTAATATTCAAGTATAAATATCCATATTCGATAATTATTCAAATACAATAAGTTGATATTTGGAGACATCTATACAGTTTTCATCGCTGATGGAAAATAGTTCAATCACAACTCGTAATTTTGGCATAGATTGACAGTTAAAAATCCTTATCTTATATACATCTTAACTCAGTATGATCACCACCAACACACACAATTCCAAACATGTATATCCCCTTTTTTATTTGAAATAAACTTTGAAGGATTTACTTAGAATAATAAGTGTTATATATGTTTAATATTTCAGGTAAGATTGACATTCCTAACATGTCTCTTTGGAAGGGCCTATTTCAGCAACTCTAAGATCATTAAAATTCGACAGCCTTGATGGATGAGATATAAGTCTCAAGTTAATTTAAATTTAGAATGACAACACATTGATATATGATGATGTAAATCTCCCTAGTTTTGAATTCAGAAAATGAGGGAAAAGAATGGGAGCATGTAAGTTGTATGCTCCCAAGGACCATAGCCACCCCCTCCCCCCGTCACCACACACACAATTGAGGACAAAGTAAGTCACAATATTACGGACCTCAAGCAAAATAACAAAGATGAAAAACTCTCACGAACAAATAAGCAAGTAAATTAAACCACAATAGCACAAACATATTTTTAATGGAAAACCTCCAAAATGATAGGGAAAAATCTACGAACAGACACAAACCAAAACCGCTCCACTATAATCAGTGATATGCCTTTTTCCACAAAAGGCTACACAAACCGAGCTTTTCTTGTTGGTGGTTCAAAAAAAGAAACACCACCAAACTAGATAAAAAGATGTAGAAACATATTTCACCAAAATAGAGACCAACTCCCTTACCCTCCTCCAAAAGAAACTTCGTCACTACATTTTGTAGTGTTCTGCAATCTAGTACATACCAAGAATTAAAGGAGGAAGAGGGAACAACAGAAGATCTTATTCGTAGTCGCGCACAGACGTGATGAGTGGAGTTAGGACATAAAGGTTGCAATCCTAGATCTTTCTCTATTGTGTTTCTTCGAATATGATAGGTATTCATGAAGGAAGTAAATAAACTATTTATGAACTTCACAACAAGGAAAATTAGCAAATTATTTGCATAAAACAGTTTATGTTTATCATATGAACAAGAAATTTCAGCACAACGATTCGTACTTTGCGAAAACATTAAAATAGGGAAACTATTTTCCTAACAATATTCTAATATTGCAATGAATAATAAGATGAGATCATAGTTACCTCTTGAAGTGTGAGTCTCTAAAGTAAGAGACCTCCCGAATCAAGTTGAATCTACAATGTCTCTCGTAGGCACGGAGATGAATCGTGTTGCTTCCCATGATCTTGGACGACGTCTTCACGAACATTGCTTCAAGAAGAGGCGTGCATGAATTGTATGCCCTCAAGACTCTTCTCTTTCTCAATGGCATGAAATTTTTAAGGGACTAAGCTCTCCAAAACTCAAGTGAATAAAAGAGAAATTCTTACTCTCCTTTTATATACATTGTACATGTCTTTTGAAGAGTCTTCTCTTCAAGTAGACGTATGCAATGATGACCCTTGGATTGTTGATGATCAAGGGCTTAATACCAAGTCCTTGTTCAATAATACAATTTTCTCCTTATTTATCTCTACTCAGTTTAAGTAATATATGGTATGAGGTTGTTGCTAATTAATTAATCAACAAACAATACAACAATATTAAAAGCCTTATTCTCAATAGGATTCAATATAATGGTGTCTTGGGTACAACCATTTACACGCCCCATCTTAACTAAATATAGTTATGGTCATTGTCTTTTATTTATCAATCAATTATCTTGATAATCACATTATCATTATTGGAGAAATTATGTAAATAATCCTTATAGAATATGAATCATATTCACAAGCACAAAAAATGCAATTCCAATTTAAATCTATGAAATTATTGTGAATCAAATTCACATATAATTTTATGCATTGGAATTATTACGCAAATCATATTTACATCTATATTATTTGCATGAAAGATATTCATATAAATATTTAGTATTGTGAATCATCATTCACATTAATTAATGAAATATATTTTTGAATCAAGCGCAAAAATACCCTTATGAAAATATAATAATAACAACTATATAACATTGACATCTTTAAGTATGAGTCCTAATCCAATTAGGATTCATGAGATACAAATGCATATACTTGGAGATAATGTCAAGGAGATCATACTATCCACATATAGTGACTTGAAATATGGATATCAATCCAATTTCAGGGTTTATACCATTTTTAGCTTGAAATTAATACATTCTTACCAATTTAGCTTTAGATGAAACTTTGAATGAGCTCAACAAAACACAAGCTACTATATGTGAGGTCGAGAAGTATCAATGAGTTGCACCCAGCTTCCGTGACCATTTCTAATCAAAGTCCAAACCATTTGGATCTTAGAAATAAGCTCAGGGCTTATATATTTCTACTTCCGTGATCATTTCTGTTTCCAACATTTGGATATTGAAATTAGAATTAGAATTGAAAATTAGATTCAAATAAATTGAGATTTAATCCAATTAATTCTCAAATCATCAAGCTAAATGGAGCCACTAAAATCCATGACATTTCATCATTCCTTTGTAATGAAAGTGTCATGGTAAACGACATATTATGATAGAATTAACCCTAAGCATTCTCAATACTCATTCATTATTCACATCGGAAAAACTTTGATGTATCTGAAGTTCAAACCTTAGTTTAACTTTCTTCTTTAAAATAAATCAATAGATTTATCATTTTATATTTGAATGATAATATTAATCATATACTTTTCAAAAGCGTATATTAATATCTCGAATTCGTATCTCATTTCATAAACAAGATGACCATACATGGAATTCATTTTGACCCCAATTTATCTCATGAGTGAGCTTTGTCTTCTGGTTTCATCAATTATGAATATGAATGATCTCTTTGAGAGATCATACTGCTCATATATCTTAATATGTACGCTAACACATCGGTATATGGACCTTGGCTAGGTCATCAACTTATTGGTCTATCAAATGTGCATACTCAGGCATATAGATGCATATCTATCTTCAGCCAAAGGTGTGTGCTTGATCATGACAATTATGATTCAGGTTTTAGTTTATCTCGACCTCATCAAGTCAACTCTTTGACTTGATTATTTCAACACTTTCGAATGTGTATTCCTATGTAGAGGACCTGCATCAAGAAGTCGGTTGGAAATCGGTTTACAGAGAAAGATTGTTTTCTCTTTCTCAAACTGGAGATCTTTATTGAATATTACATGTTTGAAGTCAGATGTGTCCTCCCAGCTGCCATAGTATTCAGTATGGCCATGGTACATAACCCTATTTGTACAAAGGGACCTTAATAGCCAAATGTATTCATCTTTATTTATTCATTTGAGATAGACACGATAAAACAATAACTTTTATTGCATTAATGGGTCGCCAAGGGCCTACAATTCACTGTATAGCAGAAAAATGAGATGAGTGACCCCCAAGATACTTTTGTGACTCTCCCACTTGCCACCAATAATTTAAATCGATATCATGTCCTATTAAAAGAGTTGGAGACTGTAGAACGAGTCCATATGAACTTGTGGTCAAAGAACGCCGTCGGCGGTTCCGGCAAGCCCGAGTCTTGCGGGAGTTTGTTAGGACATGGGTGGGGCTAGGGCGAATAGTGCGAGGGCATTCATGCCCTATAGAAACACTTCCTCCAGGAGGGGATGTACGCACGCTCTTCCTCGCACTAGGGAGCCCTCTCCCATCTCTCCATCTATATCTCTCTCTCTCTCGCTCTCTCGCAGATGACGAAGGGCGTACGTGGGAAAGACTCTAGACTCTAGATTGGTATCAGAGCGAGGCTCCCGATCGTCGCCGCCTACGCATGATCGCTGGCGCCGCAAGCCTCCACCGTTGCCGCCGCAAGCCTCCGTCGTTTTTATCTTCGTTGTTGTGCTACCCACGGATACAAAACCCTAAGAGGAACCGAGGTAATATTTTAAATAAACCCCTGCGTTCTGGTTTAAAGCACAAGCCTTCCATCAGGCTTAATATCCTTATTTTTGTGTACTGTTCCGGTATTCGCTCTTTCGATTTCATCTTTGACTTCATACGGAATTATTATGCCGAGGAGCGAGTACTATTCTGTCGGTTCGTTTGCCGCCAAGCTATTGTTTTTGTAATTTATTTTGTCTCTAGGCTTTATAAATGCCACCGCCAAGTATTTTTTGCTTGGACTAGCGATCCCTAATTTTGTTACAAGGTAGAGTAGATTTTATATCATAGATGTAAATGAAGCCAAGGATCCATTTTGAAGTTTCAAGTATTTGTAGTTCTTGAAGGCACTACAAAGCTGAGAAGTGAAAATTGAAACACGGAGCAGTTTTTTTAACCATTTATATAGTTATTAAAAACTTAGATTAACTTGAATTGAATCGTGAATTAGGTGCATTTATCTTTCCTAAAGGATATTTTTTTTAAAAAAAGAAGAGGGTGTATTAATTAAAATAATTATTTTTTTGTGTAAATTTTTTAATGCACTAAGTTCACTTCAATCTTGATAGAGGATTGATATTAACTTGCATTGCTGATTAATTGGTTTAAAAAAATATATAAACTAATATTGTTCACATCACGGCTACTGTTTTCTTTACCTTGTTTTGTTCACATCACGGATATTGATCACTGTTTTTTTGTTCACATTTGCCTTAAAGCTATTGGTTTTAGACTTTTCTTTAAGAACACAATATCATTAATCTGTCTGCATGCTTTGACTTAAGCATTAAAAGATTACGTGTGTTTAAAGACAGATTAAGGTTGAAGCTATTGGCAGCCACGTTTTTTTGTTAATCTGAAAAGAGTTTTTTTTATTTTCACATTGATTAAGAAGTTAAGAAATCAAAGTTTATATTAAAAAAATAGAGGTGCTGGTTTTTTTATATCACAGATTATTTTTTTAAAAAAATGTTCTTTGCTTCAAGCAGTTGCTTGTAGGTAATTCATCAAGAATCAAGTTTTTAGATTTTTTTAAATCATCTGCTTAATTATTTAAAATTAATTGCAATTTTTCTGTCTTGATTTTTTCTGTTTACTCTTATAAATCACACCATCTGACATATCTTCTATATTTATTAGATAAACAAATACGACAAGCAAGACAATTGACACTAAGGTGGGGGAAAATAGAGTACCTTAATGGTACTAATTACGAATTATGGAGTAGGAAGATCTACTATGGCCTATTACACGATAGCATACACTCCATCATAGATAAACCCGGCCCAATTTTATCTGAGAATTCTACTATGGAGGAAGTTAGATCCCACGAACAGAGGGAGAAAACGGATAATAGGGCTGGGAGCTTTATGCTGACCCACATGGATCTGAACCTGATTCGGGTCTTTGAGACCTGCGAATCAGCTTACGACCTCTGGACCACGGTTAAGGAGAAATATCACTCCAAATCCCAAGTGAGCGTCCAGCTTCTTCTACACAAGTACAACTCGTATAGAATGAAGGAATCTGAAAGCGTCCTCGAGCACGTGAATAAGATGATCGTGATGGCCAAAGATCTAGCGGTTGCTGATTGTGCAATTCCGGAGAGGATGCAGATCGCAGCCATACTGGGAAGTCTCCCTCCATCATTCGACATGCTTATCACATCTCTGCGGATGAATGGCAACATTAAGTCTGTGACGGACATACCTGCACAATTGGCAACTGAGCAGGACCTCTCTAAACAAAGATCGAAAGCTGAGATATTTGATGTCGAGGAAGAAGAAGAAGCAAATGCCGTGCATGCGAAGAAAAGGCCGGGTCCCTCCTAGGCGAATTTCAAGGGAAAGAGTGCGAAATACCCACGTGGCTCTTGCTACGGTAGTGGCAAATATGGTCATTTTAAGGTCAATTGCCCCAACAAGAAGAAGCCAGGAAATTCTAAAGTGCCTGAAAATAAAGGTAAAAAGAAAATGGAATTCGCGAATGTCGTGGAATGCAACTCCGTCATCACGGATAGTGATGGATGGTGGATCGACTCTGGAGCAACCATACACATCGCCAAGACGAAGGAAGACCTGGTGGACCTCAAGGAGCTGAGCAAAGGCGAACAGAGGATCTTCATGGGGAACAACACTTACTTGGACGTAGAAGGTGTTGGGACATACAGGCTTGACCTGGGGGATAGCATTATGGTACTAAATGATGTACTATACGCCCCAGGGATACGCCGGAACCTGATATCTCTCCCAATGCATCTCAAGAAAGATTTCGAAGTCCGCTTTTATAATAAACGTATTTATCGGCAAGAATAAAAAGGTCTATGCGATGGGAAAGTTTGTGCCCGAGCATGACCGATTCTGTCTTCCTGTAATAAATTCTAGTGAATCAATGAATGTCGTTTCTGATTATTCCTTGTATTTTTTGTATGGTTATGACTTGTGTCACATGCGACTGGGTCATCCAGGAAATTCTAAAATGGATCAAGTGATTAAGGAAAATTTATTTCCTAAAATCACGGGTGCAAGGACATTACGTTGCGAACACTGTCTGACCGGTAAAATGACGAGAAACCCCTTTTCAACTGGAATTCGATCAATAAAGTTACTAGGTTTGATCCATTCAGACATCTGTGGAGCACTGAGCATCAGTACACATATAAATAAGGATTATTTTATAACATTCATTGATGATTACTCAAAGTTCTCCTATGTCTATCTCTTAGGAAGAAAGTCGGAAGCACTTGAAACATTTAAGAGATATAAGACGGAAGCGGAGACAAGATTGGGAAAATCAATCAAGGCTTTTAGGACAGATAGAGATGGGGAATATACCTCAAAGGAGTTTGAGGATTACTGTATTCAGACAGGCATTCGTAGGCAGTCTACAATGTCCTATACACCACAACAAAATGGTGTAGCAGAAAGAAAGAATCGAACTTTGATGAATGCAGTAAGGTGTATGCTTTCACACTCAGGACTCTCCAAGAAATTCTGGGGAAGGTAGTGTTGACTGCGAACTATATACAGAATAGGATTCCCACCAAGTCCGTAGAATCAACGCCATGTGAAATATAGAATGGCAGAAAGCCTGAGTTGGGTCATCTCCGAAAATGGGGATGTGTTGCACATGTTCTAGTACCGAGTCAGCTTAGGGACAAGCTAGACTTCAGGATATTAAAGTGTAAGTTTATTGGATATAGTGAACATTCTAAAGGATATAGATTCTTCCATGAAACTAAAGATCTGATCGAAAGTCGTGATGCAACTTTTCTTGAAATTCATTAAGAAAAGGAGCATGAAGTGGAGGAATCAGATCCTCTTATTGTCCTTCAGGACAATGAAGATGACTTGAGCATTAGACAAGAACTTGAGGATGATATCGATCATCCAAATGTAGAGAATGAACCTATAGAACATGATGATCCTTTCGAAGAAGTGGGTGGACCCACTCAACCTACGAGTATAATCGGCAACAAGAGACCCAAAACACGGTCCGCGTGGATGGAAGATTACCATTTCTATAGATGTGAGGCATCGTGCTACACCATGGATGGGGATGTCGCGAATTGTACAGATCCCATATCCTTTGATGAAGCTATGGCTTCGTCTGAGTCGGAATCATGGTCGGCCGCCATGAGAGATGAGTTGAACTCAATCGAGCGAAACGGTTTTTGGTAATTATGCGATTTTCCAGAAGGTAGGCAATCCATAGAATGTAAGTAGGTATTTAAGAAAAAGTACCGAGTTGATGGTACAATTGATAAATACAAAGCAAGATTAGTTGCCAAGGGTTATACTCAGCAAGCTGGAATAGATTTCCAGGAAACCTACTCTCCAGTGGCTAAATTTGCATCTATTCGGTTGATCTTAGCCATAATCACATATATGGATTTGGAATTATTCCAAATGGATGTGAAGACGGCCTTCCTTAATGGAGAATTAAGGGAGGAGATTTATATGCGACAACCTGATGGATCTCAGGTTGAAGGTCAGGAGAAAAAAGTTTACAAGTTAAGAAAGTCATTATATGGCTTGCAGCAGTCTTTACGGCAATGGTATCTCAAATTTAATGAGAAAGTTATCCAATTTGGATTTATTTCAAATAAATTGGATAACTGCGTGTATGTCATGAAGAGTGGGAGTAGGTTTGCAATCATGTCATTATATGTAGATGACATTCTGCTTGCAGGTAATGACATGCAAATGCTTTATGAAATTAAACAGAAATTGAGCAATGAGTTTGAGATGAAGGACATGGGCGAAGCATCCTATGTTCTTGGAATTCAAATAACAAGAGACAGGGAGTCAAGGACATTGAGCCTTAGTCAGGAAAGATATTTACATACTGTATTAAGAAGATTTGGAATGCAGAATAGCACTCCATCTCCAACATCACTTGTGATGGGAAAGAGACTCAACAAGAGTCAGTGTCCCGGAAAGGGGCAGAGACCTTTAGATGTACCATATGCACAAGCGGTAGGAAGTCTAATGTATGCAATGATGTGTACTCGGCCTGATTTAGCTTATCCAATAAGCTTAGTCAGTAGATATCAAAGAAATCCCGGTCCAGCACATTGGGAAGCTGTAAAGAGGATTCTTCGATATCTGAAAGGAACAGTACATCTGAAACTTGTGTATCAAGCAGAATCGCTTGAATGGTAGGCTACTCCGATGCTGATTTCGGAGGGGATGTAGATGATAGAAGATCCACATCAGGTTACCTGTTCATGTTTGGTGGTGCAGCCGTTTCTTGGGGTAACAAGAAACAAGGATGTGTATCTCGACATACACATGAGGATGAGTACATTGCATGTAGCATGGCCACCACTCATGCTGTATGGATCAGGCATTTTCTAGAGAACCTAAGCCTCGAATTGGTCAAAGGACCAATTGAACTGTATTGTGACAATCAAGCTGCGATAAGCTTGATCAATAGTGGGGCTAATAGTTCTAAAGGAAAACACATTGAGATCCAATATCACTATATACAAGATATAGTGGTGAAGCAAGAAATCACGGTAACCTACATACCTACCAGTGACATGTTGGTTGATTCTCTAACCAAGGGAATAGCAGCAGGAACATACATTAAACATGTTGGTTTAATGGGACTCATGAATGTTTGAGTCAAGGAAGAGGTTTCATAGATAATGATCTTCACATGATAAATCTCCATGTGTATACTACACGAATAGTGGGAGCATATATGTTTTTGACCACTTTGGTCAAGTGGGAGATGTAGAACGAGTCCATGTGAACTCGTGGTCAAAGAACGTCGCCGACGGTTTCGGAACCGGTGATTTCGGCAAACCCGAGTCTTGCGGGAGTCCGTTAGGGCGTGGGTGGGGCTAGGACGGACTAGTGCGAGGGCATTCACGTCCTATAAAAACATCTCCTTCGGGAGGGGATGTACACACGCTCTTCCTCGCACTAGGGAGCCCTCTCCCATCTCTCCATCTATATCTCTCTCTCATTCTCTCGCAGACGACGAAGGGCGTACCTGGGAAAGACTCTAGACTCTAGACGAAGGGCTTACAATCACTGTATAGCAAAAAAATGAGATGAGTGACCCCCAAGATACTTTTGGGACTCTCCCACTTGCCACCAATAATTTAAATCGATATCATGTCCTATTAAAAGAGTTGGAGACTATGTTTAGCACGTGTAGTTTGCCACCTGCAAAGGCATGAGTGTCACAACATGTCACCTATTGTACCTGCTACGGGCCACCTGCTACAACATCACATGGTATCATCACCTGCTATGTCAATTATGAGCCCGTCTGCTGAAGGACCACTTGCTATAGTACCACCTGCTATGGTAGTTGCAGCTCACCTGCTATGAGGCTACCTCTGGTAGCTCACCAGCCACAACATCACATGTTGCTACTACAATGCCAAACATGGTTGGACTCCATTGCAGGTGTCCCTTATGGTTGCCACGTACTATCAACACACATAGAAATACATACACACATACATATAGGGCTTTACATGCAAATAGTCATGTAACGATAATGCATCTAAATTAAAGATTCTTAGCTTAGTGTATAAACGCAACTCGACTCCGTCTTATCCCATTTCCCCATGTATACACTCATACACCCTCTTTCTTCTTTTCATTATTTTTTTGTTCAAGTTTTTGGAATTTATCTATTAAAGGAATTGAATAAATAACAATAATCCAAGATTGTAAATTTTAATTGCCACCCAAATGTTTAAACATGTTATGAGGTGCCGAGTATCTGTTAGGCAATACTGCTCACTTTTTGTTATCCTTAAACGATAACAAACCCATATCTATTTCCGATTTTTAAAAAATACAATATAATATATTTTTCATATTGGTCAAGTATTATAAAAATATGTACTCTGATTGGAAAACGGATATGAATATGGTAAGATTCATACACATGTCCTTAAATTTTAGTGTCAAGTTAGTATTCATCATGTTGTTGAGTATACCAACCGGATGTAGAAGACAACACATCATAATAACGATCGATCACCTTTCGTGACTACTGGAAATGAAAAATTACTATTAAGACAAACAAGTAGTATTCTTTGTTTACTAACTCTCTTCCTTCCCTTCTTTTCGTCTCTTTCTTGTTGTTGTCTCTCTTGTGGTTGTGGTGTTATGCCATCACCCAACCTTTCTTTTAGAAGCCGAACTACTATTGTAGATAATCTTTGTTAATCAAAGATCTCGATCAATTTTAATCCGATTAACGTAGTAATCAACATTCTCAAATAGAACTGAACGCGCAAATAGATCAATGCTCGTGAATCTTTTCACTTTTCGATTATAACTATGATCTAAAGGAGCTCCTTTCACTCGCCACTTTCTACTTCTGTTAAAGTCGTCTTTCACCATTGGAATTTATTACTTGAGCCCTCGCTCCAATTCTGACTCATCTTCCTAACAAGACAACTCAAGAAGCCAATTACTATCAACTCTCTAAACTCTCCGCTCGACCTAGCCCAACGAGACAATTACGTAAATTCCTCGAGATGTTCTTGATTTTCTAAATGGCTAGTCGGGATTTTATTTTTAGAATGAAAATCCTAGTAATAATTTATCACATCTAATCAAATCATCTAGGATGCAACAATGGATGCTCACAAGCAAATATTCGACAAACAAATATGGATTTATCATAATAATTTTAGAACTTTTTGAACTTATTTAAAGGCCGAAAATATTTGACATTCAAAACAAACTTTATATAATAAAAGAGCAAATGGACATCGTGTCACCTTCAGGAAGAACTTTTTTATAGGATTTCGTTGACTCTTGTAAAAAAAATATTTATTATTTGAAAAATTACCACAATCCATGTAAATATCAAATACACATACAAAATTTTAGATTTCTGTAAATATATATATATATATATATATATAATAAACCAACTATTATAAGTTATTGTCTTTATATCGACAGCTTACAGATTTTAAAAATCTGTATCAGCATCTTTGAATCATCAAAATTTAAAAGGAAACATCAATATACTCTTGGGTAAATTACAGTTTGGGTCTTCATCTATGGGTCAGATCCCAGAAAGGATCTCCATCTTTAAATTGTAACGATTTAGGTCCCAGAAATTTTGAAGCTCATGATGAAAATGTCCTTGTCGGGTAGGAGAGAAGGGAATGGGGGTTGGATTACAACTTCTAAACAAGGGCATATTCATCATCAGCCCCAAAAAGTACATTACGTTACGGCGTGGGGACCCTAATAATTAAAATTTAAAGATGAGAACCCATTCTGAGATCTGACCCATAGATGGGGACCCAAATTATAATTTACCCTATACTCTTTAAACGGATACCATCATATACTAACACAGATACGGATATACGTTTGCATCCGTGCAAGGAACATTATTCTGTTAGAATACTCAGACATTCTTGCTCATTTCTACACATGCAAAATTATGCATTCAACACTTGGATACCAATTTGAGGTGTAGCAAAAAAGATATAGATTTTGATACCATGATCAACATTAAATACCAGCATGGTGTGCTAAATTTGATCAGATTCTAATCAATATGATTTCAAAACTGCTAAGATTGCCAAAAACACCAGAGTAGCAGCTCCTACCTCAAACTGGACAGGACAGATCCAGGTTTGCATCTATCACAAAAGATAGAACATCCATACAAAAGCATATCGACCGACGCAACTTCCTCCTGCAGTAGTTCCATCTAAGAGGTCTCTTATCCAGAAAAAATAGAGCTTTTGTAGTTCATATCCAGGTAGCATCTGAAGAATTTCAAATGTAACAACGAGAACGAAAATCCACGTCAAGATGCATTGTGTAGTTTACCATTGTATATCATCTATGCCCGGATTTTCACCGCGAAGTCGAGACGAGATATATGTAGAAGAAAACAATGTTTTGCACTTTATAACATATTCCTTCTCAAAGAATAAAAAAGATAGCATTGACAAAGTAGGCTAGAAATACAAACCTGTAAGTTACAACTTGAGCGCGGCAATTGCTTCGGGTCTAAAATCCACTCGAAGACCCAGTATCCTACGAACCTCAGCAGGGGTCAAGCGCCAGGTCATCGTGCCAGAGTTCTCACCCCAGAAATCCAAAATCTCCGAGACCTTCTCAACATTCAGAATTGTTGTCATCTGTGTGAGGCGCGCAAACTTATCCCTCACAGGCCTCTGCGTCATACCATAGAAATGGTTCACTAGAGCCCTTGTGTCCCTATCTAGCTGGAGACTACCAAGAGGGCTGAACCGCTTCTGCATCATTAGCACTTCGAGCCTTTTCACGATGAAATCAATAACCAGATGAACCAAGGAGTCGTAATTGTTCATAGTCATTGCAGGTTGGAGCCACGCTATGTTCGTCTCGACTACATGGAGTAGCTTCTGGACCCATGGATCGTTTACTTCATATTCTTCGTATTCTGCTTCCGATATTTCATAGTTGACAATCCCAACACTGTCAATAATGGGGCGGATGCGAGGCATGATGGTTGCCACCAACTGTTCCATTCCAGCATTGAGTACCTGCTTGAAGCTGTTGTTCATCTCAGCAAGCTCTGAAAGGACAGATTTCACCTTCTCCCTATCTGCTGGCAAGGGGAATACCTGCAATAAATTGGTTATTAAAGTAGTAAAATTCATTTCTTCTAACACGCAATTGCAACTGTAAAAAGAACATGAGAGTAAAAAGCCAACGTCCAAGAACAAAAGATGACTTAGGTCACCAAAGTGTCAGAATTGTGGATGCAATGCAATACATCTGGATCGAATCCGCTACCATATCCCTTTAACGAGAGTTGACACCCTATCTTTTTTAGGAAAAAAGATATGGGGAAACTGAGAGCATACTTCCAGAAAATGTTTAATTAGACGCAAACCATTGGCTGTGATACGTACATTATGAATACAAAAATGTTGAAATTTCCGAGCACGAGAGATACTGTGGAAAATGCCATAAAACTTATACAATGTGGGCTTGGGTTTTTCCTGGTACGTTTTGCAATCTCTAATGGTTACTGATTTAATGGATTAGTGAATGAGTGTTCATATCAGGTAGTCATCCTTTGGTATTTCAAAATACAATAAATATCAATTGTAGGATTGCATGATGTTAGGATCTCTAAGGAAGGAGAAAGTTCTCGGTGGGTCGATCATGGTGGTAGTAATGGAGGGCGAAGATCTTATCATAGAGAGAGACAAGTCCTTCCTTCTTCAGAACTTCCTTCACCACATTTTGCTCTTTATGATTGTCATTCTTAGAGCGTGGGGGAGAGGCGTGGGGGATGAAGTAAGAGAGTCGATGATGGAGGGGGGAGGGGGTGGAATCGGCGGAGCTTCCGGAGGAGTCACGGGAGAGTGGGGGTTTGAGGACGACGATCACTAGGGCCTCCATGCCCCCTCCCACCCCTCAAGCACTGCCTCCTGTATCCGACAACGACAACCAACAGGAGTGGTTGCTACCATGTGAAGGCACACCCCATCGCCATCTTCAAGGCGAGACAGCAGTGCGAGGATCAATGTGCCGGCCGTAGATACGTTGCTTGTTGCTTCCCTCCTGCTCACTTCTCAATCCCATACATCACACCACCATGCCTACTCCACTCGGTTCCGCCCCTCTTCTCTCCTCCATGACTCAACATCAGCATAGCTACAAAACAACATTAAAGACTGTCTCCCTCCCCATCCAGCCGAATTTCAGCATCACTCGCCCAGTTCATCGATATCCGCACCATCATCCTCATGTAGTCGGAGGTCCACGGGGGCTCGATTGATACTCTGATCGGAAGGCAGTTTCCTCCCCGTATAATACAAGGATCTTTGATAAGGATATGAACCTTGGGAGATCACCGCTGGTTATCTCTATGGAGGAGGAACAACCGTAGGAATTTTCCACTGCCGGTGTTCCACAACAAGTTCCCACATGTGATCAAGTGGAACCATCCGGTGAACGACCACCACACATCTTCAGTAATGGGAATTGCACGAGGGAGGAGAAATTTCTTAGTCCCTTTACTCCCTCAGACGCAGATGCAGCAAAAGTGTATGGACTTCGCGGGTGCCAACGTTGTGTATTGCATCTGTGCAAGCAAGCATTTTGGATTCCACACACTCTGATGTGGAGGCCCGCTGCAAGGATGACAAGCATGTGATTGAGAGGCATCCGAGGAAGCACGGCAACGGTCGCAAGGAGCAGCTGAATCATGCGGAGGCTGAGCAGCGGAGGAGGGCGAACTTGAACCGAAGGGCTCTACGAGAAAAAAATATGTTCAGTTTTTAAGAATAACTCTAGTTAGAATGGAGGTGCATGGTATTTCTTGGTGGTTTACCTCAAAATTTTTCGTTTTGTGATCCTTACAGGTTATATTTTCCGGTATTACAGTGTATATTATGAAGTTGTTGTGGTTTTAAGTTCTGTAGCAGAGCTTCTCCCGTTCCCTCGTCATCTTCATCAACATCTTCCTCCAATCTCAAATTCACCATCTCCCTATCTTCCGCAAGAACCCAGTTACCCAGGTATGCAACAGACATGACATACCCAAGGCAAAGGAACATATCGGAGAGCGTAAAAGAAAAGTCGTGGATTGTATATAATATGAGGTAGAGGTAGAGCAGGAGATAGCAAATTTGATAGAGGATGGAAGCAGTGGTGGCAAATTTAATGGACTTAGTGTTGGAAATGCGAGCCCACGGCGAGCCATTATGCAATAAATGTTATTGCACATATCATTCCCTTATCTGAAATGAAGAATGAATAATTTGTATAATAGGTCCCTTAGTACAATTAGGGTTATGTACCATGGCCATCTTAATAATCATACAGTTGTTGATTCAACTGTTGAATCATAGAGGCTAGTGCTTGGATGAATATCTAAAGAGTTAGATTGAGGACTCATCAAGCACCGTCAAATGATTATTAAGAGATGATCTCCAGCCTGAGTAGGAGATGGCAATCCTATCTCTGAAGGTTGATATCTGACTGACCTCTTGATGCAGGTCCTCTGCATAAGAATAGAGATTCGGAGGTGTCAGATTAGTTAGGTCAAAGAGTTGACTTAATGAGATCGAGATAACCAAAGTCCTATATCGTATGCTGTCATGATATAGGCACGCATCCTCTGACCGGAGACAGATGTGTTACTATATGTCTGAGTGTGTACATTTGGCAGACCAATAGGTTGATGACCTAATCAAGGTCTATACACCGGCGCGTTGGTGTGCATATAAGGGCATATAAGTAATACGATCTCTCAAAGGGATCATACATGTTCAGTTACTGAACCGGAAGACATGAGCTCACTCATGAGATATTGGGATGAATCAAATTCCATGCGCATGGTCGTCTCGCTTTGGAAGCTTGACTGAATTTGTAGGTTTGATATATACTTTTAGTATATGATCAAGACCTAGGTATGATATACACTTTTGGAAAGTGTCTGATCGATACCAACTCCCAATGATCGAATGAGAAACTTACTGATAAAACCATGAAGTAGACAGTATAAAGTTGATCCGGTACTTCGGGTTTAGTCTGAGTCTTCCAGTATGCAGGATGTACAGGTATTGGGAATACCTGAGGGTGATTTGATCATAAACGATTGTATAACCATGACGCTTCCATTCCTAGGGAGTGATGAAACGGGTATGGATTTTAGTGACTCCTCTCAGTAGAGAAGTGATCTGATCTTGGTCCAAGTGTTGGACATTGATTTGAATATGATTCAGATACAATGAGAAGATTAGATTTACGGTCTTGATTTAATCAAGCATCTATGGGAGGCCCGCGATCTGGATTTGAGATACGATCTCAATATCCATGTCACTATACGTGGAACAATACAATCGCCCTGTCCTTATCTCCAAGTATCTGCGGAGAGATTGCATTATTCTTGAAGGGTTCAAGAATAATTCCATAAGATCTAAGTAATGAAGAAATAATGATTAAATGCGATTTAATCATCTTGATGTGTGAAGAAATTATCCAACTTAATTAAATGTGATTTAATTAATGTGGATAAGAATAATGTGGATAGAAATATCCAATTATTCATAATATATTATAAAAGTGATTTATAATGTATTAGAGAGAGCTAATTATAATTTATATGTGTTGATTAATTATTATGTGTATTGGATACACATTGTGTAATTAATTAACAATATGAATTATATGTTGTTTTGGGTTGTGAATATGATTCACAATTTTTTCCATGGCAAGAATGCAATATTCTCAAAGATAATTGTGAATTATTTTTTGAAGAATAAAATCCAACAAATTTGTTGCAAACAAATAAGAGAGAAAAATCAAGGAGATATGCAATCTCATGGGAATCCATGAGATTGCCTTCTTGGACTCCCATAGTGGGCGGCACACCATTCCTATATGGAATGGGTGGCCGTCCAACATGGAAGGTGCATGGAGATGAAATCTCCATGCACATTCTCTCCTTATTTGTTGGGTTGATTTAGGACTAAATTATATTTGATTTTTTCAAATATATTTTAATCTAAATTTGTTGCTTTTGACAACAACAATCTTGGCCATTGGATTGACACAAATCAATCTCATCCATTGATTTTATGTGTCCCATGGATTGAGATCCATGGATCCCAAAACCCTATAGATAGAGAGGCATTCTATGCTCTCTAAGGACCTGCAATATTGGAGCTCTCTCTCTCCCTCATTTCTTCATACACGCCAGCCCTCTCTCCCTCTCTTGTTGGTGGCCGTCCACCATACCCTAGAGAAGGGAATCGTCGTCGCCATCGCCACCGCGCTGCCGCTTCGACGTTCTTCGGTTTCTCCGTCTTCTTGGTGTGCTACGCCCACGAAGGAGACGTTTGATCTCGTGCGACGAGATCAGGAGCAACCACGCTTGGATCATCTTCTTGGATTGCGAGGACAACGCGGTTCATCCCCGCGCTCGCAAGCGGTCTCGCCGACGATCGGACTTGAGACAGGAGGTCTCTTTCTTTAGAGACTTGATAAACCACGCTTCAAGAGATATTGCATTATACTTGTTGTGGTTATAGATGAAACGATCTGAGAATGGTTCTCGGATCATGTGGTTTCATCGAATAAATTTTTTTAAATTCCGCTGCACCGAACAACTAGTACGACTAGTCATTCTTCGTCGTATCCGATACGACGATCGCGCTTCCGTGATGCGCTTGAGGATAATTTCATATCCTTCACTTAGAAGAGCACATATTGTCAAACTTTTAACTGTTTCCATCAAAGTTCAATAATGAATGGAACATAACACAAGGTCATGCCATATAATGGTTAATAACTATTCAAGGTTCTAAGTGTAATTCGAAATTATAGAGGGTTCAATACATAATTATGAAAGTTTGGAGGGTCATAGATGTAAAAGTCCTTAAAAGTTCACTTATAATCTCTATTTCCCCACAACTTTCTTTGCAAGTCCATTGTTGGCCACCAAATGCTCAATACCAAAAAACATGACAGGTCTAGTGACTGTGGACTGCTCCACAACAGTTACCTTTCGACTCTATTGAGAAAAATGAATGATTTGTTTATTCATGAAATCACATGACTCTCTTATATAGGAGAAAAATCATGGGTAAATATCAAGAAAGGTGCATAACAAAAATAAAATAAGGAATAACACCAAAGATGTACAGTAATCTCAATACTCCCCCTCAAGCTGGAGCATATATGTCTATCATGCTCAGCTTGGAACAACATCTTTGGAAAGGGCCTCTAGTAAGAGCTTTGGTGAATACATCAACAGTCTGATCTCTAGTAGAAACATGAGAGGTGGATATGAGACCCTTCTGAATCATATCTCTGGTACAGTGGCAATCCACCTCTATATGCTTTGTATGTTCATGAAATGCAGAATTATTTGCAACAAAAAGTGTTGCATGACTGCCATATAGAAGTTGCATAGGAAGAGATACATCAACTGCAAGATCTGTCAAAACCGACCTCACCCACATCATCTCCGTGTTTCCTTAAGCCATGGCTCTGTATTCGGATTCTGCACTAGATCTAACAACCACTGTCTGCTTTTTACTTTTCCATGACACGAGTGAGCTGACAACAAATATAGCATAGCCAGAAGTAGACTTCTTATGCCTAGGGCATCCTACATAATCTGCGTCTACACATGCTGTTACATCAAGAGAAGTGCTTCTGCTGAATATAAGACCAATTCCTAGTGGACTTCAAATATCTCAAAATCATATAGACAACATCCATATGGACCTTCCTAGGTTGTTCCATGAACTGGCTCACTTTGCTCACGGTAAAGGATATGTATGGCCTAGTGATGGTAGCATATAGAAGTTTCTCAACCAGCTCTATGTATCTCCTCTGATCTACCTCCTCAGTATCATCATCATATAGTCTCATACTTGGATCCATAGTAGTAACATGTTTGCACCCTATCATGCATGTTTGTGGAAGAAGATCAGTAACAAACTTCCTCTGGGCCATCATAAGACCACGTTGGTTCCTGACGAACTTTAATCCAAGGAAGTATCGAAGATTGCCAAGGTCTTTGGTCACAAACTGCTGACCTAGGAACTCCTTGGCCACCTGAATGCCCTGCTCATCATCACCCGTGACAATAATATCATCAACATAGACGAGAATAGCAACAATACCTCTCTATGTCCTCTAGACAAAAAGTGTGTGATCCGTAGTGGATCGGACAAACCCCTGATGCTCTATCAATTGTGAAAGCTGATACCAAGATCTGGGACTCTGTTTTAGGTCGTAGATTGCCTTATGGAGCCTACACACTTTCTGAAACTCCCCCTCAACAGTATACCCTGGTGGTTGCTGCATATGAACCTCCTCATGTAGATCTCCATAAAAAATGCATTATTCACATCAAGTTGGTAAAGAAACCAGTCCCGTAAAACAACTGATACGAGAATGCGTAATGTTAAGTGTCTGGCCACATGAGAGAAGGTATCCTGATAATCCACCCCATAAGTCTGGATGAATCCACTCGCTACAAGCCTTGCCTTGTAGCGATCCATAATGCAATCTGCTCGCTGCTTCACCATAGATATCCATTTGCACCCCACAATAGATGCACCTGGTGGGCAGAAACAACACTCCAAGTACCACGAGACTGTAAAGCAGCCATCTCCTCTTCTATAGCAAGTCGCCAACTGTTATCTTGTATGGCTCCTGATATGTTAGTGGTATAGTAATAGCTGAGAGGCCCATAAAAGCTTCCAGTATTCTTTTGAAAGATGGTCCAAGGAAACATGCACAACTAGAGGTACAGTAGCACAGTTGCGACATGGTTTCCTTAAGGGTGTGTTTGGTATGCGGGTTAAGGTGGGTTAAACTGATCGGGGGTAGCCCGTTTTTGTGTTTTGGTGTTTGGATAGAGGGTTAAACTGATGGTGGGTTTGAAGTGGTTTGTTGTGATATGATTGTATTGAAGTTTGAAAAAGTGAGTAGTTGTTGTGATGTGATTGTATTGGAGTTTGGAAAAGTGAGTAGAAGTGGAGTAGTTTATAATTCTTTTTTTTACTCCAAAAAAAGGGGTGTCTGTCAAAGGTGTTCACCCCAATCTATTAAAAAGAAACGTAAAGAAAAGACTACAAAAACAAGGCGGGAAACAACACTCAGGCTCCCACGTGTTAGCGCACAGCTAACACCCCAGATACAAAGCAAGAGAACCAGACAACACCTAGCTAATACACCAATCTGCCAGAAGATGCGTAGCAATGGTAATAATATTTTCCTTGTAAAAGTGTTGGCCCTTGAAGATGGCCTCATTTCTCCCTAGCCAAATGCCCCACAATCTCGCAATCGGGGCCAACAAAGCCTTTCTATCCCTGTCCCTGAAGCTCATCAAGCTAGTGCAAAAACCGACCAAGCTGTCAGAGTTAACCCAATCGAGGTTGTCCCAGAGATCACGAACCAATCTGCAGTCGAAGAATAAATGGTCGATGGTTTCTCGCTCCGCGTCTCAAAGCCCGCAATTAGTACCCACGTTCGGAATAAAACGCGCGCAGCGGTCACGCGTAGGAAGCCTCCCCCTGCGCAAAATCCAAAGGAAGAAGCCAATGCGCTCCGGAAGCTTCAAGGACCAGAAGAAGCTGCAATCACGCACAAGAGTAGTGTCGCCGACCCGAGGACCAACCGCAAGAGCAAGATAAGCCTTCCGCGTGGAAAAGTACCATTCTTCCAAGCCCAGTGATCACGGCCAACGTTAGGCTGGATCGCGTCTGCAAGCAAGCCCAAGAGCGAGAGAAAGTCTTCCACATGCTGGTTTGAGAAATTTGCAACAAAACGAGGACTCCAGCAGCTGTCCACCCAGCACGATGCCACTGAAGCATCCTTCTCTTCCACCAAAGCAAACAAGCGAGGAAAGCAATCCTTCAGAATACCCTTCCCCGACCAATCATCGGTCCAAAAACGAAAAGAATCACCCATGCCCAACACCGGTTTGAATAGGAAGAGATTGCTAGTAAAAACTCCGACCACCCCGTGCCAGAAAGGAGAGACGTGCCCGTGGGCACTTCCCCGAGGAGCACCCAACAACACCTCGCCCAAAAGCTCCCGCAAGACGTTAATCATGAAGTTGTCGTCGTGCCCCCAAACCCTATAAGCCCACTTCAACATGAGGGCTTCGTTAACAGCATCCAAGCGCCGCACTCCCAGCCCACCCTCCCGTTTAGGCCGCGAAACATCATCCCACGCCACCAAGTGAACCCCCCTTCTCCCCTCCCCCTTCTTGCCCCACAAGAAACCCCGCATACAACGCTCTAAACGCAACCGAACCCCCTTAGGCAAGCAACAAACCGAGAAGAAATACAAAGGAATGGAGGAGAGCACCGCTTTAAGGAGGATCAGACGCCCCCCTCTCGAAAGAAGAGCCGCTCGCCACCCTGCTAGGCGAGCCTCCATCTTCTCCACCACCGGCCTCCAATCACTGAGCCTGGCGCGACCCACAGTCAAGGGCAAGCCAAGGTAATCGAAGGGGAGGCCACAAGGAGAAGAACCCAGCACCCGGCCACACTCCACCGCCTCCGCCTGCGACATCCCGAAGGGGATCACCTTAGATTTGGCCCCATTAATCACGAGCCCCGAAAGCTCGCTGAAAAGCTCGAGTGAATGTCATACCGGAGACCTCGTCAAGGCCACCCTCGATGAAGCAAAGGATGTCGTCCGCAAACTGGATTAAGGGGACGTGGAGAGACCCAACAGAGCAGCCCCTAGTCAGCCCCACACTGATAACGTTGTCAATCATACGAGCCAAAACATCGGCCGCCAACACAAAAAGGAGGGGAGCGAGAGGACACCCCTGCCGCACCCCCCTCCTAGGTTGGAAGAAACCCCCAACCGGGCGGCCATTGAGCAAGACCCGAGAGGGAGGCCGTAGTCACGCACCTCCTCACCCACGAGATCCAAGCCTCCGGGAAGCCTCTCCACCTCAAAGCGGACCACAGGAAACGCCAATCAAGAGTGTCATAAGCCTTGACGAAGTCAATCTTCCCCAGAACTCCCATCTTATTGGACTTCTTCCAAGCCGCGACCAGCTCAGAAGCCACCGCGAAGCAATCCGCAATCTGCCGCCCCTTGATAAATGCGGCCTGAGTTGGAGAGATCAACGAAGGAAGAAGAAGAGCAAGCCTCCTCGCCAAGACCTTGGCGATGATAAGGTAGATCCCATTCGAAATAGAGATAGGCCTAAAGTCCTCCACGCGATTAGCCGCGGCAGACTTAGGGATCAAAATAATAAGGGCCCTATTAAGTTTATCAAAACCATTGTTCCCGCCACAGAATTCATGAGCGACCTCCAAGACGTCATTGGCCACCACGTCCCAAAAATCACGGTAGAAAGCAACGGGGAACCCATCAGGGCCTGGCGAGCCATCCGCGTTAAGGTCCCAGACAACCTCCTTGAGTTCAGCCAATGAGATCGGCCTAACCAAGGCCTCAGAGTCCACAGGCGATAAAGAAGGGGCCCCACGTCCCGACCAACGCCACCTGCGTTGCGAGCGACACCCAAAAACAGACTTGAAATGATCCGCCATGACCTCCCCCAACTCAATATCCCCAGTAACGAGGGATCCATTAACCATAAGAGAATGGATAGAATTGAAACGCCTTCGTCCACTAGCCACCCGGTGAAAGAAGGCCGTATTAGCGTCACCCTCCTTGAGCCACCTCAAGCGCGAGCGTTGTCGCCACTCCATGTTCCTTCTCTTGTCCTCCACTTTGACCACCTCATGCGCATCACAGCACGCTCCACAAGCTTCTCCGATAGTAAGTCTCTAGAATTTTCCGTTCCATCCAACCGAGCAATGACATCCTCCGCCGCCGCCTTTGCCGCCACACGAGCCAAACGCGAATCCTTTTTGAAAGACGCCAGGAGTCGCCTCAGAGAAGCAAGTCTAAGATCAAATCTACGAGCCGCAGTTCCGAGAAAGGAAGAGTGAAGCCGGTGATTCGCACCAAGTCCTTGAAGCCTGGCTCCACAAGCCAACACTTTTCATACCGAAATAACCCCCTCAGCCTGAGGTCCTCCCCGGAGTCCCACAAAATAGGACTATGATCAGAGAAAGAGCGTGGCCTGGAAGACACCGAGCACAAAGGGAAAGCCTCCAAAAGCTTGTTATTCGCCAAGAAACGATCAATCCTTGATCGGGAAGTATTGTTCCTCCAAGTAAAGGAAATATCCTCGGGGACCAGCCCCTCCAAGGCAAGGTCAGTAATGAACTCACGAAAATCGCAAGAGCCCGGATCCTGCCCCCCCCTACCACGAGGACGATCGGATGAGTGCGCAGTGACATTAAAATCCCCCCTAGCAGCCACGGGATGTCACCGAACTCAGACACTACATCCCGCAGCTCATCCCAAAGCTCCCGCCGGAGCACGTGACACGCTGGCGCATAGAAACAGGAGAATGCAAGCGGAGCAAGGGAGCCAGCCCGAGTCAACACCACCGAAAGAGAATGTCTTCCCACCCGCATAGAGGAGCACGAGAACACCGTCGAGCGCCACGCCATCAAGATGCCTCCAGACGCCCCAGACGCGTCCACCGTGCGAAATTGATCGAAAGCACCAGCTCTGAAAGACCTCCATAAGGAGTCATCCAACCCCGCAATTTTTGTTTCTTGAATAAAAACCAGATCACAGGCCCACTCAGAGAACCGCAAGCCCAGAGAGCGCCGCCGATCAGCGTCCCCGAGGCCTCGAACGTTCCAGGAAAGAATCTTCATAGAGAAACATCTGAGCGTCCCCCGATCAAGGAAAGTCCAGCTGCCTCCGCCACGACGTCCCGCAGCGTCTGGCAGGAGACCACCCTCGAGACACCAAGGCTTGAATGAATACGCCTCCGATAGCTCCTCCCAAAGCGGGAGCCCAAGGAGCTCCCCCCCCCCCCCCCCCACAGAAGGAGCATCGCCCATCCCTCTGCTTTCACCCACAACATCAGAGGACCCAGCAACATCGGACGGAGAGAAGCCAGAAGAAGATACCGGACCCACCGGGGGGAGAGGAGTGCGTGGTACAGGTGGGGAAAAAGGAGAGAGAAAGGGTCCACATCCATAATTTCAGAGGGCCCGCAAGCCTCCAGATCGACTCCCCTGAAGGAGCCCAAAGAAGGCTCGAGGCGCGAGAGACAATACCCGGGCTTCGGAGCTGGCGGACCCGACATCATAAGCAGTTCAGATGTCATCCACATCGAAGCCCAAGATCCGAACCGAATGGATCCGTTAAAGGTCCGCAAAGAAGGGCCGGGCGTGGTGCCCGAAACACACAACTGCAGGGAATCCGCCGACAGAAGCGAATGATGAAACGGTGGCAAATCGTCCTCGAAAGAACCCAAAGCCAACCAACCGCGTGTTGCAGAGTCCGAATGCACCACTCGAGGTGGCAAAACGACAGGGCCAGAGAAGATATACTCATCAGGCGACGCTTCGGATTCGCCCCCGAGACCCGACACGTGGCACCTGGCAGACGAAGCGCCACCACCCCGTCGCACGTCGGGGAAACCTTCAAAAGACCCCGGCTGCGCAAGGCACGTCCCCGACGACGACGTCGGAGAGACAACAGAAAACTCAATCTTGAAACTCCATCTCCCAACCTTCAGGTTTTTGAAGAAGACCTTATCAACTGCCCTGACAAGAAAGGACCTTGGGCATTCGAAGAGAATCCGAGCGCACTTCCAGTCCGCTCCTGGCGAGAGACCATCTTCCACAACAGCAAGGACATCCCCCCATGCCCGAAACACCTTGGACAAGACGGGGACCGTGCGAGAGAGAAAGGGTACACCACGCACCTCAGCCACACAAACGTCCGTTTCAGAGGTGGCTCCATCCGCGACCCTCAACCGCCTCCAAACCACATCGCCAGAGTCGCCAATGGAGAGGAGCCTTTCCCGTTGCTCCGGGGAAAGGCCACGAGCGCAGCACCGGGAATTATCTAGAAGAAAGAAGTCCCCCAAGAATCGCGGGCCCAACAAGTCCAGGACATGGGAACGGACGGCATCCCAAGGCACACCAGGACGCCTCCCCAGCCCCACCGCCGCAAGATGGCCATGAACAGCGCGCAACCTCCCCGCTTGCACTCCCAAATCATGCTCCGCCTCCCCATGCACGTGCTTCCCCGCTACCAGCACCCCATGCAAAGACTGCGACGAAGCCGACGAAGCCCCCACACCACTTCCCACCGCCACAGCAACACCAGCAGGAACACCACCCTTCTTGGGAACAACACCAACAAGCTCACCGCCCAGCAACAACGCACCGCCACCCACCACCTGCGCATCGACACCCCCGACCTTCCCCTCTCTGCCACCCACCACCTGCGCGTAAGTGCGAGAACCCCTCTCATTCAAAGCGAACAAACCGCGTCCCTCCGACCCATGCAGCCCAGCGCTCGCACGGGGCCTGGAAGAGACACGCGAAGCACCCGCCAACCAGCACGACGCCTTCCGATGGCCCACCTTGCCGCATGCAAAGCATTGAGGCGGAAGTCGACAATCGGAAACAAGATGACCATGCATCCCGCACCGAAAACACTTCCTCCCCAGCTTCTTACGCGACACCGTCACCCACTCACCCTCCCCCGCAGCCTGCTTCGCGCCACCCTCACTAACCTGAGAAGGCCCAGCACCATCCTCCTGGGTCGCGCCCTTCACCGCTGAAGCCTCCCCGGCAGGAGCCGAACCACCCTTCGATCGAACCGGAATCGCCTCGCCACCGCCTCTTGGTCTCCACCAGCGCTCCATCACCATCCCGTAGTTTATAATTCTTATATGATATGATAGTTTAATATATATTTTTTTAATAGAGTGGATAAAAGAAAATTAATTTATTTAATATATTAAAAAAGAGAAAATGCGGGACCCACTTGGAAAGAGAAATGGTGGGTTAAGGGGGGTAAACCCCTCCCTTTGAGGGGGTTTACCCCCCTACCCGAACGATACCTAAGGCGATAGGTACATCAAGGTCATCAACCTTTTTGTTCTTTGCTATCAGCTCCTGTGTAGTATCCTGTGGATCAAGCATAGCACCAGTACCATCAGTAGAAACAATGTGTTCACTACATACCTGAGGCATGCTGGATGACTGAGAAGGTGCAGGAGCAGAAGGACGAGTAGAGGACTTGCGAATGTAAAATCAAGGTAGAAACTGAGTCATGGTAGACGGAGGTGGTGGAGAAGGTGGAGGTGACTGAGACTCAACATGAGGACTTGTTAATAGAATATCGGAGGTGGAGGAACAAAGATATCCCCACCAGAGTCAACATTAGACAACCTGTCACCTGTAGGAGAAAAATACATAATAGACTCAAAAAATGTGACATCAACACTCACATAATATTTTCTCCCAACAGGATCAAAACATCTATACTCCATTTGGGTACTAGAATAGCCAACAAAGCACATATTTTACAACTCTAGGGGCCTGTTTGATTGCAAGGTTGGGCAGGGTTGGCCCAACCCTGATTACTATTCACGAGGGTACTTCCTCCTCACAGATTACTATTCACCCAGCCCAACCCAGCCCAACCCAACCATGCCCAACCCTGCAACCAAATAGGACCTAGGAGAGAGCTTGTCACGACCATGAGTAAAATTGTAGACAAAAGACACAAATCTAAAAACTCTGGGGGTAAGTGAGAATAAGTCCTTCTCGAGAAACGCAATCAAGAAAGGAATTTTTTTTTCAAAAGCATAATAGACGACATGCGGTTCACCAGGTAACATGCAGTAAGAACTGCATCTCTAGAAAGAATGAGCAGCTCAACTTTGAATCAAAGGAGTCCTTGTGACATCCAAAAGATGACGGTGTTTGCGTTCAGCAATACCGTTCTGCTATGAAGTGTAAGCACACGATGTTTGATGAACAACACCAATAGATCTGAGGAAGTTCGATAACTGTAGAGTAGAAAACTCCAAAGCATTTTCAGTGCGAATAAATTTCACATTAGCAGAAAAATATTTTTAATATCAATAAGGAAAGATTTGATAACAGGATCAGCTTCAGGCTTATTCTTCATCAGAAATACCCAAGATAATCTAGAAAAATCATCTACAGTGACCATATAAAATCGATGTCCCTGATGATCGGGAACACGACTAGGATCCTAGATATTAAAGTGAACCAACTCAAACAACTGACCATTGTGACAACTCGAAAAAGAGGAACGATGGTGCTTCCCAAGCTGACCGCCGTACACTCCAAGCTAGTATGAGTAGAGATCTGCGGAAGGACATGGCAATTTTTGCAGAGGAAGGTGTTCAAAGCGAAGATGCCACAGAAACGAAGAAACACATCCAGAAGGGATAGCAGCAACCCCTACACAAGGAGGTTGAACAAGTCTGTAAAGTCCCCTCTGCTTATGACCATATCCAATCACCTTGCCCGTGAGTATGTCCTGAAACACAAGAGAAGAAGGATCAAATATGTCATGACAATGTAAATATGTTGTAATCTGACTAATAGACAAAAGATTCATCTGAAATGCCGGAGTATGTAAGACATTTTGCAGATGCATCGAGGGAGCTAGAACAATCTCCCTCTGTCCAACAATGGGTAGATGAACCCCATTGGAAATCACCACTGATCTACCTGAAGGGATAGACCTGTAAGAAGTAAACTATGCTCTCCAAAGTCCATGATCCAGTCAGACAAATCTGAACTGCTGCTATTGGTAAGGGCATAAGCAATACTTGACAAGCTAGAAGAGGTTCTAACAATATGCGCGACGCCTGAAGAACATGCGACGAAGTAGTAGTAATCATCATCTCGTGCAGCTTGGAAACAATATCATTCATGAGCCGGGGCAGGTGTAGAAGTAGGCTCGGTCTACTTAGCAACTCGAGAAGAGGCCGTATACCCATGCTTCTGATAGCATGTCTCCTCAGAATAACCAGAACAGTGGCAATGTGAACATGGACCTCGATGACGACCTCCTCCTCGACCATGTGGTCCCCGGCCACGGAACTGAGAAGTACCCCCTCTGCCACGAGAGGCTGCCATAGCAGAAGTCTGAGCTACAGTAGTAAAGGATGTAGTAATTCTGCTCAAACTCTTGTAAACCTCCTCCATCGGAGGTATTGTCTCTCCAGTAAGAAGTTGAGTACATGTCGCATCGTACTCAGAGTCCAGAGAAGAAAAAATACTCCTGTCATAGTTGCATTCCGATACGCCTATTGTTTCTCAGTGCTAGTAGTAATAGGCAAGAAGCTACGCAACCACTCAAACACGCATCTAAGATGCAAGAAGTGTACATGAAGAGGTCAGCCAATCTGTTTGGTCGAAAAAATATCGAACTGCAACTATAAAATTTTGCTCTCATTTTTCGCCTGCCCATACGTTGTTGTTAAGATGTTCTGAATGTGCCAGAACCAAAAGAAAAGACAAGAAATGATCCATCTAGGAAGAAGATCAATGTCTTAGCTTAGACAAGGATTCTCACACCCAAGTGTATGAGGTCCTCCATAAGCCACCTAAAGACATGTGGGACCCCTTTGTCTCTATTTAATTTCGGCAAGGAATGAGACAAAGATCTTATCATTGCACTATGAAATTCAATAGACCAAGTAGGATGGTTGGCCTCTTCATTATTTTTGAGTAAGAAAACGGGGGAGCCCTCCCAAGGCGGGAGTCACCGTACCAAAATATCCATTAATAAACGAGAAGGTACATCAGTTAGATATCCAGAAATTGTACAAGTAATTACAATGAGCAAGTACATTTTCAAAGTAGAACCATTGCCCCTTAAAAATTTTATCATTCCTGCCAAGCCAAATAGCCCAGAGCGCGGCGAAGGGCTTGAAGACATCACCGGATGACCCAAGACCGACCGCCCGAATAGATCTCCAAAAATGCTCCGCATCGGATGCCCGAACCCACGGAAGCCCCAGCGACTCCCACACAATGGTCGAAGACCTGCAGCCAAAGAAAATGTGGTCCGTATCCTCCATGTTGTCCTCGCATCTATCACACATCGTATCTGTCGCACCCAACAGTCTGCCTCTTCTCACTTTGTCACATAACCGGTCTCAAAGCGAATCGATGCGACACGAGGCTGGATCTCAGTGGATCGTGGCAGCAAGGCCACTCTGCCACTTACAATGCCCCGTCACGTATTTAAGTCGTCTGCAAAGGATCCTGCCTGTCTCCCGATCGAAATCGTGTTACAAGGCTGCCGCATGCGGGTCCTTCACCGCGAAGGCATGACCAACGGCTCGGGCCCATGGGGGTGCAGACACCCCTACTAAAGGTCGGCTATCGAGGGACGAGCAACGACACCGCATGACTAGCTTGAATTCTGACTTAGAGGCGTTCAGTCATAATCCGACACACGGTAGCTTCGCGCCACTGGCTTTTACCCCAAAACCCGATGACCAATTGTGTGAATCAACGGGTCCTCTCGTACTAGGTTGAATTACTATCGCGACACGTTCATTAGTAGGGTAAAACTAACCTGTCTCACGACGGCCTCTTCATACCTACTACTCTGTTCTGAAATCTATTTTTAAGAAGTTTGATCGCATTGATCCTCTACGTAATTGCCAGTCTCATATGTTGAGATATTTATACATTCCATGTATCTCTCCTGTTATTTTTATTTCGTTCTGTCTATTCTATGTACTTTACCCATAGGCCTCTCCCTATATAAGGGAGCCTAGGGTTATGAGGAATAAATCTCTCATTGCTTTCTTCCAACATGGTATCAGAGCGACGATCCTAGTCGTACCCAAAAACCCTAACCCCACCTTATACCCATCTCCGCGTGCCGCCACCCACACACATAGCAGTCGGCGCACGCCTTTGCGCGTCAACCTCTTCATTGTGCCATCACCTATGCACCGTCGCCCACGCGCACAGCACGCAGCACACGCACGCCACCTGCGCGTATGCGCCAACCACCGTACGCCAACCTACACGTGCCGGCGCGTACTCCTGTGCTTCCGTGCTCCTATGTGTTAATCTGCACACCTCCCCGCACCGTGCCTAGCGTCGCCTAGCACAGTTCAGCGTACTCCGCGTGTTGCACCTCTACGCCCTACCGTCGTTCACCTCATTTCGTTGATGGATTTGAGGGTATAAGTCTACATATGCACCCAAATCCATGTATGTTTGTGTAGACATTCATTCATTGGTCTACGATATCCTAGTCTTCTATATCCAGCAAGATGTAGCAGCCTCAGCAGCTGTCAATACCTCTGCTACAGCTAGCACCTCAGGTACTTATGCTTTTACATATGCTTTTACATCTTGTCAAGATTCTGACAGTACATAGTGGATTATGGACTCCGGTGTTACACATCATCTATGTGGAGACAGACAATAGCTTACGTCATATAGACAAGTTGCTCCAGGGAGAACAATTGTGATAGCAAATGGGACTCATTCCCCGATTACAGGACAGGGGGAGATCACTTTGACACCTTCAATGCATCTGCAGAATGATCCAGATTTCTCTATGAACTTACTTTCTATTAGTCAGATTACGAAAGATTTGCACTGTCGAGCTATATTTGACCCATCGTCTCTTATTTTTCAGGATCGGGCAAAGCGATTGGGTGTGGCCGTAAGGGTGGTCTCTATTGCCTGGTTCAGCCTTCATATGCTGGCATCTCTTCTCATTCGTCTGGATCAATCTCTCCGTTCACTTGGCACCTCCGCTTTGTCTCCCTCTTCAGAAGATGAGTCATATGCTAACACATATTTCACCTAAATCGTCATTTCAGTGTGAAGCTTGTCAATTGAGAAAGCATCATAGGTTTGCCTTTCTCAGTCGTCAGAGTAGGAGCATTAGCTCATGTTTTGAGTTATTTCATGTAGACATCTGGGGTCCGAGTCGTGTATCTGATCACCAGGGACACAAATTTTATCTTGTAGCTGTGGATGATTTTTCTCGTTTGTCATGGGTGTTTCTTTAGAAAAGTAAATCTGAAGCAAGGGATGTGATTAAAACCTTTATTACTGAAGTACAAAATGTCTTCTCTACTTTTGTGAAGTTTGTGCGAACTGATAATGCATTGGAATTTTGTACTCGTGACCTTTCTCATTTCCTGTCATCAAGAGGGATTATTCATCAAACGTCTTGCTCTTACACCTCTCATTAAAATGGTGCTGCAGAAAGGAAGCATTGTCATCTTCTTGATGTCACTCGGACTCTCCTCATTCAGAGTCACGCACCACATTCGTTATGGGGTGATGCGGTTCTTACTGCATGCTACTTGGTCAATTGTATGCCATCATCTGCCATGAGAGAGAAAATTCCTTTTTCCATAGCATTTCCTGAGAAGGAGCTATTCACACTCTCTCCTCGCGTGTTCGGATCTGTTGCTTTTGTTCACCAGTTGACTCCTGGTCTTGACAAGCTCGCTCCTAGAGCTGTCAAATGTGTGTTTGTCAGATACTCCAGGACTCAGAAGGGATATCGGTGTTATGACCCTTTACGCAGAAAATATTATATAAGTGTTGATGTCACATTTTTTGAGTCTGTGATGTATTTCTCTCATATAGGTGATAGGTTGGCTTCATCGAATGTGGATAATGAAATCTACATGCCACCACCTCCCGTGTCTGTCATCCCTATACCTCCACCTCCTCCTCCTACTACCGAGTCCCATGCACCACTGGTTCCATCTCTACCTAAGTTTTGTACTCGTCGGACTACTTCTACTCATGGTCATCGCCCCTCATCCACGAAGCCTCGGGTTTGTTCTGATAGCAGAGCTGCTAACGATGGGTCTGGAGATGTATCTGTGCAGGGCACTTTGCAGAAGATTAGCACTCAGATGGAGGATGTTCATTACGATCTGGATATTCCTATTGCAATCCAGAAGCAGAAGAGATTGTTATAAAATATGAAGCGGAAGCAAAAACATGGAAAAGAATAAGAACAAGAAAGAACAGCGGGGTTTAACGTGGAACCCTACTCCATGAGGAGCGGGATGAAACCACGTTAGAAGTCCTCAAAGGGGCGTGTTTCTCTATTGATTTTCTCAATGGATACAGGAGGTCAGGGGCTCCTTATATAGCCTCTCCAGAGCCTCCAAGTCCCACCACTGGTCCATTTGGGACTAAACACTGGATGGGGTAAATGGATCTTCTCCAGGATCCATTTACCCTGCTACAACTCAATGTGCGCACCACCAAATACTCTAACACTCCCCCTCAAGCTGGAGCATGCAATGCTCAACTTGGACAAACATAAAGAAACTCAACTCAATGCTACAGGACACTACGGACGATATCAACCCAACGCGCACAATTGTTGCTGTCGAGGACGTTGCTTCTCATGCCGTGCAGGTGAGGAGGACGAACGGGCTGAAGTGTGAGTCTGTTGAATCTCCTCGTCGGAGAGCATGTGCTCTGAACTGCGCATGTCAGAGTCACTGCAATTGAAAAATAAGTCTCCTCGTCGGAGTACTCTGGCCTGCCACAACATGTGGACAACCGCTCCATCTCTGAAAAGGGCCGAACCGAACAAGAGCCGTGGCTGTGCAATCCTCGTCGGAGTCCACGGTCGCTGGAGAATGGAGTCTGAAAAGTCTCCTCGTCGGAGAACTGGGTCTCTCCCATCTGGCTCAGAGAATGGTGCACTGCTCTGGTGTACCTATGATACCACATGAAAACCCTTGTCAACATGGCATAGGGAATGGTCCTCTACTCTGGAGTCCCTATGGCTCACATGAAGACTCTGGCCGAACAACAACAAGAATGATGGGGACCTCTGACAATGATGGCAACATATGCTCATCTGAAAATGACCGCACACTCGCGCGTGTCTGAAACTGGAGACTCGGAACAATGATCGTCGAGTCTGAAACCGAACTGTAGAGTCTGATCATCTGGCTGGTCTGGAGACTGATATCTGAATCTGGATCTGGAAGAAGAACAGACCTGTGACTCTACATATACTCCCCCTTTCTCCCATACTTGTCGGAAAACATGAATATCGATAAAGTTGGGAGAAGACACTATAAAAGGGTTACAAAATACCAATAAGCAGTTCGGCTTTCAAAACATTCATCATTTTTTTTCTCGAATTTTTTCTCTTCTAAGCCGTTTCAATTTTTTTACGGCTTTTGCTTCGCACAAAAAATTTTTTTTGAAAGAGCGTACGGCTTTTTATTTTGTACACGTCTCTTCTTTTCTTTTTCCTTTTTTTTCTTTTTTTTAACAAACCTCTTTTTTTAAGGAAACATACGGCTCAAAGAGCCCCTCCTCTCTCTCTCTTCCCCTTTTTTTTAAATACAACAAAGCCCACTTGGACTTCTCTGTCAACATAACCCCTAAAAAATTTTTTTAAATAACCGGACCCCGCTAGGGTTCCCACAACGGGATGGGAAATCCCTTTCCAAGCCGCCGCCTCCTGTTGGGATGTTGAGATGAACGAGCGCCGACTGGGGCTTCGTGGCCTTGCGCCTGGAGGGTGGCGATCACGAAGACGCCTGTGAACGGCGGGAGATGCTGCCTGAATGCGCTCGCGCCGCGTGGAGGGCGTGTGGATTGCTTCGAGATCGCGCCGCCATGGATGGGAGCACCGCGCGCTTTGCGCGAGGAGATGCGGCGATGAAGAGAGGCGATCTGAAAGATGCATCGCCGTCGATGGGATGGAGGCACGTGAGGGCCAGGGCGCGCGAGGTCGAAGCAGCCGATGGTTTCCCCGAATGCGCAGGAGGCGCGTAGGGATTTGGATGGCGCGCAAGGTTGCGCCGCACAGGAGGAGGGCGTGGTTCGCCTAGCGCACGATGGAGGAATAGTGGGGCTTCAACGCTCTGGACACTGGAGCGCGTGCGAAGGCGATCAGGGCGCGAGAGGTGATGCGCTCTCTGGACACGGGGAGCGCCTGGACATCTTCGGCTGCGCGCGTGGAAGAACTCGTCGCGAGGAGCTTGCGCGTGATGGAGGCCTGCGCATGGAGGAACTCGCAGCGAGGAGGCTCTATGCTGTGCGGAGGGTAGCGTCGCCTGTGATGGTGTGGCCGCCTGGAGGGCACCGCCGCCTTCTGGAGAGGAGGGCACACGCTTCTATGCGCGTGCAGCGAGAACTGCGATGGGGTTTCGTGCGCACGATCTGTGTGTGGTGCGCAAACAGGAAGGGGTTGCCGCTCACGTTGGGTGGACTCCGCTGGAGAGGTGAAGCCCGCTAGAGAAGATGCACCTGCTGTGCCGCAAGGAGGAGATCCGGAGATTGCGGAAGGAGGGTTTTCAAGGGAAACCCTAGAAGCTTCTTGATCATTCACGATCTTCAGAAATAAATGATCATCTTTGAACTATGCAGAAAATAGGGTTTCAAAAAACCCTAGAAAATGAATCTTGAACAAACCAATAATCAACATAGAATCTCGAAAAATAAAAATGAAAACCTCGAGAATCGACCCGCTCTGATACCATGTTATAAAATATGAAGGCGGAAGCAAAAACATGGAAAAGAATATGAACAAGAAAGAATAACGGGGTTTAACGTGGAACCCTACTCCATGAGGAGCGGGATGAAACCACGGGAGAAGCCCTCAAAGGGGCGTGTTTCTCTATTGATTTTCTCAATGGATACAGGAGGCCTGGGGCTCCTTATATAGCCTCTCCAGAGCCTCCAAGTCCCACCACTGGTCCATGTGGGACTAAACACTGGATGGGGTAAATGGATCTTCTCCAAGATCCATTTACCCTGCTACAACTCAATGTGCGCACCACCAAATACTCTAACAGAGATCTTGTGTGTCCTACCCCCTAGCCTCTCAGGTCTCACAAGGGATTTTCAGAAATTTGCAGAGGCTTTATCTGTCGTGGAAATTCCACGAAATTATGAAGAAGCATTGAAAGATGGTCGTTGGTGATTGGCGATGGAAGAGGAGATGGCTGCATTACAGTCCCGTAGTACGTGGAGTCTTGTTTCTGCTCCAGTTGACGCGTCTGTTGTGGGATGCAAATGGGTGTTCATTGTGAAACACCGAGCGGATGGCAGTGTGGATTGTTTTAAGGCGAGACTAGTGGCGCGTGGGTTCACCCAGACATATGGGGTGGACTATCAGGATACCTTCTCCCTCGTAGCCAGGCACTCTACTCTGCATATAATTCTCTCAGTTGTTGTGGCACGTGATTGGCCCCTGTATTAACTCGATGTCAAGAATGCCTTCCTTTACAGTGACCTACAGGAGGAGGTCTACATGCAGCGGCCATTGGGGTTTGCTGCTGAAGAGGAGTGTCAGAAGGTATGCACACTACACAAGGCTATTTATGGTCTTAAGCAGAGTCCAAGAGCATGATTCCAGAAGCTCTCGGATCTAATAAAGCAACATGGGTTTGTGCGTTCAACTGCCGATTACTCCTTGTTTGTACAGAAGACGCAGAGAGGTACTATTGTCACTCTTGTGTATGTTGATGACATTATTATTATTATAGGGAATGACAAGCAGGGTATTCAACGCGCCAAGGACTTCCTAGGTCAGCAGTTTGTGACCCAAGATCTTGGACATCTACGTTACTTCCTTGGTTTGGAATTTGAAAGGAACCAGCGAGGTCTTGTGATGACTCAGAGAAAATATGTTTCAGACCTCCTTACAGAAACAGACATGGTATACTGCAGACCTGCCACTACTCCCAGAGATCCAAGCATGACGCTATACGATGATGACACTGAGGAGGTCGACAAGAGGAGATACAGGGAACTTGTTGGTAAGCTACTATATATGACCATCACCAGGCATGACATATCCTTTGCTGTGAGCAAAGTAAGCAAATTTATAGAACAACCTAGGCACGTACAGATGGATGCAGTCCATATGATTATGAGATATCTGAAGACATCACCGGATGATCCAAGACCGACCGCCCGAATAGATCTCCAAAAATGCTCCGCATCGGATGCCCGAACCCACGGAAGCCCCAGCGACTCCCACACAATGGTCGAAGACCTGCAGCCAAAGAAAATGTGGTCCGTATCCTCCATTTTGTCCTCGCATCTATCACACATCGTATCCGTCGCACCCAACAGTCTGCCTCTTCTCACTTTGTGACATAACCGGTATCAAAGCGAATCGATGCGACACGAGGCTGGATCTCAGTGGATCATGGCAGCAAGGCCACTCTGCCACTTACAATGCCTCGTCACGTATTTAAGTCGTCTGCAAAGGATCCTACCTGTCTCCCGATCGAAATCGTGTTACAAGGCTGCCGCATGCGGGTCCTTCACCGTGAAGGCATGACCAACGGCTCGGGCCCATGGGGGTGCAGACACCCCTACTAAAGGTCGGCTATCGAGGGACGAGCAACGACACCGCATGACTAGCTTGAATTCTGACTTAGAGGCGTTCAGTCATAATCCGACACACGGTAGCTTCGCGCCACTGGCTTTTCAACCAAACGCGATGACCAATTGTGTGAATCAACGTGTCCTCTCGTACTAGGTTGAATTACTATCGCAGCACGTTCATTAGTAGGGTAAAACTAACATGTCTCACGACGGCCTCTTCATACCTACTACTCTGTTCTGAAATCTATTTTTAAGAAGTTTGATCGCATTGATCCTCTATGTAATTGCCAGTCTCATATATTGAGATATTTATACATTCCATGTATCTCTCCTGTTATTTTTATTTCGTTCTGTCTATTCTATGTACTTTACCCATAGGCCTCTCCCTATATAAGGGAGCCTAGGGTTATGAGGAATAAATCTCTCATTGCTTTCTTCCAACATGGTATCAGAGCGGCGGTCCTAGTCGTACCCAAAAACCCTAACCCCACCTTATACCCATCTCCGCGTGCCGCCACCCATACACGTAGCAGTCGGCGCACGCCTCTGTGCGTCAACCTCTTCATCGTGCCATCACCTATGCACCGTCGCCCACGCGCACAGCACGCAGCACACGCACGCCACCTGCGCGTATGCGCCAACCACCGTACGCCAACCTGCACGTGCCGGCGCGTACTCCTGTGCTTCCGTGCTCCTGTGTGCTAATCTGCACACCTCCCCGCACCGTGCCTAGCGTCGCCTAGCGCAGTTCAGCGTACTCCGCGTGTTGCACCTCTACACCCTGCCGTCGTTCACCTCATTTCGTTGATGGATTTGGGGGTATAAGTATACATATGCACCCAAATCCATGTATGTTTGTGTAGACATTCATTCATTGGTCTACGATATCCTAGTCTTCTATATCCAGCAAGATGTAACAGCCTCAGCAGCTGTCAATACCTCTGCTACAGCTAGCACCTCAGGTACTTATGCTTTTACATATGCTTTTACATCTTGTCAAGATTCTGACAGTACATAGTGGATTATGGACTCCGGTGTTACACATCATCTATGTGGAGACAGACAGTAGCTTACGTCATATAGATAAGTTGCTCCAGGGAGAACAGTTGTGATAGTAAATGGGACTCATTCCCCGATCACAGGACAGGGGGAGATCACTCTGACACCTTCAATGCATCTGCAGAATGATCCAGATTTCTCTATGAATTTACTTTCTATTAGTCAGATTACGAAAGATTTGCACTGTCGAGCTATATTTGACCCATCGTCTCTAATTTTTCAGGATCGGGCAAAGTGATTGGGTGTGGCCGTAAGGGTGGTCTCTATTGCCTGGTTCAGCCTTCATATGCTGGCATCTCTTCTCATTCGTCTGGATCAATCTCTCCGTTCACTTGGCACCTCCGCTTTGTCTCCCTCTTCAGAAGATGAGTCATATGCTACCACATATTTCACCTAAATCGTCATTTCAGTGTGAAGCTTGTCAATTGAGAAAGCATCATAGGTCTGCCTTTCCCAGTCGTCAGAGTAGGAGCATTAGCTCCTGTTTTGAGTTATTTCATGTAGACATCTGGGGTCCGAGTCGTGTATCTGATCACCAGGGACACAAATTTTATCTTGTAGCTGTGGATGATTTTTCTCGTTTGTCATGGGTGTTTCTTTAGAAAAGTAAATCTGAAGCAAGGGATGTGATTAAAACCTTTATTACTGAAGTACAAAATGTCTTCTCTACTTTTGTGAAGTTTGTGCGAACTGATAATGCATTGGAATTTTGTACTCGTGACCTTTCTCATTTCCTGTCATCAAGAGGGATTATTCATCAAACGTCTTGCTCTTACACCTCTCAGCAAAATGGTGCTGCAGAAAGGAAGCATTGTCATCTTCTTGATGTCACTCGGACTCTCCTCATTCAGAGTCACGCACCACATTCGTTATGGGGTGATGCGGTTCTTACTGCATGCTACTTGGTGAATTGTATGCCATCATCTGTCATGAGAGAGAAAATTCCTTTTTCCATAGCATTTCCTGAGAAGGAGCTATTCACACTCTCTCCTCGCGTGTTCGGATCTGTTGCTTTTGTTCACCAGTTGACTCCTGGTCTTGACAAGCTCGCTCCTAGAGCTGTCAAATGTGTGTTTGTCAGATACTCCAGGACTCAGAAGGGATATCGGAGTTATGACCCTTTAAGCAGAAAATATTATATAAGTGTTGATGTCACATTTTTTGAGTCTGTGATGTATTTCTCTCATATAGGTGATAGGTTGGCTTCATCGAATGTGGATAATGAAATCTACATGCCACCACCTCCCGTGTCTGTCATCCCTATACCTCCACCTCCTCCTACTACTACCGAGTCCCATGCACCACTGGTTCCATCTCTACCTAAGTTTTGTACTCGTCGGACTACTTCTACTCATGGTCATCGCCCCTCATCCACGAAGCCTCGGGTTTGTTCTGATAGCAGAGCTGCTAACGATGGGTCTGGAGATGTATCTGTGCATGGCACTTTGCAGGAGATTAGCACTCAGATGGAGGATGTTCATTACGATCTGGATATTCCTATTGCAATCCAGAAGCAGAAGAGATTGTTATAAAATATGAAGCGAAGCAAAAACATGGAAAAGAATAAGAACAAGAAAGAACAACGGGGTTTAACGTGGAACCCTACTCTATGAGGAGCGGGATGAAACCACGGGAGAAGCCCTCAAAGGGGCGTGTTTCTCTATTGATTTTCTCAATGGATACAGGAGGTCTGAGCTCCTTATATAGCCTCTCCAGAGCCTCCAAGTCCCACCACTGGTCCATGTGGGACTAAACACTGGATGGGGTAAATGGATCTTCTCCAGGATCCATTTACCATGCTACAACTCAATGTGCGCACCACCAAATACTCTAACACTCCCCCTCAAGCTGGAGCATGCAATGCTCAGCTTGGACAAACATAAAGAAACTCAACTCAACGCTACAGGACACTACGGACAATATCAACCCAACGCGCACAACTGCTGCTGTCGAGGACGTTGCCTCTCATGTCGTGCAGGTGAGGAGGACGAACGGGCTGGAGTGTGAGTCTGTTGAATTTCCTCGTCGGAGAGCATGTGCTCTGAACTGCGCCTGTCAGAGTCACTGCAACTGAAAAATAAGTCTCCTCGTCGGAGTACTCTGGCCTGCCACAACATGTGGACAACTGCTCCATCTCTGAAAAGGGCCAAACCGAACAAGAGTCGTGGCTGTGCAATCCTCGTCGGAGTCCACGGTCGCTGGAGAATGGAGTCTGAAAAGTCTCCTCGTCGGAGAACTGGGTCTCTCCCATCTGGCTCAGAGAATGGTGCACTGCTCTGGTGTACCTATGATACCACATGAAAACCCTTGCCAACATGGCATAGGGAATGGTCCTCTACTCTGGAGTCCCTATGGCTCACATGAAGACTCTGGCCGAACAACAACAAGAATGATGGGGACCTCTGACAATGATGGCAACATATGCTCATCTGAAAATGACCGCACACTCGTGCGTGTCTGAAACTGGAGACTCGGAACAACGATCGTCGAGTCTGAAACCGAACTGTAGAGTCTGATCATCTGGCTGGTCTGGAAACTGATATCTGAATCTGGATCTGGAAGAACAACAGACCTGTGACTCTACATATACTCCCCCTTTCTCCCATACTTGTCGGAAAACATGAATATCGACAAAGTTGGGAGAAGACACTATAAAAGGGTTACAAAATACCAATAAGCAGTTCGGCTTTCAAAACATTCATCATTTTTTTCTCGAATTTTTTTTCTCTTCTAAGCCGTTTCAATTTTTTTACGGCTTTTGCTTCGCACAAATTTTTTTTTTTGAAAAAGCGTACGGCTTTTTATTTTGTACACGCCTCTTCTTTTCTTTTTCCATTTTTCTTTTTTTTAACAAACCTCTTTTTTTAAGGAAACATACGGCTCAAAGAGCCCCTCTCTCTCTTCCCCTTTTTTTTTAAATACAACAAAGCCCACTTGGACTTCTCTGTCAACATAACCCTAAAAATTTTTTTAAATAACCAGACCCCGCTAGGGTTCCCACAACGGGATGGGAAATCCCTTTCCAAGCCGCCGCCTCCTGTTGAGATGTTGAGATGAATGAGCGCCGACTGGGGCTTCGTGGCCTTGCGCCTGGAGGGTGGCGATCACGAAGACGCCTGCGAACGGCGGGAGATGTTGCCTGGATGCGCTCGCGCCGCGTGGAGGGCGCGTGGATTGCTTCGAGATCGCGCCGCGATGGATGGGAGCACCGCGCGCTTTGCGCGAGGAGATGCGGCGATGAAGAGAGGCGATCTGAAGGATGCATCGCCGTCGATGGGATGGAGGCGCGTGAGGGTCAGGGCGCGCGAGGTCGAAGCAGCCGATGGTTTCCCCGAATGCGCAGGAGGCGCGTAGGGATTTGGATGGCGCGCAAGGTTGCGCCGCACAGGAGGAGGAGGGCGTGGTTCGCCTAGCGCACGATGGAGGAATAGCGGGGCTTCAACGCTCTGGACACTGGAGCACGTGCGAAGGCAATCAGGGCGCGAGAGGTGATGCGCTCTCTGGACACTGGAGCGCCTGGACATCTTCGGCTGCGCGCGTGGAAGAACTCGTCGCGAGGAGGGGCTTACGCGTGATGGAGGCCTGCGCATGGAGGAACTCGCAGCGAGGAGGCTCTATGCTGTGCGGAGGGTAGCGTCACCTGTGATGGTGTGGCCGCCTGGAGGGCACCGCCGCCTTCTGGAGAGGAGGGCGCAAGCTTCTATGCGCGTGCAGCGAGAACTGCGATGGGGTTTCGTGCGCACGATATGTGTGTGGTGCGCAAACAGGAAGGGGTTGCCGCTCGCGTTGGGTGGACTCCGCTGGAGAGGTGAAGCCCACTAGAGAAGATGCACCTGTTGTGCCGCAAGGAGGCGATCCGGAGATTGCGGCAGGAGGGTTTTCAAGGGAAACCCTAGAAGCTTCTTAATCATTCACGATCTTCAGAAATACAATGATCATCTTTGAACTATGCAGAAAATAGGGTTTCAAAGAACCCTAGAAAATAAATCTTGAACAAACCAATAATCAACATCGAATCTCGAAAAATAAATATGAAAACCTCGAGAATCGACCCGCTCTGATACCATGTTATAAAATATGAAGCGGAAGCAAAAACATGGAAAAGAATACGAACAAGAAAGAACAACGGGGTTTAACGTGGAACCCTACTCCATGAGGAGCGGGATGAAACCACGGGAGAAGCCCTCAAAGGGGCGTGTTTCTCTATTGATTTTCTCAATGGATACAGGAGGTCTGGGGCTCCTTATATAGCCTCTCCAGAGCTTCCAAGTCCCACCACTGGTCCATGTGGGACTAAACACTGGATGGGGTAAATGGATCTTCTCCAAGATCCATTTACCCTGCTACAACTCAATGTGCGTACCACCAAATACTCTAACAGAGATCTTGTGTGTCCTACCCCCTAGCCTCTCAGGTCTCACAAGGGATTTTCAGAAATTTGCAGAGGCTTTATCTGTCGTGGAAATTCCACGAAATTATGAAGAAGCATTGAAAGATGGTCGTTGGTGATTGGCGATGGAAGAGGAGATGGCTGCATTACAGTCCCGTAGTACGTGGAGTCTTGTTTCTGCTCCGGTTGACGCGTCTGTTGTGGGATGCAAATGGGTGTTCATTGTGAAACACCGAGCGGATGACAGTGTGGATTGTTTTAAGGCGAGACTAGTGGCGCGTGGGTTCACCCAGACATATGCGGTGGACTATCAGGATACCTTCTCCCTCGTAGCCAGGCACTCTACTCTGCATATAATTCTCTCAGTTGTTGTGGCACGTGATTGGCCCCTGTATTAACTCGATGTCAAGAATGCCTTCCTTTACAGTGACCTACAGGAGGAGGTCTACATGCAGCGGCCATTGGGGTTTGCTGCTGAAGAGGAGTGTCAGAAGGTATGCAGACTACACAAGGCTATTTATGGTCTTAAGCAGAGTCCAAGAGCATGATTTCATAAGCTCTCGGATCTAATAGAGCAACATGGGTTTGTGCGTTCAACTGCCGATTACTCCTTGTTTGTACAGAAGACGCAGAGAGGTACTATTGTCACTCTTGTGTATGTTGATGACATTATTATTATTATAGGGAATGACAAGCAGGGTATTCAACGTGCCAAGGACTTCCTAGGTCAGCAGTTTGTGACCCAAGATCTTGGACATCTACGTTACTTCCTTGGTTTGGAATTTAAAAGGAACCAGCGAGGTCTTGTGATGACTCAGAGAAAATATGTTTCAGACCTCCTTTCAGAAACAGACATGGTATACTGCAGACCTGCCACTACTCCCAGAGATCCAAGCATGACGCTATACGATGAGGACACTGAGGAGGTCGACAAGAGGAGATACAGGGAACTTGTTGGTAAGCTACTATATGTGACCATCACCAGGCATGACATATCCTTTGCTGTGAGCAAAGTAAGCCAATTTATGGAACAACCTAGGCATGTACATATGGATGCAGTCCATATGATTATGAGATATCTGAAGACTTCACCTGGTGCAGGACTTCTGTTTAGCAGCAGCTCATCTTTCTCAGTTACTGCATGTGCAAATGCAGATTATGCTGGATGTCCTAAAGATAGAAAGTCTACCTCGGGGTTTGTTGTGTTTATAGGAAGTTCGTTGGTCTCATGGAAGAGCAAGAAGCAGACTGTAGTTGCCAGATCAAGTGCAGAGTCAGAATACAGGGCAATGGCACAAGTTACTACGGAGATGATGTGGGTCAGATATGTTCTTACTGACCTAACTATAGAGGTGTCACTTCATATGCATCTCCAATGTGATAACCAAGCTGCTTTGTTTATTGCCAACAATCCAGCATTCCATGAGAGAATCAAACATATTGAGGTAGAATGCCACTATACCAGAGATATGATTCAGAAAGGCCTTCTTTCTACTTCTCATGTGAGTTCAGGGGAGCAAGCAGCAGGTATTTTCACCAAAGCATTACTCAGAGGGCCATTTCAGAAATGTTCGTCCAAGCTGAGCATGATTGACATCTATGCTCCATCTTGAGGGGGAGTGTTGAGATATTTATACATTCCATGTATCTCTCCTGTTATTTTTATTTTGTTCTGTCTATTCTATGTAATTTACCCATAGGTCTCTCTCTATATAAGAGAGCCAAGGGTTACGAGGAATAAATCAAGGATGGTCGTGTCGGCGATATATCGCCGATATATCGGTATCGCCAGTCACGCCATATCGATATTGATCTGTATATCTTTTTACACCGTATCGCCGATATATCGCCGATATATCGGTGTCGGCGATATATCGCCGAGAAAGGGAATATTCTTTGCTTCATTTGGAAGATATCGGTAGATATTTTGGGCCATTTCGCCCATATCGTTCTGGGCAGTGGGGACCAGCCGACCAGGGAATCTGCTTTGCTTCATTTGCAAGATATCTCGGTAGATATTTTGCCTTTAAATGAGGGCCTCACCTCCATTTCGCCCATATCATTCTGGGCAGTGGGCAGTGGCAGCACACGCACAACTTGCTTGGAGGCTTGGAGATTGGATCTATTTCACTTCCTTTGCATTTTGAGGTGATGAGATTATCTCAAATCTGATGTTTAAAATAGGAAAATAGTTTGGGATTTTGTTCATGATTGTGTTATGTGATGCATATTTTCTTTGTTTAGGAAAAATTTTGATAAATCCCTTCCTTTTGTTCATGGAATTTGGGCTCCAAATTTTGGGGCTTTTGGTTTTTAAGTGTTTATTAATAGATGTTATGGATGCATGGACTTGGATCTATTGTTTAGGAGTTAGGAAACAACATTTGGTGGTGAATTTTGTTCACAAAATGTGTCTATTTAATTAAATCCGAAAATTAAAAGAAATTTGATCTACAATTTATAGAGTTTTGGTTCATGAAATTTGGGGCTTTTGGTTTTTTCGTGTTTATTAAGAGATGTTATGGATGCATGGACTTGGATCTATTGTTTAGAAGTTAGGAAACAACATTTGGTGGTGAATTTTGTTCACAAAATGTGTCTATTTAATTAAATTCGAAAATTAAAAGAAATTTGATCTACAATTTATAGAGTTTTGGTTCATGAAATTTGGGGCTTTTGGTTTTTTCATGTTTATTAAGAGATGTTATGGATGCATGGACTTGGATCTATTGTTTAGAAGTTAGGAAACAACATTTGGTGGTGAATTTTGTTCACAAAATGTGTCTATTTAATTAAATCCGAAAATTAAAAGAAATATGATCTACAATTTATAGAGTTTTGGTTCATGAAATTTGGGGCTTTTGGTTTTTTCGTGTTTATTAAGAGATGTTATGGATGCATGGACTTGGATCTATTGTTTAGGAGTTAGGAAACAACATTTGGTGGTGATTTTTGTTCACAAAATGTGTCTATTTAATTAAATCCGAAAATTAAAAGAAATTTGATCTACAATTTATAGAGTTTTGGTTCATGAAATTTGGGGCTTTTGGTTTTTTCGTGTTTATTAAGAGATGTTATGGATGCATGGACTTGGATCTATTGTTTAGGAGTTAGGAAACAACATTTGTTAGTAATTTTTGTTCACAAAATGTGTCTATTTAATTAAATCCAAAAATTAAAAAAATTTGATCTACAATTTATAGAGTTTTGGTTCATGAAATTTGGGGCTTTTGGTTTTTTCGTGTTTATTAAGAGATGTTATGGATGCATGGACTTGGATCTATTGTTTAGGAGTTAGGAAACAACATTTGGTGGTGATTTTTGTTCACAAAATGTGTCTATTTAATTAAATCCGAAAAATTAAAAGAAATTTGATCTACAATTTATAGAGTTTTGGTTCATGAAATTTGGGGCTTTTGATTTTTTCGTGTTTATTAAGAGATGTTATGGATGCATGGACTTGGATCTATTGTTTAGGAGTTAGGAAACAACATTTGTTGGTAATTTTTGTTCACAAAATGTGTCTATTAAATTAAATCCGAAAATTAAAAGAAATTTGATCTACAATTTATAGAGTTTTGGTTCATGAAATTTGGGGCTTTTGATTTTTGTGTATTTTTTTCAGATCAAGATCATGGCACACTCCGGTGCAGACTCTGATGGTTCTCGTGGACAGTTGGACTTGGATGGTGGAGAGATTGGCTGGAGGTATGCAACCGCTCCAGATGGCAACAAATCCAAACCGCAGTGCAACTTCTGTGGGAAGAGGTTGGGAGGAGGAGGTATTACTAGATTGAAGCACCATCTTATTGGCGACAATAAAAATGTTGCCAAGTGCAGTCGTTGTCCAAAAGAGGTGAGGGACTTGGTGAAGGCCAGCATGGAGGGAAAAAAGGAGAAGGGCGTGGAGAGGTCCAGGATGGATGAACAGTTCAAAGAATTCATGTTTGAGAAGGAGTTCAATGTCCTTTCAGATTCTGACGACGACGACTTTGTATATCCTGATGACATTCAGACCGCAGCGGAGAGAAAGACATACACGAGGGCGACAAAAGAGTCCATGAGGAGCGAGTTTGAGAGGAGAGAACTTGGTGGTGCACGTGGCGGCTTCCCTGGTGCCGGTGGCAGTGGGAGTGGTTCTGGAGGTGCACCAGTACCACCACCCTCCAAAAAACTCAAGGGGAAGGGACTGGAACCATTCTTGACAAGGAGCGGGTCCATGCAGTACAAGCCAAGTAAGGACCCGAGGCAAAAGACGGTGAAGGGGATGTTCACCAATGCCCGAGAGAGAGTGGGCAGAGCCATCGGTAAGCTCTTCTTTGGGGAGAGCATCCTGGCCCACGTCGCTAGTGGACCTTTTCTGCAGCATGCCATTGATGAGATCACTGCAGCGGGAAAGGAAGTGAAGGCTCCCACTGCCAAGGAGTTAATGAACAAGTACCTTGCACAGGAGGAGGAGATGAATGAGTACATCTCTGAGCTGAGGATGAGATGGCCAGAGTATGACGTGACGTTGATGTGTGATGGCTGGACGAGCTATACGAGGAAGCAGATCATCAACTTCCTCGTTTACTACGACGGTAAGACCATCTTTCTTAAATCCGTCGATGCATCTGAACAGGTTAAGGACTACAAGCACCTGCTGAAGTTGATGAAGGACGTCATTAAGACGTTGGGAAAGAAAACATTGTACAGATTGTGACGGACAATGGTAGCAACTTCAAGAAAGCAGGTGAAACACTAATGAAGTCTAGCAGTTACGGTATTTTTTGGACACCGTGTGCTGCGCATTGCATAGATCTAATTTTAAAGGACTTCAGCAAGAGGAAGCTCGTCACAAAGGTGATGGAACAAGCACGGACGATAACCACATTCATTTACAACCATTACAAAGTGTTGGCTTTGATGAGGCGGACGTGCAATGGTGAGCTGGTGAGGCCTGGCATCACATGCTTTGCAACCAATTTTATTACGTTGCAAAGCCTCCGACAACACAAGACATGGTTGAAAACCATGTGTTGCCAAGGGGAATGATTCGAGAACCCAGAAGCTCGGACCGAAGGAGGACGGAGGGTGGAGACAATCATCAATGATCTCCACTTTTGGGATGACGTGACAAGGGTCACAAAGATAATGGAACCGGTTGTCTCTGCATTGTGTATCGTAGATGGGGACAAGAAGCCAACTATGGGAGTGATCTACGAGGCAATGCGCTGCATGAGGGAGAAGGTTAGAGAAGCAGTTGGAAGAGGATTCAAAGCGTGGTTGGACATTATAGACGAACGATGGTCCAAGATGCTCTCACATCCTCTTCACAAGGCTGGTATGTATTATCTAATAAATCATTTTTCCCATTTTCACTTTAGAAGGATTAATATTAGAGAATTTCTCATCTCCAGCATATTACTTGAATCCAAAGTACCAATACAAGAACAGTCTTGGTACAAATGCTGACCTTCTAGTCGTTGTACAAGTTGTGGTGGAGAAGCTCGTCAAAGACGAGAAGGCACAGACTTCGTGCATGAATGAGGTAATTTTGATTTACAATGTACAATGTACACTTTATAGTTGCCAAGACTGAGTAACAAAATATTTACTACGAACATTATGTGCAGATCAAATACTTTAGGGATGCCTTGGGTTCTTTCGGTAGAGTTACAGCAGTTAATGGACGAGGCAGTACTCTTCCCGATAAGGACTAAAATGAAAAAGTCTATTGGATGTGATGTATAACAATTTCACTATTATTAATTTATCTCTTTTTGGATTTTCCGCAGCCGAGTGGTGGTTACTGTATGGGATGGAAGCTCCCAACCTACGGAAAGTGGCGGTGAAAGTTTTGTCTCAAACTGCATCTGCCGGTGGCTGTGAGAGAAACTGGAGCACATTCAACTTGATCCATTCGAAGAGACGGAACAAGTTGGGAGAACATAGGCTACATGATCTTGTTTTTGTGCACTACAACTTGAGGTTGAAGATGAAACATGCAAGGGAGGGGCATGACAAAGAGGACTACACAGACCCCATCGATCTTGCATATATTTTCAAGATGCACGACGACGATGCAGATGAAGATGTTCTGCAGAGGTGGTTGGATTCCAACGGTGCTCCATTGCTCGATCAACCGGGAGAAAGGCCAAATGAGAATATAAGCCAACAAATGGGAGCAGATGTTGGCGACTACATGGCCAGATCTGGGCGAATCACGGACCCTCTTGGAGGGGTGGAAGAAATTGATGCGATTGTCGACGACATCCTCTCTACTGTATCGAAATCCAAATCCAAATCAAAAGATGGCAGTGGGAGTGATGAAGATGATGATGACGTTGTTGCTGACCGTGGTGGATCAGGTAATGGGGAGACATATTCAGGGGGGTCAGGTGGTCGTGGACCACGTGATGATAGAAGATTCGAGTCAGAGCGGGAATACAGGGAACGACATGGAAACATACATGGGCAGTTTGTCCCAAGTCCGAGTCCAGGACCTATGGATTACGATGCATATGGACGACGTGGCCATCATCCTACAGATAGCTACATGTCGGATTTGATATCATCTGTAGGTTCCTTGAGTTGCATGGACATTGACAGCCCATACCGTGGAGGAGCACCAAGTCCTCTGGGCGGATATGGATCCTCCCAAGATGAGAGATCATTTGGGGTCTTCCCTGAATATTTTCCTGCTCCTCCGCCTGGACCTCCTCCTCCTCCTCAGGCGTATACTCCTCCATCTTATGGATATAGCAGCTACAACAGTGGGTATGGAGGATATAGCAGCTACAGCGGTGAGAACTACCAAGGTAGCCAAACCGAGCAGACCCAGCTCAGCCAGGGCAGCTTCTTTGGTGATGATAGTTTCGGTTTCTTCCCAGAGTATTTCGTTCCTCCTCCAGGTCCTCCTCCTCCGCAAACATCTTCTCCTACTCCGTCGCCGTCGTCCCGAGGATCTCAAGCTAGTAGTTCGCGGCCTCCTCGTGCCACTCGTGATACTGGATCTAGTGCTGCTTACCCTCGTCTCGGGATACTCATAGGCATCGATGACCACCAATACATGCAGTATGTGATGGATTACAAGGGCATGTACTCGTACATGACATGGGAGAACTACTGCGAGTTCATTGAATCTGCGATGCGCTATGAGAGACAGCAAGGAAGAGGGGGCAATTCAGATCCACCGCGAAACTCTTGGTTTTAGCCTAGGTCATCTCATTTTACATTGTCAACTTGATTTGGATATTTGTCATTTATTGTTGTACTTGGGCATGTAGCTTTTATATAGATTAATCATAAATCTTTATGTCAATTACAAACAATGATTGTCTCGTTATATATTCCCATCGATATGACCGATATGTGGAGTTTAAGGACCATAGTCCTCATAAATTATCTATGTGTGTTATGACTTATGAGGTATATATTTCTAGTATTTCACGTTATAAACTTATAATAACTTGAATGGAATCCATTTCCAATATTCATAAGTCAAGAATCAACATTAAGTGATTAACATCGACACGACCGATATGTGCGATTCCAGCGATATCAATATTTGCGATATATGGTCTATAAATGACCGATATGTGTGATATAAGTGTGTATTTGTAGGTTATTTGTTGTTCTAATATCTTGGATGATCTTAATTTCTGAAAAAATGGCAAAGAATTGGCTTTTTTAAGCCATTTTCGACATTTCCGCCGGATAATTAGCAATGCTCTTTGTTCGGCCCTTTTCAGAGATGGAGCGGTTGTCCACATGTTGTGATGGGCCAGAGTTCTCCGTGCAGAGACTCGTTTCCAGTTGCGATGACTCTGACAGGCGCAGTAGAGAGCACATGCTCTCCGACGAGGAGATTCAGTTTGACTCACACTACAACCCGTTCATCCTCCTCACATGCATGCATGAGAAGCAACGTCTTCGACAACAACCGACAGTTGTGCGTGTTGAGTTGATATTGTCTGTAGTGTCTTGTAGCGTGAGTTGAGTTTTCTTTTTGTTTGTCCAAGCTGAGCATTGCATGCTCCAGCTTGAGGGGGAGTTTTGGAGTATTTGGTTATGCGTCACTTATTTAGGAGATGAATAAATGGATCTCTCCAGGATTCATTTACCCCATCCAAGAGTTTAGTCCCACATCTACCAATGGTAGGACTTGGAAGCTCTGTGGAGGCTATATAAGAAGCCCCGACCTCCTGTATCAGATGAGAAAAGCAATAGACTACCCGCCGTTGAGGCGTTCACCCGTGGTTTCATCTCGCTCCTTAGGGAGCAGGGTTCCACGTTAAATCCCACGTGTTCCAAGTTTTATTCTTTGTTTCTGATACTCGCTTTGCATTCCTATTTTATAACACTTTATTTACATTTACTTATTATCCCCTCTACTTTATATAATTTTCCCTTAGGGTTTTTCTCCTATATAAGAGAGACCTAAGGTCTCAAAGTAATACAATTGACTCATTTTCCCTTTCATGGGGTATCAGAGCAACGATTCTAGACCGAAGCATGTGCTCTAGCCGCCCCTTCCCCACCTAAGACCTAGGGGACACTGTCTCCCCTCTCGATAGCAGCAGCCACAGGTCGTCACCGTTGCCGCTATCATGAAGCAGCAACCGCATCAGCCATCTGCTTCCGCTTCCACCATCCCAAGAAGGGCTTCCTAGCAGCTATTCTCTGTTGCCCAAGGGGGTTCCTATCACCGCCCATAACCTTGGCGGTTATCGCCAACTCTCGTGGTGCACTAGAGGTCACCATAATCGTTCGTTGAGGCTTAGAAATTGATGCCAAGAGCTATTTGATTCACTGTTCAGTATGATTTTGAGGTTTTTATAGAGGTTTGATCACTCTAAACCGTCTTAGTTACCCGGAGAAGCATCTAACGGATGGAAGATGTTGCGGCATGAGTCTACACCCACAACCATCTTCTTGCATGTCTGTGTAGACGTGTTCATCCTTGTCTACAACCCCAATCCTTGTAGCAATCATCATCATGTCAGATAACAGGGACGACTCCAAGGTCGTCGTCCCATCCTCGGGTGCCTTTAAAGGTCCAGCACCCATTGTCAAGATAGATGTGACTAATTATGAGTTATGGACTATGCAATTCATGAGCCTAACGCAGTGAAATGGTAAGAAGCACATTCTGACGCAGGACGAACCAATCCAAAAGATTGGGGTTAACGCCTCATAGGAGGCAGATGACGTATATGCGTGTGTATGGCTGTTTGGGATGGTGTCCGTAGAGATAGCCAATGATATTCTGAGTCATCCGTCGCAAAGACGATGTGGACATCCTCGCTGCCACTTACTCACATGCAAAGAATGAGTCAAAGATACTGCAACTATAACATGATATCTTCAAATCAAAGCAGAACGGACATCCTCTTCATACCTTTTACACTTCTCTAAGCGGTACGTTTGAAAAGCTCCGTGATTTCATTCCCTTGACTGTTTCACCAAATCAACTCAAGGCTTACAGAGATTCAGTGATGATCGGAGTTTTTTTTAGCAGCTCTTGATCCTGAATATGATGCAGTTCGGTTATAGATTCTTACTGATGCCATTATATCTCCAATAGAGGAGGCATACCGTATATCGAGTAGGCTTTCTATAGCACCTGATGGTGCTACTCAATAGTCACATACCTCCTCGTCTATAGTCGCACCTCGTGGTAGAGGGTGTTCTACACAGTTAAGAGGGGCATAGCACTCGTGACAGGAGAGGAGATAGTCGACCCCGTCAGCCGTTCACTTACTGCCACATACCACGTCATTCTGAGGATACGTGCTACACCAAGCAAGGTTTTCATGTTTCAGTTCATGTTACAGAACAGAATCAACCATCCGGTGCTCCTCTTCCGGCATCTGATCAGAGGTTTGATTAGTTTGTTGCAAGACTGAGAGTGATTATGCCCACACATGGGTCGTATACTGCTCCATCAGGATCTTCAGAGGTAGTTGTGTTAGCATTCGCCACTACACCAGGTACTGCATATGCTTTTACTAGCTGTTACAGAGCAGATTTATCAGAATGGATTATGGATTCAGGAGCTTTACACTACCTCTGTGGTGATAGAGGGTGGTTTCGCGCAAACAGATCAATTCAGCCAGGCATATCTACAGTTATAACAGATGGGACCCACTCTCTTATCACTGGACATGGGGAGGTGCAATTGACTTTGACATTACGTCTATAGAATGTTCTTCATGCTCCTGATTTTTCCATGAATTACTGTTTATTAGTCAAATCACCAAAGACTTGCATTGTCGTGCCACATTTGATCCGTCCTCCCTTGTGTTTCAGGACATTCTTACGGGCAGGGTGATTGGATCTGGTCGTGAGCAAGGAGATCTCTATAGATTGATTCAGTCTCCATATGCTAGTGCTTCATCTCTTCACACTAGATTAGTCTCTCCTAATGTGTGGCACCTCTGATTTGGTCGCATTCCTCTGTAGAAGTTGCGTCACATGCTTCCTCATATTTCTCCGTACCCTCTAGTGCGAGGCTTGCCAGCTTGAGAAGCACCACCAATCTACATTTCATAGTCATCATGGTTGTAGTAGTTGTAGTATTTTTTTATTGACCCGTCTTGACATTCGAGGTCCGAGTCGTGTCCCAGACCATCAAGAACACATATTTTATTTTATTGCTATTGACGATTTTCCACGTTTCTTGGGTATTTCTACTTAAAAATAAGTTTGATGATGATCCTATCATTCAATCTTTTATTAATGAAATAAAGAAACATTTTTCTGTAAATGTTAAGTATATTCATTCTGACAACACATTAGAATTCTCCAACTTACAACTATCACAGATCTTCATGGCCCTTGGTATGTACATCTAACTTCATGTACCTATACATCTCAACAAAACAAGGTGACCAAATGCAAACATCGTCACCTTTTAGATGTCACCGGAACCCTCTTGATTCAGAGTTGTGCTCCTCATTCCTATTGGGGAGATGTGGTTCTAACTACTTGTTAGTTGTTGCCTAGTGAATCGTATGCCCTTGTCTGTGTTGAGAGAAAAGGATTGCGTTTCACGAGAAGAATCATTTCTCACTCACTCCTCGTATGTTTGGGTCTATTGCCTTTGTTCATCATACGTCTCTTGGCCATGACAAGTAGGGTGTTCGTGGGGCGAAAACCCGCTCCATTTAGAGTTGACCCGATCCGATCCATGACATTGGATCAACGGATCAACCTGCTCCAATCAAAATGGTTATCCATTAGATTGGATATCCATTGGATATCGGATTACCCGTGGGTATCCACGGATCCGAAAGAATTAGATGCAAGCCAAATAAAATTTGTTAAAGCTTCCAAAATAGGATTTCGTGTAAAAATATAAATGACAAAAAAGTCAAACACTAAAAATTTGCGATTAAATTTTAAAATTTAAATGTCCGAAGTCAAAATATGTATGAAACGAATATGTCAGATGATACGCGGATATATCAATTTGATACTTACATAGTGATATAGAACGGGACAATTTCATATCTATACCGCTTTGGCACGGGCTTTTATTTCGACTTCTCCAATGTTCAAACATAAAATTAATTTCTCTCAATCATGAATTCTATGTTCCTATTTATCTAACTACGATTAAATTAGTGTTTTTTAAGAAAATCTTATCTTCAACGGTAATTCCGTATAAAATATGGGAAACAAAGCAGTGGACGAAGGAGCCCACCCCACCCAAACATCGCTGCCGAAAACATGCATTGTTATCGATTGCTTGTAAGTCGGATATGGTGACGGATCAGACATAAATCTTAACTGTTTTCGTTGTGCTTAAGACTAAGGATAAAAATGGATCGGATACGGATTAGATACGCCTATTTCCATATCCATATCCGCTTCATCTCTATCGAATACGATTCGGATACGGATATGATTCGGATATGCATTAAGAAAACCATATCCTTAAGAAATATGGATACGATCCGAATCGGATATTTATCGAATCCAAATACGGATCGAATAAAGAGCGGTCCCAACCACATATCGGATAAAGAGCTATTCCAAATATGAATCGAACAAAAAGTGAAATACAAATATGGATCCAATAAACATGGAATTTAAATACATCTCGAATAAAGACTACATACGAATACGATTTGTTTTTTTCAAAGTTCATGTGATTTTAAAAAAGTCACAAATGATATTCAATTATTATATATCTTACTGCCGAAGATATGAAAACGAACAAAAAAATATAATAATGCATATGGTAACACCTATACCCATATCCGTATCCGTCCATTTGCATTCGTAATGAATACCATCTAGGTAGGCCCATAGACATCATCCCATTGAAGGAGTTATGAGATGGGTTGACCCATGGTTATCCACGGACCATTGGATCGGAGCCCCGTATGCCACGGGTCCAATAGGGTTGGATACCCGATCCGATGTGATTCTTTGGATAACAATTGGTTTAGGGTCGATCCATACGGATCAGGTCGGATAACCGTGAAACCCGTGAACCATGCACAGCCATGATGACAAGCTCTCTCCAAGAGCTATCAAGTGTGTCTTTGTGGGGTATTCCAGAACTCGAAAGGGATATCGTTGTTTTGATCATGTTCGACGAAAATATTATGTTGGTGTGGATGTCACTTTCTTTCAGTCTATAATGTTTTCTCCCCTACAAATAATAGGTGACTCCTTCGGATTCTGGAGAAGAAGTATACATGCATCTACATATGATTTCTTCTATTACGCCTACAACTACTACGCCTCTTAATCCATCCCCAGTTCCATCGGTCCCTTCATCTCTACCACCTTCACCATCATCGCCATCGCCTCCTCTGCCACCTCCACCAGCAGCTTCCATCTTTTTGCCACAAAACTACACTCACCAACCTCATGCTCAAGGGCCTCCTCCATCATCCAATATGCCACATGTATGTTCTGAGCACTTGGTTTCTACTAATGGCACTGGTGATTTGCATTTACCACAAAATGAGAAGGTGGCTATAGACGTTCCTGCCTCAGTCACTGAGAAGGCTGAGGACCTTGATGTGGCCTATTGCATTACGGAAGCATATGCGTACATGTGCTATGTACCCTCTTGCTCCACATGTTTCTCTAGCACGCCTCTTAGAGAAGTTTCAGAGGTTTGTTGTCGGACTATCTGTCGTGGACATACCACGGATATATCAGGAGGCGTTACATATTAGTCAATGGCTCCTTGCTTTGGAGGAAGAGATGCTTGCATTACAGTCTCATGGCACATGGAGTATTGTTCTTGTTCCATCTGTTGTATCTATTGTGGGGAGCAAGTGGGTGTTTACAGTGAAACACCGTGCAGATGATATTATGGATCAATACAAGACCAGACTTGTCGCTCATAGGTTCACCCAAACATATAGGGTGGATTATCAAAATATGTTTTCTCTTGTAGCTCAACATTTATATTGAGGATTCTTCTTTCTGTTGTTGTGGTACGTGATTGGCCTCTCTTTCAGTTGGATATCAAGAATGTCTTCTCGTACAGTGACTTGCAGGATGGAGGCCTACATGGCTACATGTAACAACCACCAGGTTTTGCTGATGAAAGGGAGTCTTATATGGTTTGTAAACTTCACAAGGCTATTTATGGCCTTAAGCAGAGTCTGAGGGCTTGGTTCTAGAAGCTCTTTGAGTTGATTAAGAAACATAGTTTTTTTTCAAATCGACTGTAGATCACTCAGTTTTCATTCAGATGTCCCAAAGAGGTATTGTTGCTATTTTGGTTTATATGGATTGCATCATTGATATAAGGGATGATGAGCAGGGTATTTAGGTGGCTAAGGATTTCCTTGGATAGCAGATTGTGACCAAAGACCTTGGCAAACTTCGTTACTTTCTTGGCCTCGAATTTGCAAGGAACCAACATGGCATGGTGATGATGCAAAGGAATCATGTTACTGATCTCATAGCTGAGACAATCATGACAGGATGTAGGCCTGCTACTATTACTATGGATCCTAGAATGAAACTCTTTGATGATGAAACTGAGGAGGTTGATAAGAGCAAGGTTCAGGAAAGCGGTATGCGTATGCGTTCGGACAGGTCACCGAATAACGCTTAAGCAGTATGCGGGGTATAAGCAGTTCTACGCGGTTTCCTAATTTTTTATTTAAAAATAGATAAATATATACAAAAGTGACTACAACAGAACTAAATTTATGTATAAATGTGGTCCAACAGAACATCTAAGAAAAATAACTTTCATATAGAGGTCAATGCTTCAAGTCTTCAATAAAAAAGTTAGTACACATGATAATTAATAACAATCACCAAAATATGCAAGTATCTGAAAGAGCTGGGATTCAAAATAAATAACATTAGCAAAAATACTAATTAAGATAGCATAAGAAAAATAAAAATGTTCAAGCGACAATATTCTACTAAGTACAAAGCAATTCTAATCTAGTCATCATCAAATTCCACTGAGATATTGTCTTCATTTTCATCTCCACTCTCTTCATCGGACAGGAGTTGTTCCTCATTCAAACTTGGCAATGAGGTTGAACCAGTAGCAAGCCTTTGGCTTCTTCTATGTTGAACCAAATCTTCAGCGCCAGTTGCATCAGCCACTAAGTTCCACGTCAGCCCCGATCCTTGGAAAACTTCATCATCTCCATCATCATCTTCACCAATCCAATCTCGCAAATGGGTTCTATCATTTGTGGCGAATGGATCATTTCATTTTTTTTATATGGCGATCCGTCAACTTGGCGTTGAATCTGACATACACCAAATCATTTAATCGCTAGAATTCAAGCTTGTTCCTTTTCTTCGTATGGATCTACAAAATCACCATAAATATATCATTAACCACCCCATTAATGATGTGTAGCATGGGAGATGTATGGCACCAATTTTTTAACTTTACCGCCCCAAAAGTGCTCCAATTCCTTTCACAGCCTGGGGAAGAAGCTGTCAACCTTAAAATTTTCATTGCCATTTCCTTCAATTGTGGTATTTCCATGCCATGTAATTCCCACCAACGGGCTATTTTCAAGAAATAATAGTTAATAATCGTTGAACATATAAGTCTATTAATTCTATTGAGAAATTATACCTGGATTGAAACCATCATCAATGATTGACCTTTATCTGATAGCCAAAGGTTTGCCAAATGATCCTTCTGCCCTTCATATAAAGGCATCTCTTTCCTGATGATATCTTGGATCTCTAAATCAGGATAGAAAATATCCATACAATCCAAGAATCCCTTCAGAGCATGGTCTTCCCTCTGGATTTGAGCATTGTCCCTATAAAAAAAGTAGGGATTCAAATAATATGCACCAAGGTGGAGGGGACTATCCGGTCTTCCTTTTACCTTTGAGTCAATGGCATCAACAAATGTTTGTAAGACGCTTCGACATCTTTGAAAATGCTCATGATCTCTTTTCTAGCATCTTGCAACTCACCGTATACAAACCCCATAGCCGGCCTCCTATCTCCATCAACGATCCGCAAAACATGTACCAAGGGAGAAAAGACCTTCAATGTCAATGATACTTGAGTCCAAAATGAAGGACTCAAAACTATGGATGAAGCCATTTCGCCTTTCTTGGTCTTGTACCATTTACAAGCTCTCCATTCATCAGAAGAAAACATAAGTCTCAACTTATACTCCATCACAGATTGCAATGTAAGATATGTGGTAGCAAATCTTGTTGTTCCTGGTCTCACTATCTCGCCCTTTTGCGTAAATTGTCTCATCAAGCTCAATGTTTTTGCATGACTGTATATGAAGACAATCAATGTCCTTACCTTTGTGATGGTAGTTTTCACTTTCGATTCTTTACCGATCTCTTCTAGCATGAGATCGATGCAATGTGCTACATAAGAACTCCAGAATATCCGTGGGTACTTTGTTCTCAAAATTCTGCCAGCAGCCATATTAGCAGAGATGCATTATCTGTCACTACTTGGACTACATTGTCAGACCCAACTTCCTCAATGGACTTATCCACTAAGGAAGCAATGTACTCCGCGGTATGAGAATCTGCAGACGAGTCAATAGAATTCAGAAAACTAATTCCAACCACGCAATTGACGCAAATATTCATTATGCTCCTTCCTCTCCTATCAGTCCATGCATCTGTCATAATGGAACACCCAGAAGTCTTCCAACTATCACGATGCGTTTGCAAGAACTCTTTTGTTTCCTTAACTTGTTCCTTCAAAAGAGTTTATATTAGCTCATAGTACGTTGGAGGCTTGTACGACCTCCCATATTGTCTAATTGCTTCGCACATTCGAAGAAATGAGTCACTTTTGACAACATTAAAAGTAATGTCATTGTCATAGAAGTACTTTGCCATAAATGTATTCACGTGTGCACGTTCCTCCTTGGCAAAGGTATCTTTGATTGAGGATTGGCGGAGAGTCTCCGCTGGTACATCTTCTGCTGAAATTCGCAACCTTTTCCCATCCCTCTATTCATCATCCAAGGGTTGATTAATCTTAATGGAGACTTGCCCTTGAATTTCTTTCATCCTCGATGTCTTCTCATTCCTTTTCACTTTAATTCCTTCCATGTTGTCCATAATTTCTTTCATCACCTCAGGAGACACCTTGGGACAAGATGATGTATTGCCTTTAATGTGAGCCAAATGTTGCTTCATGCGATTGATCCCTCTTCTCACAACCTTCCGACACAACCGACAAGTAACCATGCTCGGGCTACTCGGATTCCCTAGAAAAGCATACTTCCATCCCGGGTCATTAGAACCAAGAGGAACAAAAAACTCCGAAGTATCGCTTCTTTGAATAAGAGGCTCACTTTCAGTTCCAGACGTAGGAGAAGAACCACTGTCAGATGGTAGTCTAGAGGCCATAGTTGCATGGCATTCAATCATAATGATAAGATAAAAACATCAATTAAAAGTTTAATATGCATATACAAATACAAATGATGGATGGGCATGATTGGACATGTCTTCAAATACCAATATATTCAATCAACAAGAAAACTTCTAATAGATTCATAATGCTTATCAGATGTCAATTAACACCCTCAACCGGCACCATCTATTTGTTGTTCCAGAATGGTGAGGGTAGGAGAGATGTTCCCACACTAGTGGTGTAGACACTCTTTTTATTTTTTAAACACAAGCATTATTAGTCTTGTTTGAAGATCAGTCTATATTAAAAATAATGTTTGACCTAAAGCATTATTAGACCTATGAATAAAGTTTAATACACTTTCTGCATTGAAAATAAAATAACAAGATCGAAATTATTGGAAAAAAATGAAAATGCAAACCCTAACATTGGTATAGGAATTGACGACAGTGGGATGCCTTGGAGGCACTGCTCGTAGCCTGGTAGGCTGACGCGGTGGAGGAGTGGCATGGCGGCGAAAGTGTTGGGAGGAGGCGAAGGAGCTGGCAGAGGCGGAGTTGCTGTGAGGAGGCGGCGAAGTAGGAGAGGGCGGAGGAGCTGTGACGGAGGAGGACTTGTGAGGAGGCGAAAGAGATGGGAGGAGGCGGAGGAGGCGAGAGGAGGCACAGGCGCTGGTTGGGGGCGGAGGCTCTCGAGGTAGGAGGAGTCGGGAGGAAAACCTAAGTCTGGCCGCTAAACCTAAGTCGGGATGAGGCATAGGCCTAATCGGACTTACGGGGATCCGACAATGAAGGCTCATGTCCTGAGTGGCCGAACGGACCGCCTATGTGGCCGCATCACCCGCATATGCGGTCCGCTCATGCGCTTGGGCGCATAGGGCTCTGATTCATGTATGTGGCGCGTCTATGGGTCCGCACACGCATATGCGGCCGCTCAGAGTGCATTCGTGAACATTGGATAAGAGACGATATAGAGAGCTTGTAAGGAAGATTTTATACATCACAATTACAAAATCAGATATATCCTTCGCAGTGAGCAGAGTTAGTCAGGTTATGGCAGTGTTCACAAAATCACTCTGACCGGTCGCATATGCGTGTGCACCCCCAGGCGCGCCGCATACGTGAATTCTGTCATTAAGCGCCCCTTGCGCATATGCGATTCGTGGGCCCGCTCCTATTTTTAGGTCTTTACCGAGCTGTTGAATCTAGATATTAAGATCCGGTTACTTGTTTACGCCAAAGGGAAACCTGATACCCCTAATCCCTCGATACCCCGATCAGCCCTAGGGTTACCACCTCCAAAATCCCCGATCCGCTCTCTCTCTCTCCCGACCAAGGTTTTAAAAAACGTGAGGCGTATCGAGGCATTTTTCCAGTATCATCTTGAGGCGTAAGCCTCGAGGCGTATCGAGGCGTAAGCCTCACTCCATAAAGAAATTTTTCATAAAACATGTTAATTAATCATAATTATATTTTACAAGTCCTAAAATATTAAATAGTTGTGATAAAAAATAACTCCGATGGCAATGCAAGCTTCTGTGATTGATGTCAGAGTAGATAGGAGTATGGACACTCCTCAATTCCAGCAAACTCTTAGTTTCTTTAAATTGGACCTATATGATCCAGCAACCTAGTGAACATCAGCATCTAGGCCGAGCTATTTTGACTCTTTTAGTTGATCATTGATCCAAATATTCAAGCTCTATTTATTAGCCCCTTGTTTTCAAACTCTCTGCATAGCATACACGGGTTTGGAGATATTCAATTGGAGCAAACTATGGAAAGTTGTTTTATTTTTGTTGAAAGTGGTCCTGCAAAGGATGGATAGACCTCAAAGTAGGACTAGACAAGAACACGTATCTTACTTTAGGCTTCAGCTTGCATTTTGGTCCATCTCCTTTGAAAGATTTCTAGAACCATCATTTACCAAGCACAACACGTATCTTACTTTAAGCTTCAGCTTGCATTTTGGTCCATCTCCTTTGAAAGATTTCTAGAACCATCATTTACCAAGCACAGTTTTCATTTATTTCCTATGTCAATGATAAATGTGGAGTAGAGCAGTGTGCAAGCAACCTGCAAGCTCCTCATGGATCACAGCCAAATAACTGCTAACTATTCAAATCTCATATCAAATACAAGACATAATGATATCTGTTTACCCGTTAAAAAGGGGTTGGAAAGATCATTCCATCATTGGTTGATTAATAAATTTATGTCAAACCCTAACTAATTAGAAATGACCCACGGAAGTAGAACTGATTCATGAGGCAGCGCCTCACTTGTGCCTCACGCCTCAGCGCCTCGAGGCGCGCCTCATGACATTTGAGGCGCACGCCACACAGAGGTTGCTTGAGGCGTACGCCTCGAGGCATTTTTCTGAAAAATGCCTCGAGGCGTACGCCACAACGCCTCGAGGCGCGTTTCTAAAAACCATGCTCCCGACTCCCAGCTCCTCCGCCTCCTCCCAATTGCGCTTCCACCGTCGATCGGAAGCCCTCCGCCTCTGTGTGAGGGTCATCTGCCTCCAGCTCCTTCGTGCGAGTCTCTACCGCCTCCATCTCCTCCGTGTGAGGCTCTTCAACATTCATCTCCTACGTGCGAGGCTCTTCAACCTTCATCTCCTACGTGCGAGGTTCCTCCTCCTCCCAGCTCCGTTGTCACCATGCGAAGGTAACCATGGATCCCCTTTTTCTATAATTTTAGTTAATAATTTGATTTTCGTTTTGATTCTATGAAATTTCATCAAAAATTTCATGGTAATCCATATCGCGATATATCGGCGATATGTCGACGATATATTAATATCGAGAGGTGACCGATATATCGTTGATATGATCGATATTTAACCCTTCTAAGGCCATTTCATTCACAAAATCGGGTCGATTTTGGTGATATGGCATCGATATATCGATTATATCATCGATATATCGACTATATAGTGTATCAACAGGTACTCGATACTGATACCGACACTGATATTACCTACCTTGGAAATTTTCTTCGTGAACTATGCTTTAGGCCTTTAATATGATACGGTATAGATCAAATTACATTGTACTGTGCTTTACCAGTTGCATTAATTGGTTGCAAATTCTAAGTTTACCAGTTGGATTTCGATTTTCTTTTGGATACTTACATAGTTTGGTGATTGTGGTCAATTATTATGCGTGCTAACTTTTCTATTAAAGTATTGATATTTGATTGATAGATATTGCTTTGAGCTCTATATGAAAGTCGTTTTTCTTATATCTTGTGTTGGACCATAATTATATATAAATTTAGTTCAGTTGTAGTTAATTTTGTATTTATTTATTTATTTATTTTTAAATGAAAAATTAGGAAACTGTATGGAACTGCATACACCCCGCATATTCGCTTAATAGCTACTCAGTGACCTGTCCGAACGCATACGCATACTGCTTTCCTAAACCTTGGTTTATGGAGCAGTTCATGCAGGTACATGGATGCAGTTCACATGATTTTGAGATAGTTGAAAACTTCCCAGGTGCAGGACTTTTGTTCAGTAGAGACACATCCCTTGCAGCTATAGCATATGTTCATGCATATTATGCAAGATGCCCCAAAGATAGGAAGTTTACCTTAGGCTTCGTTGTCTTTGTAGAGAGTTCACTCGTTTCATGAAAGAGTAAGAAACAGACAGTTGTTGCTAGATTTAGTGTCGAATCATAATATAGAGCCATGGCAATTGCCCTCACAAATGCTGATAATAAGTTCAACAAAAGGACAAAAATATTCCCCTATGAAAAAATCCAAAATAATACACAACCGGGACACCACCATTTACACCATTAGCAATTCTCTAATGTGTACCTTCACCCTTTGACCTATCCTTCACGTCCCACCAGTTCAACAACCACCATCCTCAAACATCCGCACATGGAAGGAAACAACCCTTAATATGCACGATCCAATTTGGACCATTCTTCTTCCAATGTTTTTGCTGGTAAGTTATCATATTGTATGATCATTGTCGATAAAATGGATAGGGATGTCAATAATAAGGGATCTTGGAATTCTTGAGAGCTCAAGAATGTTACCACATGAAGTAGTTGTCAAAAGAAATGCTTGCATTCATTCGGAATGATATTGAGCACATCCATAATACCTTGCTTTTCTGCAAATAGTCTAAAATTTGAAGATGCAAACATACTTCGTGCAGACATTGTTCGTAACATCAACACCCCAACATCATTGGTGTGCTTCCAACCAAAACTCCCACTCCTTGCTCCTTTCTCTGTATATGGCCTGAAGCCACCTCGCTCGTGCTTTGTTGTCTGATCAAGAAACTAGATATGGTTTTGCTTTCATTCTCCATTGCCTCTCGACATAAATCGCCCCTTCCCTTCATTGTTGTGGTGGCGATACGAGTGATGATGTGATACAAGAAAGGATTTTTGGAGAAGAACACATCGGTTGTGTGTTTGAGAGAAGAAAACGTGGATATGCGCATGGAAGAGAAAGGAGAAAAGGGAGAGGAGATATATTGGAGAAACTCCAAATTAATATAACTTGAACTGATTAATACAATGACTAACATCTCTTTTATATAGGAAGGGTCAAACTACAAAATTAGACATTAAAATCAAATCAAGATCCTAATTAACTCCTAAAATATCTCTAATCAAATAACTACTA